>SRLM01000837.1:0-343833 GCA_015708895.1 Populus ilicifolia | reverse complement strand
ATATATATATGAAAGACTATAGGAGTACTCTAGTATACAAACTCACAAGACTCTCACTCGGGCATAAATTAAATCATGCCCAAATCAAAGTTTATAGATATCTAAATTTCTAAGTAGTTTATTATAATTTTAGGGGGGAATTTTATACGTTTTTAAAGTTAATTAAAAAGAAAATGCTTTGTAAAAGTAGGAATATAAATGAACAAATTTCCTTTACAGCTAAAACTGCATGACATGTAAAACTAATGACTTGCCGTTCGTGTTTCTTGAACAACGAGGGTGAAGCCGTACGACTTGCAGTTAGAGTCCCTTTGTTTTTTTTTTTTTTAATTGGAATGTGTTTTTTTTAAATAATAATTGTTTTAGGTTTGTAAATTCGTTTTGATATATTGATGTAACGAATAAAAATATACTTTAAATCAAGATTGACCGACCTATCGTCTGGGGGATGCCAGTGCGCCCCAGTAACCCATACAGCCACCATCTTTTCTTCCTCCGTACGTAATTCTGCTTGAATTTTTGTTTTTTTAAGAAAAGAAATTATACCTCCTTGAATCTTGACCCCAAGTAACGGGCAACCAAATTGCATAGTCATGAATCCATGTCAAGCAATTAATCAATTAAAATAATATTATTTTAATTGAAAAAATAAAAAAAATATTAATTTTAAAAACATAAACAAGAAATAATTTTGGTGAATTAGTTAAATCATATATTAATTTTTTAAATCATTCGAGTTCAGTAGCACTGCAAGATCGTATCAGCTCTTGCTATTTCTAGATTAAAAATACAAGGGCTAATTAATTAGCCTTGGAGCACCGATGACCATGTTTTTTCTGAAGAAATATTGTGCCAGCCATGTGAAAACTATGATCACCTCCTTCTGTTCGAGCTAGCGTCCCTCTCTTGAGACAGTGAGCATGCAATTGTGCGTTTGTGCGTGTGTACGAACAGGGCACGTAAAGAGTGCACACGTGTATACATGCAATATTGGAAATCAAATTGGTTAATGAGATGAGCAGCAGCAGCAGCAGCAGCAGCCACAAGCTCGTAGATCCCATAAGCACTGCAGCATTTTGTTTTGTACCATTTTCTTTCAGCTTACCTGTGTAGCTGAGATTATACCTTGTTGGAGTTGTGTGTGTGTGCGCGCGCACTGCATGCAAGCGGATCGAGAACTTATTTTTCAGAGAATAGAAGTGTGGTCCCTGTAGCTATAGGCCTATCACAGAGATAGCTCATAGCTGCTCTCAAACTCACACCAGGAGGTTTGGCGCTCTCTTGTACTTAGTACACTATGCCCCCATTATTCTCAAAAGCCGAGTTATTACTTTGGTCAGTAACTATGTCATTTCATTATTTCTGAAAGTAATTTTTATTTAAAAATATTTTATTTTTTAAAATTTATTTTTGATATTGGTATTTTAAAACACGAAATTAATTTAAAATTAAAAATAAAATTAATTCTTTTAAACCCCTAGGATTCGCACCAAACATCACATTATTTCTTCTTCTTTTCAAGTAACTGTTACATGTGCTCATAAGGTGCTCGAAAGCTTCTAGGTTTTTTTTCAAAAAAAAAAAACCAGAAAAAAACAAAACAGCATAACTGAAAAAAATAAATTGAAGAGAATATTTAAATTACAGCTGGGCTATGGAAAGGAATCTGTAAATTAGACATAAACCTTTCTTTGGGAAAACCCAGCTACATCACCGTTAATTAAGGGGAAAAAAAGAAAGAAAGATGAAAGATGAAAATGTAAACCATTTCTATTGATTAAGTATAGACACTAATTAATTATGATTACTATTGATAAACATAATTAATTGCAAGCTGAGATTAGCATCTATTTGTTCCTCTCTAGTACTTAAACCCGACCGGAAAATTCCACTCCGGTCACCAGAAGGGCATTTTTGGGATAGGAGAACACTCTTGAGAAAAAAAAAAAAAACATATATTATCTGGCCCTAATCAGAACATGACAGAGAGATCAAGATAAAGTACCATTAACATCATGCATATTAATTATAAGATACCATCTAATAACATCATCAGTACACATTATAATTACTGATAATCTTAAAGTTAATCCCCATGAAAATCACTGCTAACTAAGTTAAAACTCCAAGAACATGGAATTTAAGATAATGATATTTAACCCTAAAAGAAACACCAAACAAGGCATCTCCAATCTCATTGATTACTTTGTAAACCTCGTCGCTTTCAAAGAGCCCATAATCAACCCAAACATCAAGAAACTAATCATAGCTTACAAACGGAGGGTAAGGTCAATATTTGTAGGGTCATTAGGATCATCATTATCAGTACTTGTTGAAAGATCATAACCACTACCATTACCGCTACCAATATCATGATCAAGAGAAGCAGCAGCTGCAGAGACACCATAAAACCCACCATAATGAGGAGCCGAAACATAGACACCATTTGTACTGGGTGGTGCTGGAAACTGGTAGTTGGTAATCATCATGGGGTGGTCTCGTGCCTGCTGATGATATCGGTGGTATTGGTTAAAAAAGGGCACTGCAGGAGTACTTGCTGGCGGTGGGAGGTTATGGTTAAGAAATGATGAAGGTATAATCAAAGAAGGGTCTGTTGAGATGCTAGTGTTGAGGGTGGTGTTGTTTCTTCGTAGAGCAGCTCTTTCACGTTTGTGGGCATTTTGATGGCCACCAAGAGCTTGAGAGGTGTAGAACCTGCGAGGACAGTACAGACATGGAAAGTGACGAGAAGAGGAGGGTTGGGGTAGGTTTGTTGAGCTTTTCTTTGTGGGTTTTGAAGAAGAAGAAGGGTACTGTTGGTGTTGATGGTTGAGGAAGTTGAAGATTGATGGGTCTGCCATTGTTTAATTTTTCAGAGAAAAGGGAATGAGAGTGTGAGGGTCAGTGAGGGAGTGAGATTTTTATGGGGTTTAAGGTTTTTTGTTTGCATGTGTTGAGAGAGAATGGATGGATATGATTGGTTGTGAGCAAGTGGACGGAAATGCCCCTCTATGTCTTCACACATGTGGATAGTTTTCAACCTTTATTGGGTTTAAGATGATGACCAATTGGTGTTGTTCATAACCGATTCCTAATTAAGATTATGATTTTAACCAGGTAAAAAACATAGATATTAAAGAAACAAGAAAATAATGTTAGGCAAAAATACTAGATATTAAGTTATTAATTTATTCACAAAATATATATAAATCTCAACTCTTAAATTTATTGATTCCATATATCAATATAAATTATAATTTTTTATTAATTTTTTTTAAAATAATACTATTTTAATGAAATAATTTTCTTTTAAAATACACTCCGCTCCTAGCTAAACTCTAAATCATGAGTTACATCCAATTTTATAATTATAGTAAATGGATAATTGTTTGGCCATGTTTTTTTACAAACTTTATTAATTTTCAATAAGTCTTGACATTAAAGTTAAAATTTGGTGATGATTGGTAATCACAGCACTAAAGCTTATTATTTCATTGCATGCTATTAAATTTTTGACATGCATGAATTTCGAGAGTGGGTGAGAAAGATTCCAAAATTCGTTTCATTTTATTAGGGTTCCATGTCTAGCTAGCTAACATGAACATTGCCCCATAATTAAGCAAAACAAAAATCATAGACTACTTTTAGCTCATTAATTCAACTATTTATATAGTGATTAATATGTTTTTCTTTCTATACTAGTTTTTTTTTTTTTAAAGAAGTTTAGACTTCGAATTGAACTTAACTATTTGTCTTATTGATTGAAGTTCAATATATTGAATCTTTAAATATATTTGGTGTTGCAATTGAATAATTATTTTATTATTTTTTAAGTTACTTTTTTAATGTTTTGAATTTTTTTAATAAATTAATATTAAAAAAAATTAAAAATAAATAATTATAATATATTTATATAAAAAAATATTTTGAAACTCAATTTGCATACAAATTAAGAAATCATCTTGGACTGTAGTATAAACTGTTTTAATTTAATTTTTTATATTTTTTATGTGTTAATTTTAAAAATTAAAAAGATATTATTTTAATATATTTTAACATAAAAAATATTTGAACAAACAATTATAACCATGCAACCTCAAAATTTAAGGAAAAAAAAAAGAGTATTAATTAATAATCACCTCAACATGACCTATGATGATTAGACGCATGTATGGGCTTTGATTTTTTGATTCATGAAGAAAATGTCTCTTTGTCCCATCAACAACTACTTAAGAGAGAATTGTGGCGAAGTTATTATTCTTTATTTGATCCTCCTGTGTACTCTGGCAGTGCTAGCCAGTAGTTACACTTACTACACCCTATATATCTATAGTATCAAGTACCACCATTCTAGCTATCTTCTCAACTGCTTCAAGAAAAAAAATGAAAAATAAAAGTTGAACGAGTTAGCTACCAAAATGCTAGAAGACTCACTCACACACACGGATACATAAAATTGCATGGTGGAAACTGAATAGGCCAAACATCGAAGGAGTTGCTAAATAGTTTTGTCTGTGTGAGAGACTGGGAACATTGCCGAATCAACACGGGGAAAATGGGTTAAAGTTTGTTATTGGTTGTTTTTTTTTAATAAAAATAAAAAAATATTTTAAAAAATACTTTCAAATGCATTTCAAACCGTCTCTTAAACTTTTTTTTATGTGTTTTCTCTTTGTATAGATGTGTATAAACACACCAACATATATCTTTTTATTCATTTTGATTTTGAACTTGCCAATTATTGAATTTAATTATGTATTCACCCGAATGTTTATATATATATATATAACTTCTAAAAATAAAATCTTATATAATATATTTCATAGTTATTTATGGTTAATTTAATACATGGTCCAAGTTATGAATTAGATGAGTTAATTCAGATTAATATTTTTTAAAATAATATTATTTTAAATTATAATATTAATTAAATTTTAACCTAGTTATAAGTTAGCTCTTTAAATTAACTAGAATAAAACACGTCAACTTTAGACTTAATTCTTTGATGATCCAAGCTCGAGGGTGAGCGTTTCGAGTCACCTCACATAGCTGACATATCCATGATATTTGAATTTACCCACCCCCACAAAACACACACAGATGTATATATATGATGAGCAATTAGTTAAGCCAAAGTATATGTACACACGTGCCCATGCATATTTAGTAAAGCTATAGTATTTATCTATTAATATAATTTATCACATTTCAAACTTGCAGGAAGAATGATATTGTTCTCTTCGCAACGATGAAGGGCCACGTCAGCTAAACCACACTGAGGTCTGAGAGACTGAGTGAGTGGATGTGTGGTGTGATTATTATGGACTGAAATATTGCAGTTGCAGTACTGTGACTCCATAGGTTAGTGACTGGTGAGGTGTGACTAGCTCAGGCCCCAAGAACCACCCCACCCCCGCCCCCCTCCCCCNCCCAAAAAAAAAAAAAAAAAACCAGGTGGGTTCTTAAGGTTGATGGCTGATCATGTGACAGGGAATTATTGGGTTTCCTGTAATGGGTTGTTTTAGGTTGGCTTGGCATAACATAAAAAAAAAAATAAAATTAATTAATTAATTAAAGCAGAAAAAAATTCAAAAATTTGCAAAACTACTGTTCAACGCCACGCCAAACACCATGCACTACTTTTTAATACTGCTTAAGGACATTACAAGTTATTACACGAACTTGATAAGTCATCCAAAAAAACTATTTTTAATTAGTTCCATTTGAGTTGCATAGCATAGCATATGTATTAAATATAGCTTGGCTGACGGGCTAACTCGGAACTCGGCTAATTAGATTAATAATCACCTGAGTTAAAATACAATGTTATTTTATTTTTGTTTTTTAAATAAAATTACTTTATATTTGTTTTTCAACTCGTGCCGTGACAGGTTTAATTATCGTGCTGCATGCTTAATTAGGATGGTGAGATATGTAAGTTGATGTTTATGTTTATCTATATAAAAGTATTAAAAATTTATATAACTAATAATAATTTATAAGCAATGGAATGCAACGCATATATATAAAGTTGTAAAAGAAACCAATAAACATTATGTTATTTTTATTGGCTTACTGATTAAATAAATTTGTGCCTCGAATTATCTTAATGACTATTATAATGATCGAACGAGGATTGATTATAACTTTTTTTTAAATGTAATTATTGCTATATTTTCTTACTTTAAATTATTTTATTATGGTTTTGAATTTTTTTAATATTTTTGTATAAAAAATTATTTTAATATATTTTCAAGTAAAAAAATATTTTAAAAAATAACTGCTAACAAAATCATTTATATATATATATATATAAAGATGCTACCAAACTCTGTCAAATGGGAATTGCTTATTTGGGCNTAATATATTTTCAAGTAAAAAAATATTTTAAAAAATAACTGCTAACAAAATCATTTATATATATATATATATATATAAAGATGCTACCAAACTCTGACCTCTTATGTCAAATGGGAATTGCTTATTTGGGCACCTGGGCCCATGAGAAGCACTAGGCTTAGGCAGGCCCAATGGATCATTCCTTGCAAAAAAGTCCAAATTTCATTTTTAAACATAGGACCCACCACTACCCGCCAAAATTAAGTGGCCTAACATGCAGCACCATGAGACAGACGATCACCAGTATTGCCACGCATCGCGTCTGCACTTGCATGTTTGGTAGGACTTCATCAAAGCATATTCAATACCTCTAAGAGCAAAAATGGGAATCATCTCGAGAGCTTAAGAATGTAAAACTTTAACCCATTAATTATTGAATTGAGGTATTTACAGCTTGTATGGGGCTAGTAGTCTGCCAGTCAGTCATTTCGAGATGAGATGACTAAAAAGAAACATTTACAGTGTCAGCAAAGAATCCAGCTCCATTGAGATGAATTAGATGTTTCAGTTGCTGATGTCAAAGTACCTTGGATCTTCCGGGAAATGGTAGTCTACATTTAACTGCCAAAGAAAGCAAAACAAATTCTAGTAAGACACCAGAAAGAAAATGGTAACATTTTTTTATTTTCCATATCAGCACTCTTCCCACATTCAGAATGAACTTCTTGCTCTCAAGCATTTTAGCTTCTTCGTGTGTCTCACTCCCACACGCAAGGAAAACTTGCAGGGGTTCTCCCACATCTGTTGCACTGTGTGGCCAAGTTCTTACTTCCCCTTTTACGCACTGCCCATGTTTCTTGTTAGTTTTAAACTTTTTCCCCATTGAAACTCGCCAAGGACACCTTCACTTGGAAGTCATGGAAGAAAGTCTTGAAAGAATTCTTCACACGTTATTATCTATTCAGAATTACTAAACTAGGATATAAAATCAAGCATGTGCAATTTACCAAATGTCATGAACTCTAAAACAATGCTACTTGGAGAAGAGAAAAAAAATAAAGAAATTTAAGCAGTATTAATGATGCCCATAGTATTTGCTGCAGATGCCCAGCAACCAATTATGATTCCGAGGAACTGGAATTTAATCAGCTGCTTCAACATCACTATCAATATTTACCAGAAATGAGCATCAAACCTATATCTGTACCATTTCAACACATCGGGGCAATTCATTCACTATTTGTGCACACAGCTAAGTGGAGTGATGACACTTGGAAGCCACATATTGCATGAATTTAAAATCACATACCTTGCCCTCATCAGCATCTGAATGGCGTTGAGGGAACACAACTCTCAAGTCATTGTATAAGTAGAACCTACGCTCCCCTTCTACACCTAAGCTCATCTTTTGTGGTATAGCTATAGGATCAGATATGCATTTCTTAACTGATTTAGAAGACTTCTTCGGTGAAGGGCATAGAAAACGGAGATGAAGTGCATAACGAAGAGCACCACCACCAGGAGTATTTTCATTTATCTTTGAACAACAATGAGTTGGTTTTCTGTTAGTTTTATTGCATGTTTCCACCCCAGCGGACTCCTTCCCTGCAGTCCTCTGGCATTTAGGAGCACTGCAGTTGGCCTCGAGCATCAAAGAGTCCACAGTCACCTTTTCTACATTTCGAGATTGCTTGGGGAAACTCCTGGCATCAACCACATCCACTATATCACAGGATTCACTTCCTTTAATTTTACTCTTCTGGCCATCAGAAGCTGCAGGGTATACAGGATGGCTTTTCTGTGATACTGGTGACACCTTGTCTTTCACTTTTGTGTCCAAACCCATCTGTCCTTGTTTCAGTTCTGTCAAAGTTGGTCCAGAAGAAGCCAAAGAGACCTTCTGGCGCAGGAACGTCTGCGTTGATATTAACAGCAAGAAAGAGGTAGAATAAGTTAAAAATCTAGGTCAAACTATAAATCTTTAGGTTTGAATGAATGAATGTGGCAATGCAAGAACCAAAAAAAAGAAAAACAAAAACAGGTGCTGGTAGCCTGTTTCATGATTGTGGTTACATCAGAACAAAAACATTATATTCAATTAAACAATGAGGAGCTTAGTAAAAAAAGAAAAAAAATTACGCTCAACCTTCTGATTCTGGTTTCCAAAAAAACTCCATCAAATTGTCTAGCTCATTTTCAAAAGTATAGGTAGCAATCAATTAACAGAATTGTTTAAAAAGTTTTTGATTGGGAAAAGAACTCATTTTAACTCATTCTAGTCACTCGCAAATATCATTATCTAGGAAGGTGATAGTAATCAGGCAACTCAAGAAGCTGAATGCCAACAAATAACCAATTGCTCATGGTGCATCAATTCTCATACTAGATACAAGAATATATGTATTTAAATAAAGTTCAACAGCAAATCATACTTATTATGCCTGAATGTACTAGAGACAATGATCCAAGTGCTACTACATCTTACTTTGGTGCCAGCAGGCATGTCACTCAGATCATAGTTGCAAAAGAATGTGTGAAGAGGAGTTTTCTCCGGATTGCTGATAACCTGAAGAAAGCAAGCCAGTTTGATAGTAAATAACACATCCCTTACATCAACAACCCACCTATTAGCTACAAAAATCCGCAGCTGCATAAAGTTTGAAGGAAACAGAACAAAGAAGGCTAATATTGTGATTTACCGTTACACCCAAATGCCAATAAAATGTAAAATAAAAAAAAAAGATAAATACTATTCTTCTCACAGCTAAAGACAAAATATAAGCAATAGACCACTAGAACAGCAAACTCCTAAAGGATGTGATGAAAGAAAGACATTCTCATAAAATTGGTTGATCACAGTCCCTTCCATTAAATGTGACTAAGGTGGAAAAATGTTCCACCAAAAATCAAGAGCATAAACATAAAGAAGGCCGCCAAAATATGTAAAACCACATTAAAGGTGGAAGAAACTATTTGAAAACAAGAAATCATCGTTTATCTAAGGAACTCAGGACCACCAAAAAGGTTTGCAGAGAGATATAAAGTACCAGTTGTATTCGACCTTTCATGGGTATATGCAAGCGACTCCTGACAATTTGAGAATCATCATTGCTTAGGCATCTTTTAAATTTTTGTTCCCTACACTTGCTTGATGATGAATTTCTACTAAGATCTATGGATGCATAATACAATAGATAGCAATCTCCATCTACACTGGTTACTGAAAATGGAAGCTTCTGTGATTGGGGTGAAAAGTTCCCTCCAGTAATGCTTAACACAGCTAGGAAGCCATCAATTCTCTGAAGGTAGAACATGCCATCCAAAAGAATAAAATATCAGATGTTTTCCAAGAAATGAAACAAAAACCAAGCACCAAAATACACATAGCTACTTACCTGAGTGGATCTTCCACAAAAAAACCGTCCAGACAGTAGTGACTCCTCAAACGAACCAACCAAGGACCTCCTAACAGAAAGACCACCCAAACTTCTCAGGTGCCTTATGCATTGGTCTGGAGCAGATTCTCGACATAAAGGTGACCAACCTGAGTCAGTAGTGCCTTCCAAGGAAGATGGACAAAACTCTTTACAGAAGGCAATATCTTCAAATGATCTGCTTGAGATCCTGAACTCCGCTTCTTCAGAAGCAAAGTTAATGCCTGAGTCATTTTTGTCAAATGAATGCCCTATTTTTTCTAAATTCAAACAGCAATCCTCAAATTGGCTCTTGACCTCTCTGCATCCTCCTACAGTACTCATACTTACACAAGACTTTGGACCTAGAGGAGACAGAGAGAGTGGCGATGAAAATCCCTTTTGGGAGGATACCTTAGACTCTAGGTAATGATTATGTCCAGGAGAGGACAAACAATTAACGCAAGAGAGTGCATCATTTTTTTCCAATAATGGACCATCAGTCAAACAAACAGACCTCCTAGCACTATCGTCACATGGCACATTCTTTTGTTCCCAGCTGCCAGATAAGGATCGAGATGGCACACTAACATGAATTTTTCTACCAACATTTAGTTTCTTGTAGTCATGTGACTCAGAACCTTTGAAATGATCAGCACGAGTAGGGCAACTCATCCGAGAAGTATTGCAGCTGATATCCAAAGATTCACCATTAAATTGTTTTGCAGAAAGCATATCATTTAAAGGTGATGACAGTAACCGCTTCCTGACAAGTGATCCACTTGACTCAGCCTCATTAATCGTGACACCATCAACAGCAGAAGAACACACATGATCAGCAGAAAGAATCTCAAATTCATTATTTAAAGAAATCATTCCATGTGATTTAAAACCCACAATCCTGGAAGCAGGGATTAGAATATTCCTCCCACTTTTAGGAGTACAACGATTAACTTCATCCACAGAACCAGTTTTCAACCCATGAAAATTGGAAACAACATCCACTGCCCTTCCAAATTCAAATGAATTCTCTGAATATTTCGAAAGATCCAAGGAGGGTTTCCCCTGGAAATCTCCTAACGAGGAAGTCCTAGCATGCCCAACTGATCGGCCGATATTTCCTCCACCCAATCCACTTATGCCAGCATATCGCAGTGGGCTTTGCAAAAAAGTGCCCAACGATGCTGCTGGAATTTCATTAGCACTATCAGTAGAGGAAACTTGTGGCAAACCCATAACTAAAATTTAAAGAAACTAATATCTACTTATCCAGCACAGCTGAATAAATTACCACTCCCTTCTCTCTGTTTTACAAGAGCAGCATTTTAATTTCACAACATAAATTGCCACCTGCTCAACTTTGCTAACAGATTAGAAACTGCTCCTCTAACTAACTACTGAAAACAGATTCCAGATTCCTAATCCTATCAATGTAGTTGAATGATAGCAGAGAGAGCATGACAATCAAATGCAAATGAATCCCACAAAACTTTTTCCTTACTATAAAGGAGAAAGTACTATGCATCCACCAAAGGCATCCACATTTCACGTACAACTCCTTTATGGGACTGAGTAGAGAAAGCCAAACACACCATCACTATCCAACCATAACGGGTAGCCCAGATTTGTTTAACTCCCAAACAGCAAGCAATGAAGCAACAAGAATTCATACTCGAACAGAGTGATAGTCTCTGCCTGATAAAAATTAAATAATAAAAAAAAAGAGTTAGTCGTCTATCTTGAACAATATGATTTAAACCAGAATTTTCAATGCACTAGATAAATTTCCAATATTTCTCATACACGACCACAAAATGAATCGTTAATTGATCAAACACGGATCACCATAACCTGCTAATGATCTAATCCAAATTGCAAATATAGTAAACTCCAGTATAAGAGAAGAACCCAAAAGGACAAAACTACCATGGAGTACAACAAAACTACTAAGACATACAACAAATGCAATCCATTAGTAGTCTAAAGCAGCATAACCATAACCAAAAACAACAAAGCAAAAGTATCTCAGAATCAAAGCAAAGTCTCATCAACCATCTAGTTAAGCCAAAACATCAAACAACAAGAAATCATTTGAGTTGCAAAACCAACAAGGCAAAGAGAATATATTTAAAGCACATAAACTGATTCCTTGACATGATCAACAAACAAAAACCTCAAATGGGTTGCTTATAAGGCACACATTCACTTCAAACCCAAGCTGAAACCATCCATCACAAGCAACATTTATTATTTTAAATTAAAGCAGCATATTTTATCATCAAAACCCACAAAAAGATAACCAAACCCGGAACACAATTTAAGCTTAATTATCAAATAAGAAAAAAATAAAATAAAATTGATGATTGTTTCAAGTTAAAGCAGCGTATTATTAAAAAAATTAACAGAAACCCAGAGACCAATCAGATTCTAATCATCAAAATTATCAAAAACATAATTAAGTAAATTTTAATCACATGAATGTGAAAGCCACAGCAATCTGATTAGCAGACCCACCAAAAGAAAAGTTGAGCAAGGATTCTGATAGATAAGTAATTTCAAAGATGATCTTCCATATAATTCAATCAAATCAAAATCTCCGTCCAGATCGTATCAGAAATATATATACTATAACAACTAAATTTCCAGATAAATAAAGGTTAAAACAGGAAAAGTGTACATTTATTGGTGACTGTTTTTTTTTTTCCTTTTCTGTATTGGGTTTTTGATAGAGAGAAAGTGGGTGTGAAGAAGTTGTAGAAGAAGAATAAAGGGAAAGAAGAACCATGCCTAAGGGCATGTTTATAATCCCAAGAAAGAGCGAGACAGAAGAGTCATTACATTAGCATTATCAACCTTCCGTTTTGTTACTTTTCTCATTTCAATTTCATGGCTGTAATTTCAAAATTAAGCTCTCTCTGCGCCACCCCTTCTTCACTTCCACTTCTTTCCTTCGCTATCAAATTTGCAAGAAACTTCCTTTAGATGCCTTTTTTCCCCTTAACCTATGCTACTTTACATTACTTATGCAAAACTTAAACACTATTAACTTAATATATAATTGGCCGTGCTTTACTCTAGGTAAAATTATTTTTTTAATATAAAAAAATCTCAGAGGTATTAATTATTTTTTAATAAAAAAATACATGAGAATTTATTTAATATAACTTAGTTATCTTGTTAGATTTAAATACAACTTGAATAACTAGTAAAAATATAGTTTCACTTAAAATAAATATTTAAAATAAAATTTTATTTAATAAATATTAAGATAACAATATATTTGATCTATTCAGGTCTATCTAGGTTGACTTATCAATTTTCACATCAAGTGATGAAATTATGACAACCTTATAAAAAATAAATATAAATAAATTACAAAGTTAATTTCTAATAAATTTAATATTGAATGATAAAAGTAGAAAACAATCAATTAAAAAGATCAAAAAAATTATGTGAGTCAACTCAGGTTAACTTATCAAACTCGCAACCTAGGTTATGAGACAAGGATGATTCAATAGAAAAAAATAAAAAAATTTATGAAGTCTAATTTTTAATTATCCTAGTGTTGAAAAATAAAAATAAAAAAATAGATTAAAAAGGGGCATGAAAAACAATTGGGGTCAATTAGGATTAACCGACCAAACTCGTGACCTAGTTCATAAGATAGGTATAACTTCATAGAAAGTATATCAAAATAAATCACAAAGTTTAATTTCTTATTAATCCAATGTTGAATGATGAAATTAATATAAAAAAATTAATTAGAAAAAAAATATACTAGAGATAATCGAGTTGATCTATTAAACTTGTTGTTTAGGTCATCAATATATGATAACCTAATAAAAATAAATGAAAAAAAATTACATAACTTAATTCTCAAAAAACTTAATGTTAAAAAATGTTGTTGTTGTTGTTGTTGTTGTTATATATATATAGAGAGAGAGAGAGATTAGAAAAAAACAAAGAAAATATATATATATAAAATTAAAGTAAACAAATACGTGGAATTTGAACTTGTAATTTTTTTAAAATTATGCATTTACCACTTTATTTATGCTTCATATGATACAAAATATTATCATATTATAATATTGGTAATCCAACAATATGCTAATAATATGATGATTTCATCTAAACCAAGTTTAATAACATTGAGATTAGCCCTTTAATTTAACATGGGTTGTTTGCTTTTTTGATTTATTTGATTATTTTGATTTCATGGTCATGTGTTTGATGCTCATTTGTGCAAGGATTCAGAGTTTAATTTTTATTCTATTCAAGAATTTTTATTTATATTAAAATCAAGAAATATATGTAAATTTTATTTCTTATAATATAATTTAAGAATTATAAAGCCAATAAAGGAGCATAGTTAATCCTTGGATTGTTTTTAAAATTATAAGTGAATTTTCTCTTTTTCAATATAATGCTGGCTTCTTCACTTAAACTCATGTATTAAATTTATAATAATATCTTTCAAGAAAGTTTAAGAAAGAAAACATAAAAGTAAAGAGAGAAGAATATCTTTATACTTGTGTGAAAATAATAATTAATTTGTAATTGAATTTTTAATTGTAAAAATTGATATTCAACTATCATACTTGATATTTTTAATTGTAGAGATTTTTTAATTGATATTTTGAAAAAATTATCATAATTAAATTTTTATAGTTGACACAACCAAAAGATTGATGTTTTCTCCCAAGTGCAGGGTGTCAAAGTAGTAAATAATCCGACAAGATCGAGGTCGAATCACAGGAAAATTAATTGTATAAATTATAAATAACAATAATAACAACAACAGCAATAGTAATAGTAATAGTAATAGTGAAGAAGAAAAAGAAGAAGAAGAAAAGGAAGATAATGATGATAAGAGCTTGGAGATGGAAGATTAATGTAAGGATTAAACAATGATAATAACAAATGTTAAGGTTAGAGGATCCACTAATAGTATGTCAAACAAATATAGTATAAGCTCTTATTATTCAATTGAAAACCACACACATGAGGTTTTAATCAAATTATAAATTATTTACATGATTACATTAGTTATCTTATTTGAATAATGTTAATACTTATAAATGTTATCAGACATTCATGATTATAACTTACATTAACAACAAATCAAGTACTTTTCATTGCTCAAGCGTCGGTTATACCATACAGTATGGGCTATAAAAGTGCCAAGTATTTGTTGTACCAAGTGTTATACAATATAAATCTAGATTAACCATTTAACAAGTAAAGTATTAAAAGTGTACAAGATAACAAATACAAAACATGTTAGTATCAAACATTAAGGCTCATGTTAAGTTTACACTATACTTATTCTTACGCTATTAATATAACATTTTCACATTGACATAATAAAATTAACTAAATATAATGAAAAAAAGAAAAATAATTAAATAACATAAGAATATAAATAAGATAAAAGTTAACTAAGTAAAGGAAAGAAAACGAAAAGCATAAACTTGATATTAATGAAAGCAAAACACAAGCAATACAAAGAAAGAAAGCAAGAGCATAATCTTGATTTGGAAAATAAGATACTTAAATGCATGACAAATGCCTCCTTTTTATAGGTCAAAATTGAAAACTATTGATTTGATGATTAATTGATGATTGGGTGGTCAACTTTTGACTTGATAACAATCCTTATCTTTTTTTTTTCTGCCTAAAACATAAGTAATAACATCAGAATTTGAATCAGACATCTATATGAAAGTTATAGGAAATTGTCTTAACTTTTTAGAAAAAAAAATAGAGGTCATTTGGACTTCTAGAACTCTAGATATGGGCTGAACACTAAACAATGTTTAAGCTATAAGACAAATTTAAACTTCTTCATTATTACTATAATTTTGACTTGAAAACAGCCTTTTTAAAACCAGAACTCCATATGAAAATTATAGGCCTATGTTTTACCTTTTCATCTATATAAAGTAGACCTAAATCCAAGATCTACAGCTCCAAATATGATCCAATTACCAAACAGTATTCCAATTTGGACTGCACCAAATTCTATTTTCTAAGTTTAGTCATCTCTTTGTCCTTTCAATTTCAGTACTTAAACTCATCAATCAATCCTTTTATTTATGTGATAGGCTTGCATTTAAGATGAATATTTATCATAAATTAAAGGTATCTTATATTATTAGATATGTTATTATAAAGCATGTCTTAGTTAAAGAGTTATTGATACTTCAAGTGCAAAATAATGATATAAAACCTTGATAAAAATGCACTTTTAAACACTTATATGATGAAATGAGTACTTTTATTTTACATAATATGTCTTCAAATTTTTTTATGACATGTCATTACAGTGTTACTATTGTTCTTGATACGAACAATAGTAGCACTTATATTTGTCATAACCTATTTTTGAGTTATTCTCCAATTCATATTTTTTTTTCTTTTTAAAAAATAATAAAAATAATAAAATTATTAAAAATATATAACAATGAAAAAAGGATGTTGGAGCGCCCTAAAACTGATCAAATTTAGTTGAGGAGGCTCAAAATTATAAAAATTAAAATTTGACAGTATTTTATTGACTGATTATAGCTCTGTTGACAAAGAAAATTCACTTTGAGTAAGAATAGTTCAAAATCAAATTATTATGGGCTTAATTAAATTTTATTAAAAGTTTAATTGAATTTATGAAGAGTTTGATTACAAGAAAAATTAATTTTGGAGTCAATTTGAGCTTTAACTAGAAGAAATTAAAGTTCTTGGGTCAAATTATAATTTTTAAAAGTTAATTTGATCAATTAGGAGCTTAATTGTATAAATATTGAAGTTTGATAGCTAATTAGGGACTTAATTGAAAAAATCCAAAACCAAGGACTAAAATGAAAAGACGTATAAAATGAGGGGTTATAATTAAAACCAAATCAGGCCCCAATTGAAGAAATTAAAAATTTAGTGATAAATTAAGGGTCAAATTGTATAAATTCAAGATTAAGGATTAAAGTGAAAAGGGGAACAACTTCAGGGCCACTGTTTGATTTTTGACAGAGATGTAATTTCATTGATTTTTTTAATTAAAATTACAATTTAGGGTTTGATTAAACAAATCACAAATTGAGAATTCATTTTTATTTTCACATATGTTTGAAATTGTTTTCATTTCAATAAAACAACATGTTTTTTCTAAAAAAAACACATTTTCATACATTGTTAAAAAAAAAAACTCAAAACAATGTCGTTTTGAATGACATCGTACATCTTCTTCTTCCCTTAGATATGCAGAAAACAGGGGAACAGAGCTTTTGTTCTCCTATTTTCACCGCTTGTTTCTTTCTTTTTTTGTTCAAAAAGACGCTAACAAAACTCCCCACTTGATTGCCATACGGTGGAAGAAGAGAAGATGCACCCTAGGGCGATTCTAGGGTGGCGGCTCCGGCCATTTCACCAACCTTCTCTACCTATAAATACAGAGGCAGACGAGAGGCAAAAAAGACAAAAAAAACAAAGAGGATAAAATGAAAAAAGAGAGAGAGAGAGAGAAAGAAACAACAAGAGATAACTACAAAAAACTGGAAGAAGGTAGTAAAGAAAAAAACAGAGAAGAAAAGAAGAAATACCAAGGAGAGAAGAGAGAAGAATTGCTGCTTAGAGCCACTGCCATTTCACCACCATCACCTCTGCCATTACGAGCACCATCGTGAGCCTCCACAACAACCATTGCAAGTCAGTTCCCCTGCCTCTCTCTTCTTTCTTCTTCTCCTTCTTCACCCTATATGCCTTCTGTTCATTTTGCATGCAGCACGTGAGCTTATTCTATAGCAAAATGAACATAATTATCTAGTTATTATGTTATACACAGAAACCAACCAATTATAGCATAATGGTTTAGCTCTGGCCCATTTTGCATGTTGGCTAGTGCCAACACATTTTATTTTATTTGTGCAGGTACCGACCCATTTTATTTTTATGTTGGGTCGGTGTTAGCCCATTTTATTTTTATGTTGGGCCGATGCTTGCCTATTTGAACAAAAAAACATTGTGATTTTCTAAAGTTGTTTTTTCATTTTGGTTAATATCAGTCTATATTTTATGTCGTAAAAATACAAATCAAGTATTAAAGACCCAGTTTTTGTCAAAACTTCCAAAAATATAAAGAAATTTGAAAAAAAATATTTTTGTGCATACGGTCAAGTGTCTTAAAAGCTAAAAAATCATATTGTAGCATGTATTTTGACTTTAATAACCTGTTTATTAAAATCAAGAGAACATCTACTAAAATTTTAAAAACAACAAAAATTTTATTCTTTTTTGTTTTAGTATTAGGGATTATAAATTTCTAGTAATATGCATCCCAAATATTAAATTTTTTTTTCCAGACTCTAGAACGAGTAGGTTCTACCTCATTAAGATAAAAAAAAAAAACTTCTTAATAAGGAGGGTTTTTCTTGAACTTTGGATAGATTGAAAATTAGAAAACACAATACAACCTTAGATTTTATTAGACATTAAAACAATACAGGTTACTTTAAATAAAGCTTAGTTGGGGTGCTAATACATTCTTTTTACGCAACCAGTGTTTGTACCCTATCTCTGAGACTAATTAGGGTGCCTAGTGACTAGAGCATTAGATGCTAACTCCTAGTCTATATTTTATTGATAAGAAAAAAGAATTTTATCTCTTTATATTTTGTTAGAATAGACTATACATCAGTATATGATATAAAGTTTTTGAGTGGTAAATGATAGCCGCAATACTGCATATGTGTGATAATATTTATAAAAGTACTATGT
Source organism: Populus ilicifolia (assembly GCA_015708895.1). Taxonomy (NCBI): domain Eukaryota; kingdom Viridiplantae; phylum Streptophyta; class Magnoliopsida; order Malpighiales; family Salicaceae; genus Populus; species Populus ilicifolia. The sequence continues at coordinate 325,315 of SRLM01000837.1, read as the reverse complement.
TCTTTAATGGTACTAAAAACATGTCATTTGGAGATACCAATATATATATATATATAACTTGAGTTGAATTATAATGATGTTGAAATATATATATATATATATATATAACTTGAGTTGAATTATAATGATGTTGAAATAGATATCACTTGAAGGTGTCTTGTTGGGGAACATCATTATTTTTTAATATCGATTTTAGAGATATAATAAAAATGTTCATCCAATCTGGAACGAACATGATGGAGTTGTATGAGTAGCCAACCTAAACTTAATAGCTCATAAAATATGGAGTATGGAGATACTAATATATTTATATCTATATTTGCTCGGTCATTTCGTCAATTATTACGTTCAATTAGTGTTGATACATCTAGGACATTATAAGATAAGGTTATGAGAATTTATGATGAAAATAGGATTAAAATTATATATTATGATCACCGTAGGTATGATTCCTCCAATCCTAATGATAATAAAGATAAGGGTATTGTGAGTTTAGTTGAAACATTAGATGATGGTTATGGTGATTGTGATGAGGCCTCTTGTACCAGATTTTAGTCATGATATTGGAGTTGATGATATGGTTTTTAATGATTGGTCTATTCATTATAAATAATCAATGGTAGTGGTGATTTGGTTATTGGACAAGATTTCATAACTAAAGATGACATTGCACATTCACTTAAATATCATATTTAACATTCAAATCAAATATTTATTTAATTACAATGTGTTCATTCATCTTAATGTTACTGGTACTTATGTGGGGGATACCATAGAAAAGTCATATTCCTTCAGATATAGCAAAGTTGAAAGGTAATATATATAAATAAATAAATAAACAAACCATTATCAACTTTATGTTAAATTTATTACATTAGCAGTTGCAACTCTTATTCAAGATAACCTCTCCTATATTGTTTCCAACATACAAGAAGAAATTAAATTGCACTATAAGTTTAAAATTTCTTACAATAAAGCATAGGCTGCAAAACAAAAAATACTCGAACTTTTTGGAACACATGAGGACTTAATTGAAATGTTATATTGATTGTTTTTTGTATGTTTTTTTGTATACAGAGTTATGGTTGTTGGAGCATTTACACTTGTAGCGACCATGAATAGAGTCTAAACCTGTTATATCTATACAAGTTTTGGAGGTTGATCTAGAACTTTTATTAGGATACAGGTCATGTGTTATTAAACATACAAATTATATTATTTAGATTAAGAATATTTTTCATGGAAACCTTATTTAATATATATATATATATGGAAAATAACTCAACCCATTTTATGTTATTTTATCATAATAAGTTAGATAGACAATAGTCAAATCAAGTATGTTACTAAATTATAATAAAGAAATAATTTCTTGTATTAATGTTAGTAAATGATAAGAAAATATTACTTGTGATAATGTTGGTAAATGATGAGAATTAATTAATTGCGTTGATGTTTAATTTTTTATATATTGATAAATAATTATTTGTGTTGACGTTGGTAAATGTTCCAGAAAATATTAATTGTGTTGATGTTGGTAAGTGATGAGAATTAATTACACCAAACTCAATATAGGTTCTTCCATGCGAGGAGATATTGTATAGGTCACATGCATTTCGGATTCAAAATGTTGAAGCATTTGTAACTTTTTATATGTTTCGACAAAATCGTTGTATTTTATTTATGTATTAATAATTTTTATTTTTTTCATAATAGGTTAGATAGTTGTTACATGATGATCAACGTGTTGCAGCTGATCTTCATGATCTCAATAATGATGATGATGATAGACTTGCTTGCTATTATGCATCTTCTTTATTCCAGACATATCATACTATACTTGATTTATTAGGAAATATATTAAACCTAAATGATGTTGTCTTAGATGATGATACCACAAAGATATATGGAAGTCATGATATTGATGAAGTTGGTCCATTCACTTGTCGTAAAAGATATATATAGGCTTAGATATGCTATTATGTTGTGTTATTTTTTTAGTTAAAAATTATTTTTATTTTTATTGCTTTTTTAATTGTAACAGGCTCAAATTGCTCTACATTATCCGTTTTGGGCCTCCCGCCCTAACGATTTTGTTCTTCGTAATGCCCCAAAACGTGTACAATAGGTCAGTAATCAGCACTATTAATAAGGTTAGCAACTAACTCCTTACCCGCCGATATGGGATCTTACAATCCACCCTTTTTAAGGAACTTGACAACCATGTTAGCACCATCGGACAACCAATGAGGTTGGCTCTAATATCAAATGTAACAGCCTGACTCAACCTACTGTATATTATCCGCTTTGAGCCTTATACCCTAATGATTTTGTTTCTGGTGATGCGAGTTCATTTTTTAGCCTGATGCCCCAAAATGCATATAAAAGATCAGCGACCTACACTACTAATAAGGCCAGTAATTAACTCCTCACCCGTCAATGTGGGATCTTACAGTAATATTATTTTAGCTAATTATTATATTGATTTTAAAATTGTCTTACATATTATACATTTTGATATTTATTTTATATAAGCATGATTTAAAATTATTAATTAATAAGTGTGTAGAAGTTGTTTAAAATTTCAAATCATCCAATAACAACATAAAAAAATACACATAAATAAAATAATATTTAAAAACCACCCATATTATTTTGATATTATAATTAACAAATAAAATCGATGTTAAAATATTACACTTTCAATTATAAATTGATTTGAGGTTTGATAATGAAAGTTCTTGTGTTGAACTTTATGATGATTTAAATTTTGTTTTATATAAAAATTAAGATTAAGATAAAGAGCTTAACACAACCACAATTGTATAGCATTTGTTCACAACCATTATTATTATTATCGGTTATTTATAAATGATATTTCTATTATAATAATAGTTAAGTCAAAGTATGCTATTTTTTATTTTATTTTTTATCATGTATTTATCCAAAAATATTTTATCAAATTATGCTATTTCAGTAAAATATCCTTTTCAAATCTTCATGGTGGTCTACTTAAAATTTTAAGTGATTTATTACATTTAACCACATTAGCACCCGACTATCTATTAAAAAAATATTAAGAAAATCTTGTAGCTACTTTTAAAAGGGTATTTAAAAGTATAGTAATTTTTTTTCAAAGTATTTTTATCGAAAAATATATCAAAATAATATATTTTTTATTTTTTAAAATTATTTTTAATATCAACACATCAAAAAAATCTAAAAATATAAAAAAATATTAATTTAAAATAAAAAATTTAAATTTTTTTTTAGAAAACATTCACCTTGACATTGAGAAAAAAATAAAATTATATTCTTGAAATTAGTTAAAAAGATAATTACATCTTAGATGTTATGGAGATAGCCTTCACCGTGTTCAGAAATATAATTATAATAGCATTTCATAAAAATTTTCTTTTTAAAATATATTAATTTTTTTATTTAAAAAAATTATTTTTAACATTCACGTATCAAAATAATTTTAAAATATTCATAAAATATTAATTTAAAATAAAAAATATAAAACAAAAATCAAATTCTTTTAAACATACTTTTGATACATAAAAACAAATAAATTATACAAGTAATTAAGGAGACCTAACAAGGTTCGAAACTACAGAAAATGTATCTGTATTGTTGGACTTTGGAAAAACCCCATGGTGCCATCAACTTGATATGAATTTATAAGACAAGGAGTCATTGATTTTCTTTGCCATTCTTTCCCCCCTTAATTACAGGTAGAACAGAGATTTGAACCCTCGTAGCAGATAAAAATAAAGGAAGGATTGAACAGCGCCCTCTCATAACTATTTGATAACATCAACAGCCAACACGTAAACAAGAATGAGATTAGAAAATTAATAGTCCTAAGATCACTCGTGGAAAATCAAAATTCACCCTTGTTTGGGATTTCTCAGGTGGGGAAGATTCATAAAAGAAAAGACAAAAAAAAAAAATTGCTCAACTGGAAGATATACAAGATGTGTAACGATGCACAATTATGAAGAGCTTAGTTCTCATCATTATAAATCACACGATGAACAGAAATTGGGATGAGAAACTAAACAATGCATAGAGTTATTATATTTACAGTACCCAGAGCTTGTAGATGACGATATCCAAAAAATAGTCAGGAGAACTCCAAAAAATTCGAAGTTTTTCATCTAGTGTGCATAACAAATTATCAGCTCCCATCTGCATCCAGCAAGTTGCAATCAGAACCAAAAGCTGAACCGTAAAATATAAATAAAAGATAACAAAGCAAGACAAGCAGGGGAGATATGTATTTCCAGAATGGTGTTTAACTAATGTTCGTCAAAACAACATTCCACACCAAACCTGACCCAATAATTCATCAGTTGAGCCCTTTATCAATCTTTACTTGCAGAAAATGCCCTACTTGAAAATAATTCAGAAGTTGATTTTATAGTCCTAGAGATTATTTCATGTGCTTGGAGATTGGTTAGATTGTTTATGACCCGGCAACAAAAAACAGTGTCGATGCTGAAGAGAATTTGTTATTAACACCAGAGGGGAAGAATGTCAAAATTGCATGTCCACTTGGCAAATACCAAATAAAACCTTCCATAACACTACTCATCGTCTTTAGTCAAAACATAATAAGCATCACAAAAACAACTTAATAACACAGTAAGGAACAGTCCTAACACATTCAATGTTACCTGCAAGTGATACAATAAGGGACCATTTCTTGAACCATTCTATAGACACAATTGAATGAATTAGCTCTTTATGCAGCACGGTTCATACTGAACAGGTTAAAAAATATTCCGAGTTCAAAGACAGACTAATAAGAGCATTTTTTTTTCCTGCCATATAATACAAATTCTAACGAAGCAAAACAAGGGAATACTCCATAAAAATGGAAAGAAAAAATTAAGATGGGATATGCTCAACTCTTAGCTGACAAAAAAGTATTGCTAGCTTGACTGTCAGCATCAGAAAATTAATGAACATGATGTCTCATTACCTCTAATTTGACCAGAATGCGGTACTGGTTCGGAAATGGCAGGTGCTGGCCTCATATTTGCGAGGGAAATAGGTGTTAATGGAGGAGACTCGACTTCCCCAGGTTTATATGATACTTGAGAAGAATCCAAAAGCTTAGAAACATGCACTGTCATGGCTCTCTGACTACTCGAGGGTATTGAGAAACTACGTGGGACTATCAATGGTGGGGGAGGAAGAGGTGATGCCAAATTTGCTGCCCCTGTAGAAATCTTGCTTGTTCCAGCAAGCTCAGGATTTCTGGACAATGGAGCAGAGTGTCCAATTGGCACTGAAGGTTTTGCAGCTTTGGCAGCTAAATTACCTGGTGGCCTTGGAAGTTCATGAAGCTCGCTTATCTTGGGTGAAGAAACAAGAGGAGGTGATGTACTTGGGGATACTTTGGGGGATGAAGAAGGTTGAGGATTTGCCACATGAGATAGCATTCCAGAAACTTGTTGTGAAAGTTCAGTTGAGGAAATGGGACCACTGGATGATAAAGGCTTCACTGACCATGGCTTACTGGTTATTGGACCAGAGAAAGATTGCCATTTATTTTTTTTGTAATCGGATGCATTGTGTACATCAAGCTGCGGATATGAGATTCCACCAACTAAAGGTGGGGGTAATTGAGTGGAGGCATTAGGATTGCTGCTCTCTTTATGTCCTGAGCGTGCTTTTAAAGCAGTGAAATCTGACAGGTGACCATCACCAGAATCTTTCTCATTCTTCTTCTGTTCCAACGGGGAAGAATGCCACAAATTGTGAGTGCGTCCACTGATGTCTGTTTGCCTTGTGTTGGGAACTGAAGAACTTGTTCTTGAAGAGATTGCACCCTTTGCATCAATAGGTGTGGGCAGCACATATGTGTTGGACTTCCTTGATTCTTGCTGCATTTGTCTTATTCTTTCAACTGGATCAGGTTTTCTTTCTGGAACTATTGGTGCTGAATGGCTGCCTCCTCTTGGTTCTCTGCTTGGGAAATGGAAACCACCATGGTTTTTGTCTGGGTTTAACTGCAGAAAGATACAAATTTTAAATGCCAAATAGCTTGCACCTCTGACCTTAACTCACAGAATCATCAGAGCCAACGAGTAAAAGCAGCTGGCAATAAATGAAAATAATTATGATGGTTTTGCACCAAGCTAAAAGTACGCATGTGAAGCTGAAGTCTTTATTCAGAAAATTTATCAGTAAAGTTGATCAAGCGACATGCATATATCCATGCCCAGAATTAAGTGATGGATTATTATTTTTGGTTAAATACAAATACAATCAGCAGAAGCAAATCTACTAACAAAAACAAGTGTTAATTGTACCTCTACATTTTCTGCTGCTGAAACTTGGAATGAAAGGTCCTCTTCATCCACCTGGACAACAAGTAGCCATGTCATGAGCAGAAAAACATAGCTTTTTTTAAATTTTTTGAGAAAAAAAAAAGAAGTCAACAGTGTCTTAGTGTGAATTAGGGAATGTGTCTCATCCTATGAATAAAATGAAAGGACTATCTGGTTCAATTATATCCACAAAGAACATGCTGTCTTAAACATGAACTCCCTTTCATACAATACATGTTTACCCATCATCAGAAGAGTATCTTTTAAAACTAGCAAGGTTTAAGTCCAAAAGAAAATAAGATTTTTTCCTTTGTTGCCCCACCACCATAAACATTATAAGAACTACTCTTTGAAACAAGTCTAAGCCCTTGGCCCCAGCACCACCCCCAAACAAAAAAGAAAAGGATGTTAATTCCTACAATGCATCCATAAAAATCATGAGAGAAATTGGATTGCCTTGGAAAAATAGTCCACTCCATCCTACAATGCCCCTATATCAACCCCTTCATGTAAGACCTTTATACCCAATATGGAAACATCCCACTCAAGATAACAAAAGGTCGACAGCTTATTGCAAGACAGAGCAAAAGGGTTATGGAAACTAGGTTTCCTCATCCATTTATTAGCAGATCTGATTGCACTGTGAACACTTGGATTGAAAATTCAGTGTGAAGACCAGGCCACATGTTATATCATTTTGATGGCATGAACATGCCATAAATAGGGAACTTAAAGAGCACATATCTTGCACTCAAAATGGATTCCATCTTCAACATAACTGGAAAGGGAAGCCATCCCCTGAGCCAGTGAATATCTCAATGTGGGACATTATTCTTCTAACACTACAACTTTCTGATTAGTATCATATACTTACCCCCATAGAACCCCTTGCAGCAGAAACAGTAGCATTCCCCTGGTTATTTTCTCTGTAATCAAAACTAAGTTCATTTGTATCACCGCCATCCTCGCCATCATCCTCGCCCTCTTCTCTACCATCACTTTCAAGCCCAGTGAAATGGTAGTCAATGTGTTGATGTTCTGTAACCAGTCTAACATGTGGCTCAACTGTCTCAAGTGATTTAAGTCCCTTCTGAAAGAAATTCAACTGCATTGAAAGCATAAAGAAGAGCATCTTATCATCAAAAATATAAGAAAAATGAAAAATGCAAATTCAACCTGAACTGCCTAGGTGAAAAATGATATGGAATGTATTTGAAATATAAACTTTTAAGGATGTACAAAAAAACCTGAGCAGCGTGATGACGAGCTGCCTGTGTTAGAAGACTTCGAGACTGTCCCTGTTTCAGAGATTTTAACCGAAAAACACACAAGGTTGCCTCTTCGTCATATTCTTCACGAGCTGTTCGCAATTGCTGCAGAGTAATACTTTCATCCTTCCCACCTTTTGACCTTCCTTTGTCCTTCTGTTGTGCCACCATGTATTCATAGACATTTCTGAACATTACATGCCAAATTCAGAAGACATTCTTACTTTGAGGAAATCAAAGTAGGATTAAATAGATAAGGATGAACCTTTTTTCATCACATTGTCGCTTCATATCCTGCAATATACAGCAAGAAAAGGTCACCATGCAAAATTTAGTACAATGCTTACATGCTAGAGAGTCAATGAGCCTAGGAGATACAATGGCGTGAGCAACCTTCTTTGGAAAGGCAAAATTTCAGTAGCGAAATATTAAAAGAGAAGGCTTCTTTAATTAAATTACTAAAGTCTAAACCTTCATCATCAGAACTTCTACCTAAAATCTCTCTTTATTCCAGTTCTTGCAAATCTAACTTTCTATCTAAATTACCAGCTTATCATCCATGCCACTAATTGGTTGACAGAGCTTGAATCTCCATTATATTCACAAAAGTTGATTATGCTCTAACTAAGAGCTCAGATTGTTACATGGATGCAGGGTACCAGAGAACATACACCAAAAAACTCCTATAGTGCAGTGCACTTAGGGATTTACTTTACAAACAAACAAATATCTTATTTAAAAAACCAAGCAAGAACAAGGTTGCATGTATTTCTTGTTTTCATCCAAAAGATCAGGGGTAAGAGTGGGAAAACGCCATCAAAGTTGAACCACAGCATTTTATTACATTTTGAATTAAATTACATGGACACAAGCAAAATGAGGAGAAAGTCATGTTCTGATTGGCCCACACAAAGTTGGAAACGCATTCACCTTCTTAAACTGCATTATGCTGCATAAGCAACAATAAGAAAAACTTTTATGTTCCTGCAGTTACAAGCCATGTTTGCAGACATTTGGTGAATTCTGGGTGGAGAAGGATCCAAGATATTCTATTTTCTAACAATCACTCTCTGTCAATAAAACTGGTGTGTAGAATAGTTCTTTTAAGACTCTTCAGGAACTACTTCAAGGTTCTCTGGAGGTGTCTACTAAGCTAGGATTCACAGACCTATGCACACTAGTGTTGTGATTTTCTTTCCATTTTTGTTGTGTAGATGCCTTGCTCTGCTTTTCTTGTTTTAGTGATTTAGACAGTCTAAGGCCCTTTCTGGGTCTTGGTTATGCTTTTGGCAAAATTACCCCTTAGACACTTTAGTTAAAAGCTTGTGGTGCTTCCGAACTGCTTTGACCTTCTAGTCCCATTAACACTCTGAAAGAAGCTTTTGACTGCTTTTAATCTAAAAGAACACTGTTTCCAACAACAATCAACCACAAGGTCAAACAAGTTGTATTTCTGCTAAAAGAAACACACTTTTAGAAGAAAAAAAATTTTCTTATAGAAAAACATACATAACTAGAGACCTCCATGATTTAAAATATAGATTGCCATGGACCTGTGGGGGGGGGTAAAGTAAGGGAATGTCGGGGGGAAACCTCTATTAATAGAGCAAACAACTAAGATATTGAAATGAACAAACCTCAACTGTTCGAAGTTCATTGAGCAAGGATTCTGATGGATTTGTAATCGTCAGGAATATATGAGACCGCTGAAATACATGTTGCAGTAAATTAATAAAAGGACAAATGGAAGGTGTTATCCATAACAATATCTAAAAGTATCAATAATATAAATATATAACCACTCACATAACTATCAAGAAGTTTTTGAAGTTCAAACTGCACTTTCCCCAACATTAGCAAAACCCTACCTGTAGAAAAAACGTAGCTTTATTACAGCAGGACCAGTATACTGACTTCAAAAATTAAAATCACGACAACATGCTTAGTTCTAGAATTGAACTAAGAGAAAGCAAACTCCCCATCCAAAATAAAGGAAAAGGAAGAAGAGGAACACAAATTAAGGTCCACAAGCAAACACGGATTGCAGAATAGGTACCTCACCACCAACAAAATAAAAAATTTGATATGGTACTTGTAAATATGACAACAGCCTATCTAAACAAAACTAACTTGTAAATATGACAACAGCCTATCTAAACAAAACTAACAGTCACATCCACAAAATTGGAATGTCTATTCGCACAAATGAAAAGAGAGATATTTTTAGCTGATAAGTTTTGCTTGTGGGCATATGTACATGTCTTAGAGTTGAATGTTATCTGACTCAAATACAAGAGGAAAAAAAATGGCACATGATTTCATTAATGACAATCTAATAACTAATCAGCTCAAACTAAAGGAATAATCACTCATAAGCTCACAAACATGACCATTATTAAGGGGACAGATTGTCAGGTGTATAAAAATACATTCAATTTATAGTAGAACAACTAGACCACTTAGATGACTGAATTAATAGACCCTCTCATCCCACATTTGCAATCAGCGACTTTATTTGCAAAAAAGAAAATGCCATGTATTTGAGAGAAAGCCAAAGTCCATATTTTTGTTTCATTATGTTCAAACTCGTTCCAACGTAAATTTGAAAGAGCATGTATTGGTACAGTATATCTTTTCCAGATTGATGAAAACTGTGACTTTCAATGATAAGGTGTTAACTATAAAATTCCAGGCTACAGTTTAGAAAGCATGCCATGACATGGAATACATCTCAAAAAAATTTGAAGGACAACCTGCATATTAATTTATCTTGTTTCACTTACCACTTCCCTCATCATCATGTAATGCTGTTTTCTCCAACAGACAAGAACCCATTTCCCGCAACGACTCCGAGAATTCTGAAAGTGCAGATGGAGTCAGTTTGGAGAATTCTTCGACACAAAAAAAAAAAGATAGAAAAGATTGCCGAACCATGCATACAATAATTCAAGTTATACATGACATGTACACTACCACATGCATATATCATAGTTTAATTTAACGAAACCAGTTAACATAAACAATCACACGATTACATCAGCAATGCTTTAACAAGGAAAAGTCAATATAGCCACAGAGGGTAAACGTAATACCAGATGACAAAGTACAGTAACAATATAGTAGGTAAAGTTATAAAAAATTATTTACAACAGTGTAAATTCTGATATTATTAATGAAAACCAGCAACATTTTCTGACTCAGAATAAATCAAATAGTTCAAAATTAAGCTCACTATTTGAACCCAAAACAAATTCTAATTGGAAACGGCCGAATAACAAAAGCTACAAAGACTAGTAGTTTTACCATATGCACTGTTTGCTGTTGCTGCAGCTGCAGAAAGTAAACTATCATAGCAATTCTTCATGTCTTTCATATCCTGCAAAAAAACAATAAAAATCAAAATTAGAGACAACCAAAAAAAAAGAAAAAATTCAAGGAAAATTCAATCCCAAAACTTAACACCTAAAACGATCTAAATTTCTAATTAACAAAAAAAATCAGATATTTCAATTATTTAATAAAATAAAATAAATTACGTCTTCCGGAATTAATTTTTCTCGCAAATTGAACGGGAAAAAAAAGAGAATTAATGTTAAAAATTAGTAATCAAGATTAACAAGAGTTTAGAGGAGCTTAAAGAGAGAGTATTAAATGGTCGAGCTAAAGAAAAAGAAAAGGATCAACTCCAACAACATAGAAAAGAGAGGAAAAGAGTGCCTGAGCAGCTTGAGCGAGCTCATCTAACTGAGCAGGAGGTAAGAAGTCAATTTTTTCCTTCGGTTCGCTTCTTCTCAGTCTAAATCCTCTCAGTTTGGACTTCATTTTCCTCAAAACCCTAATTACAGTGAAAGATTCACGGAGACGAAGCAGAGAGAATTCGAATTCAGCGGATTTTAGAAAGAGAGTGAATTGGGCAGAGAGAGAGAGAGAGATTCAATTCGATAGTCTCAACGACAATGAGGGAGGAGAAAAAAAAGGAAAGCGAGGAAAAAAACTGTTCTGGTCAAAAACGACTCGTAACTGAATAAAATTTTAGAAAACGAGCAAATAAAGCTGTTTTTCAAAGAAATAGTGGGTTTTTATAATGCCTCTCGCAAGCATTCAGAGCTACAGTTTATTGGGCGGCACGTGCTAGTTTATGGGTAGTTTGGTAATTCAAGGGTAATGAGGTGATTTGAGACTGTGACGCGTGGGAGATTCACAGGGTAGTACGTGGTTTCGGTTGTAGGAAGGAGGCTAGTCAAAGTCAGATATTGCTGACAAGGATAGAAGAGTTCCAGAAACTAAAACCATCGTTCGTTTTGACCGATAATGAATTTGGGCAGATCTTCAGTTTCTGTATTTACCATTTTAACCCTTATTTGCTAAGATAAAAATTGTTGGAAACTCACTGTTGTTCTACCACATGCATTACCCACAACCATCAAAATTTGTTGAAACACAAAACATATATATATATATATAGTTTTTTTCATGGTTCATTTGTTATCGTGGTTTTTAATTTAAATTAAATTATTGAATTAATTGATTCTATTAAATATATTCAAGTTAATAATTCAAGTGTTAGGTTTTTATTGCTTTTTTAAAAATTATTGTAGCATAAATATTATTTTTACATTAAAATAAAAATCAAATCGGCCTAAAACTCAGTGTAGATTCCCAATCTAGTGTTACTTTAAATTCTATTGTATTTTATTGCAATTATGAATTTGTACTAATGAATTTAATACTATGCCATTTTAATTTCAACTAGAGGTATGTTTATGGGTTATTTATTTAGCTAAATTTACTCTCTCTCTTTTCAAATTTTAGGCTGAAAATTTTTAATTTTGAAAAAAAAAATCCAAACTTTTTCTATGATGTTATATTTTTTTAGCTCAAGAATTATATTTTAATCAAATTTGTTATATTATAGTTTATCTAAAATTGAAACGGTATTAAAGAATACCAAATTTATTTTGAATTTTATTTTATCGTGAAAGCCAAATCCATACTGATCGATTCAAAAATCAAAATTACACCATTAATTTTCTTTTCTAAGATGAAGTTGCATATAATTTTGAAGATCTTTCATTGAGTAATCCTGTCAAATTTATACCCCGTGCCCCTACAAGGAAAAAACAAGAAGAGAAAATCATGTGCTAAGGGAACATTTATTAGAAAAACTCATTTTTACCCCCGCATCAGAACGGTGTTACATTGCCCTTTTTGAGGGGAAAGAAGTAAAAAAAAAAAAAACCTGCTAGGGAAGACTGATGCCAACCAAACATATTCTAAATAAAAAAATAATAATAAAAGACCAGTCAAACAAGTAAAAGGCAAGATTTAGACCTTAATTAAACAAATATTAGATTGAAATTTTTTATTAAGTTCACTTCTACATGCATGACAAGTTTGGCCGACTACTTACAAGATTTTTATTTTCTTTAATTATTCAGGTGATGTAATATTATTTTTATGTTTTAAAAAGTTTTTTTAAAAAATATTTTTTTAATTTTTAATTTTAAATTAATATTTTTTAATGTTTCGAGATCGTTTTAAAATGTTGATATTAAAAATAATTTTTTAAAAATAAAAAATTATTATTTTTAATGAAATTCTAAATACAACCATAACTATATTGCTAAACAAACTTTACAACATGAGTAAGGTTCTTCCATTTCTTTCGCGTGATAAATTTGAGTAGAAAACTCCAAGATCATTTTTATCCCTTTTTCTTTGTTGTTAATTCATCTTTTTGAAAGGTGATGTAATCTATATTTTTTAAAATAATTAAATTTTTTATTTAAAATTAGTTTTTTAAAATATTTTTGGAATGTTTTGATGTATTAATACTATGATTTAAAAAAAATTATCTTTACACGTTTTAAAATGACTGTAATTTCTATTACAACTACAAAGAGTCAATTAATGTGGGGGTAGTTGCAGAACACAATAATATTAGCATTGATGCATCTATGTACACGCACAGGCAGCATTCATGATACGGCATTGTGGATGCGAAATTATTTAAAATGCTAAAAGTTGTAATTATCTTTTAAAAAAATGAAATATGTCATAGAAGTTACACATGGATCTTATCATCATGTGAGAGACAGAGAGGGATATATATTTTCTGATATACCGCATAATTTTTCTATTTACATTGTCATTTTAATATGGTTATTCGTAGTTATCTTTCAAGATTTGAACTTGATGTTTTGTAATAAAAAAAAATCAAAATTAAACCATGGGAACTTTAAACTAATCCTCCCATGGATTGGGATTGTGAAAAATATTTGCAACAATTATACCTAATTAAAGGCCTGTTTATCATTGAAAAATTAGAGAATCATTAACTAAAAAAAGGCTTATACGAGTCATACCGGTCCAACTAAATCTTTGATTACAAACTTCATAAAGAAGCATGAGATGTTGCGTACCTTGACCAAAATTATCCAAAGAAAGAAAAAAAAGAGGAACGGAGCTCTCCCAGTGCTGAGGAAGTTGCCTTCTTTGCAAAAGTATGAACATATGTTTCTCTTTAAATGCCTAAAAGTAATGAAGTCTACAATCTGCTCATCATTTCACTGTTTTTCTTTTCTCCTTTATGGCTTAAAGAGGGATTATTATTTTGTAAATGCAAGGTCCAGCCATGTCCAGGAGATCATTGGGTATGACACGGACAGAAAAAGATGGAAGATACGCGGTCATTTGAATGTTGATTTTATGTGGTCAAAGAGGTTTGTTGCTTAAAGCCTAAGAGAGAGACCAAAGGATGGCGTTTTCGCAATCCATGTTGCCTTTTGATTTGATGTGTAGGCTGCGGTTCTATTCTGCTAAGACCATTCCAGCAAGAATATATATGGCCTGCGTATTTCTGAGAAGATAACGAGGAAATTTACTCTTTACTCCATCATTACTGCGACTATACATGATGACAGTCTATCTATTAATGTTTGTCCCTGACTTTTAAGATTTGATCACGTTCAAAGATTATTTTCTTGGTCCAGGAGCAAGCCACGATGGCTAGTTTCTTTGTTTATGGGCTGATTTGGGAGGAAAAGTCACGCATGATGTTGACATGCATGCTGCGATAGCTAATTATGCACAATTATACTTCATGTGCCCAGCAGCCCAACTGGGGGCAATTAGTCTCAATCTGAATAGTTTTTTTTTCTTTTTTTTTTTACAGGTGGGGAATTCTGTGTGCTTTTAATTAGACAGAAATTGGCTTCTCCAACAATATAAGAAGCATATTGCTAACGTAGTATACACACGTTAATTTCTATCAGGTCTCAACACCATATGGTTTCTGTCCACGAGGTTAGCACAATAGGAGATCTTGGGTTCAAGTTTTACGAGCGACGAGGTGATTTTCAGAAACGTTACTTGCATTTCTTTGCACAACGTACTATATACAGCGGGGAGAAAACCTTTGAACATTACAAATGGAGTGCACAGGTCGAAAGAGCCAAAACCATTCAATACAGGAGCAATACTTCTTCAAGGAAAATACGTTAACAGTAATTCTGACTTGACCAAATCCCCTTCTAAACAGAAGCAGAACTGCAGCTACAGAGAGGGATGGAGGAAAGGGGGGGCTCAAAGATAATGATGTTTACCCAATATTACTTCCCAACGCCGGGAAGATGGAGCTCTCTCCAATAAGAACGTTGCCTTTGAAACTTAAGAATTCGAAGGGAAAAAAATCGAAGGCAGTGAATGAAAGATCGCCTTGTATCTCATGTCGATAGACAACTTATCCAACCAATTTATGGACACTTATCCTGAGGAGTTGAAGGATGCACTAGAGAAGCAGGAAGCTTTTCATTCTTGCTGCAGGTCTGCCTTTTCGTAAAGCAGTCTAGATTTTACTTTTCTTCTTCTTTCCACTGCCAGGCTCTCTGATCCCTGCCCAAAGAAGAGAAACGTTAAATATCAAATTCTGCAAGGAACCCGTTTCAACAACATGCACACACTGCTTAGGCTTGAAGGATGTGATTAAGTACTGTAAGCGTATACATGCAAAATGCCAGAAATGTGGGGTTAAGCTCTTAGTCTTGCATTAGGAAAGACAATCATTTCAAGTATTGAATTGCAGCTATATATGTATACAGATCAGAATGGTTTCAGCTGACTTTATTAGCGATAATGCTAAAGGGCAATGTTGTTAACTATCAGGTGCATAATTCTTTTGAAATAGATAGCTGGAGAGCCTATTAATCTCAATAAATTGTATGAAAAAGAAAACAAATAACTTAATTAGGAAACCCTGAAGGTAATTAGCCCTGCCTGTGTTTGGTTTGGAAAGGAAAAACTCAAGCATTAAAATGCATTGGCATTTATTATTCTTGCTGCTTAATTTTGAGAACATATATCTGTGCATCATTTATAGCCATAAGGACTCAGAATTGGAGCTCCGTGTTTTCATATCAACAAGAACCCTCCACAAAGAAACTCATAAACCCAAAGTCTCTGAAAGAAAATGGTCTGCAGAAAATTATGAATAAAAAAGATCAAGATCATCCTGCCTTGATTTTCTAATATTCGAGCACCTAAAAATTACAGGAGATTTTTCACCCTGAAAAATAATCGAAAGGCATATTGATTCTTTGGACTGATCCTAATTATTTAATCATCTTCTGATTAAAATCTCACCTCCATTACTATCACCATCGACGGAGACATTATGAACACAGTATATCCTGAAACTAGGAGGTTTTTGAAAATATAATATGCTGTCCTCCCTTACATTTTCCTTACCATTGCTAGCAGCCCCCTCCATCACCTCATTGTCTCCAGCCCCCTTACTAGGGTTCCTTCCCCTTATGATTTTCTCCTCCGCCATGACCTCAGAATTGACCGTCTTCACATGTTTTGCTTCTTGAACAACATTAGCCGCTTCTGTTTCCCTTTCCATTTTTGGTGAATCAGAGACAACTTTTCGTCCCTTATGGACAGGCTCTTTTTCCCTTTCCAAACCGCTATCGTTATCATTAGCACGAGGAACCCACTTTAAGAAACCTCTTTCAATTGCAAAGCTGGAAAAGCTTTTCCGACTACGGCTAGCTGAAGAATTGGTTTCTTCATCTTTGCAGCCACCTTTATCATCATAAATGGATCCAACATTTTCACATGTTGGCTCTGCAGCCTCCTCCTGTTGTATTTCACTGCCCGTGGAAGGAGAGGAACTAGAACGGAAACAAAACAAAGGCCACTTGAACAACATTAGGAAGTTAAGGAATTACCAATGGTCTCCTTCGCTAAGCTTTAGGCTTCATTAAGATAATGTTCTTGGTTTCTTCTTCTTCTTTCCCCTGACGGTTCCAAAAGTAATGTGGATATATAACTAAACAAACGAGAGAGAATTCAACAAGGGTTACGGGGGGAAATAGTGCAATGAACTCGTTTTTTAGTTAAAACAGTCTCTCTAAATAAAGGGTTATTCTTTACCAACAAAAAGATTAATAACCCTATCATTTGTGGAAGTGTGACTTCCAAAATCTGGTAATAATGCGTGCCCTGTAAGCAATGCGTTTCAGTTTTACATCATAATCGCATTTGAAGTTGTTGGTTGAAGCTGTTAAGGAATTCTCTGTTTTGTCGGTGTTCCTTACTGTGATGTTGACCGTTTCGCAATCCTCCATGTCGGGATCTTGTTTGAATAGATTAGGTCATGTTGACTGACCATTGTTATTGACAAGATGTAATGATCGGTGATTAAGGGCATATGTTCTTTTCTTTTAACTTTATGAAGTCAAATTTTAGAATCAAGATCGTGTATTATGTTTCCCTGTTATTTCCTTAGAATAAGGTATGATTAGATAAAATTAATGTGCCATGTATCTATCATGTATGTGATAAGCTTTATCTGTACACCTATGCAATATTGTTATTAGACCTAACATAAGGCATAATTAAAGATTCGAGGTAAATTGAATGAATATAAAATAACAATATTTCAAGATTTTTTTTTAAATAACATTATTTTAAAGAATATTTAAAAAAAATAATCAAATCATGGGTTGGCTTGATCTGTTCGCTAATCAATTCAACTCCAATTTAATTTTTTTTTTAATTTAACTTATAAAAAAAACAAGTCAATAAGGTACAGGGCACCCTTAATTAGAACATGACTTCGCCAACTAAATCATAATTTCACGAGCTAAAACGTCCAAGTTATTCTTAGAAAGCAATACTCCAAAGGACGTGTCTTCTTTAAACAATCGAAATTGCAATTATGTACAATTTGATGTTAAGAATTCTCTTAATAAAAGAAGTGTAATTTGAGAAGAAAATAAGAGAAGAAGTAGAGATAATTGCAGTCTAATGCCAAAACTGGATTTTATTATATATATAATTGCTCTACTTGTACAAGCCATTCTCCTCTTTCACACTCACAAGTAACTAACCATTAACTAACTTCTAATTGTATTCTAACTGCTAACTAACTCCTTGCCACGTTTGATCCCCTTCTAATTGATAAGTGCTGCTTCCTGTTACTGGTATTGCTGATTGTTGCCTTCTCTTGTTTGGAGTACACGAGGTTGCGAACTTCTTTCAGTCTTTGCTCCACACAATTAATTGAAGTCTCATGAATCTAGGCAAAGATCACGAGATTGATTAATGTGCTCTTCCATGCTTATATCCTTACCTTCTTCAGCTGTAATTTTATCATGTGCATACTTCTTCCCACGTCTAAAATTGCTCATGTAAATTTTCAAGGGTTTGCCTTGAACCATGAAGCATTTTCATTTTAGAATGGCTAGTAGTATTTGAAGGTGGTTTGCCTGGTTGTTAATCTATGAGATAGAAGTTCTTGAATTGAATATGTTTGTTTTATTTTTTTGGCCATGATGTTATTGAATTTCTCTTCTAATCAAAAACTTTATAGACTTGATAACCTTAAGCATTGGTTTTATATCTATTATTTTAAAATAAAAAACACTTTAAAAAATAAATATTATTACACTTTAAATATCCCATATTGAATTCTCTCTATGAAAAGTTGGCAACTTCACCTTAGAGCATCTCTAACTATAGAGATAAACGAGGAGACAAATTTAAAAATGTGTCATTTTAATTTTTGTTTCTTTGTTTTACCATTTAAACACAGCAGATAAAAAAGAAGTCAAAATGGTATTCAATTTGAGAAGAGCTATCTTTACAAGTTTTTGTTGAATAGCTGAAATGAAATTAACATTGCTAACAACTATTTTTATAGACGTTAGTCAACAATGTTTTTTTTCTTTAAAAGCAAGGAAAGAAACTTTTTTTAAAAAAAATTGTATTATGCCTCACTCTTCTCTCAAATTTAGAAAAACATGAATCAATTATTCTCTGATTAATTAATAACATCGGTTATGTTAATTAGTTGAAATTAAAAGGTATGTTTATTTAAAAATTTTTATATTTTCTCTTTAATATCTCTTGATTTTGTAGATCTTTTGTTGTTAATTAGATATTTGTGATGATTTTTATTTCTTTGTTATTTTATTTTTTTTATATGGGTTAAGAAAAATAATTTTTTATTTATGTTGTTATCTTTGAAAAAATTAAGAGAAAATAATAATAGTAACTGATATTAATAAAAATATAGAGTGACATATTTAAAATTTATTTTTGATTATCTGTTTTAATTTGAGGTTAATTATATTTTATCTTGTTGAAAATGCAATTAAACCATTATATTAATTTTCTCTTAGTTCTAAAAAATGGTCACATTGTAATATTAGAACAAGTAGAATGCAATGCTTGTTATTAATTCACATGTATGTAAACTATAAAATTACTAGACATTGAATATGCACTTCTTTTACACTCTCCTATAAGGTTCTACTTGAGGGTTTTTTTTCAATGTAGATGGATTCAAATTTTTCAAGATCTTTCATCAACTTTCTTATGAGTGAGTCAGAAGATATTCTCTCTCAACCAAGTGATTCTAATCAATTAATTGATGATACTCAAATTTAAATGTCCATACAATTAAAAAAATCATAAAGAAATAAAAACTTCTCACTAGAGAAAGGTTGTTTACTTGTCTATGCATGGCTAAATATAAGCAAAGATCCAATTACAAGAATTGAATAATAAATAAAACAGTTCTGGGCTCGAGTACATGCTTACTTTGTAGAGAATAGAGGAAACTTGAATAATCATTCCCAAATAAGCATCTCAAATAGATGGCAAGAGATAAATAGAGAAGTCAGTAAATTTATTGGATTTGTTACTCAAAATAAAAATCGTCACCAAAATAGAATGACCAAAGAATCAAGGGTAATTTTAATATTTGTTTTCATGTTAAATTGTTTAACATATATTTTAATATTATTTAATTTTTCTAATTTTTTACTTACTAGATTAATGATGCTCGACAAATATATGCTTTTTGCATTGACAAACGATTTCAACTAGAACATTGTTGGGTTATCTTAAGAAAAGAACTCAGATGACAATTTGAACGTGTAAGCCAACATCAAAGGTCAAACCAGAAATAAAAAATTCATGTCAATGCAAGTTCGACTTCATCAGCTCCATCTACCCTTGATTCTGTTAGTTTAGGAGATGACAGTGAACCGTTGATTTATCAAGATAGACCAATTGGTCAGAAGACTATAAAGGAACGGCTTAAACATAACAAATCTCTTACAACAATTTAGGGGTACTCTAGTTAAAATTAAATATCAGAAGAAACAAGAAAAAAAATTATGTTAGCGCAACAAGCTATGATGATTCAACAAAATCAAGAGAAACAAGAACTGGACAGGATTGATAAAGAAGAAAAATTATAAAAATGGATATTTCTGATTTGGATCTAATTTCTACAGTGTTTTTTTCAAAATAGAAAGTTAGAAATTATACAAAAGAGGGGTTTTGATTTTTAATTATCTATATTTATTTATTGTTTAATGTAATGTATTTTTAATTAAATATTTAGAAATTTATTGGTTGTTTTAAATATTGTTATAAAAGTAGTATCAATTCATAATACTTTTTTAAAGTTCTTCTAACACTTAACAGTAATAAGTAGAATTAATTAACTTAAAAGATAACAACCATAATGAAAACAAAAAACATAAAAAACAAATTATAATGACATAAGAAGTTCAAAGCTAATGATTATACTCATTACCATATTGTTCCCATAAATGTTCAACCAAATTTTCTTATAGTTGAGAGCTAGTTGCTATATCCCTAATTCGATTACGAGTTTAAAGAAAATCATATGATTCTGATATTTCACCATGTGACACTAATATAAAAAAAATTGACTTCATATTTATGGTCAAATACAAGGTTCATTACTCATTCATCCTCAATAATCATATTATACATTATTATATAAGTTTTATAATATTTACAAGTGTTTCTTCATCCCAGTATTAAACAGGTCCATATACAATTGCAGAATGAGATTGGAGCACCCTAAATGCCCACTCTACATCTTTTCTTGTAGATTTTTGCTTACTTGTAAAATATTTTCTCTTTACTCCTAATAGTCTTGGGATTGTCTTAATGAAAGTTGACCAATTAGAATAAATCTTATCTGTTAAATAATATCTCATTGTATATTCATGCCTATTAATTATATAATTGACAGGAGTAGTATAACCTTCAGCAAATGCAGTGAAGATAGGTGATCGATCAAGAACATTAATATCATTTAATGATCCAGACATTCCAAAAAAGACATACCATATCTAAAAATCTTGTAAAGTCACTGATTGATACTTAAAAGTGTGTTTTTATCAAGGTTTTATATTATCATTTTGCACTTAAAGTATCAATAACTTCTTAACTAAAGCATATTTTATAATAATATATCTAATAGTATAAGATACCTTTAATCTATGGTAAATATTCATTTTAAATGCAGGCCTATGACATAAATAAAAGGATTGATTAATAAATTTAAGAACTGAAATTGGAAGGACAAAGAGATGGTCAAATTTAGAAAAGAGATGTTAATGCAATCCAAACCAGAATACTATTCAGTAATTGGATCATATCTAGAGTTGTAGATCTCAGATCTACGTCTACTTTATATGAATGGAAAGGTAAGACATAGGCCTATAACTTTCATATGGAGCTTAAGATCTAAAAAGGCCATTTTCAAGTTCAAATTGGAGCAACAACAAAGAAGTCTGAATCTGTCTTCCAGCCCGAGCATTGTTCAGTATTTGAGCCATATTTGAAGTTCTAGAAGTCGAAATGATCTGAATTTTTTACACAAGAAAGCTGAGACAATTTTTTACAACTTTTATGTTTTTAAATAATTTTAATTTTGACATTATCAATGATGTTTTGGGCAGACAATAGAAGATAAGGATTGTCACCAAGTCAAGAGTTGGTCACCTACTTATCAATTAGTCATCAAATCAATAGTTCTTAATTTTGGCCTATAAAAGGAGTCATTTGCCATGTATTTAGGCATCTTGGTTTCTAGATCAATATCATACTCTTGCTTTCTCTCTTTGCATTTTTTGTAATGTTTATACTTTGCTTTCATTAATATCAAGCTGATGCCTTTCATTTCCTTTCTTTTCCTTAGTTAACTCTTATCTTATTTATATTCTTATTTTGTTTATTTTATTTTCTTCCTTTCATTATATTTAGCTAAGTTTATTATGTCAAGGTGAAAAGATTACACTAATGGTGTAAGAATAAGTATAGTGTAAACTCAATATGAACTTTAATGTTTGATACTAACATGTTTTATATTTGTTATCATATTCACTCTTTAATACTTTGCTTGTTAAATGATTAATCTTGATTTATGTTGTATAACACTTGGTACAACAAATGTTTGGCACTTTCATAGCCCATACTGTATGGTATAACCAACACATGAGTTATGAAAAGAACTTGGTTTGTTGTTAACATAAGTTATAATCATGAATGTTTGACGAGATTTACAAGTATTAACATTAATCGAATAAGATGACTAATGTAATCATGTTAACAATTATAATCTGATTGGAGCCTCCTTTGTGTGTGGTCTCTAATTGAATAATAAGAGTTTATATTATACTTGTTTGACATACCATTAGTGGATCCTCTAACATTGACATTGTTTGTTATCATTGTTTAATCCTTATATTAATTTTTCATCTCAAAATTCTCATCAACTTTTCTTCTTCTTCTTTATTATTGTTATTATACTACTACTACTACTACTACTACTACTACTAGTATTATTATTGTTGTTGTTATTGTTTCTATTGTTGTTGTTTATAATTTGTACAATTAACCTTCATGTTGTTCAACTTTGGTCTTGCCAAATTATTTATTACTTCGATACTCCTGTACTTGAAAGAAGACATCAATCTTTCAATCATGTCAGTCATCGCCTTTAGAATTATAGTTGGTTCATGACAATGACCAGTATACATCTCATGTCATGCAATTGAGCATTTCTTTCATTTTTAATGCATACAATCAATGCTCCCTAACATCCCTGGAAATCCACGCTGCTCTTTAATTGCATTTGCGATCCGAAGAAAAAGACGACGACTCATTCTAAATCTTTTTCAAAATCGAGTTTCGATGAATTTAATATTTTCCACAAAATAATCATTATATAACCTTAACTCAACTTCTTTTCTATTACGATTGACAATATTGTGGCCAAAAATAGAGCCACGATATCTTGTTTTCCACTCTTAATTATTCGATTTTTCTTTAGCAACCACAACAACAATAACTTGGAAAGTGAACACAAGAGTGTCATCATCAAAATCAAAAGTATCATAAAAATTAAAATTAGAATGATTCATGATGAATTTTAATAAAATATATTTTTAATTAGAGAGAAAACTATGGAATGATGAGAATAAATTTTATATGATAATATTTATAGATGGATTATTTTTTTAAAATTTTAAAGTCTTAGAATGTTAGTGGTTATTTTTTCAAAATTTAGAATTTTAAAATTTAAAATGGTGGCGGTCATTTTTTCAAATCATTAATTTTTTTTAAAAATGAAAATAAAAATTTAAAATATTGACTATTTTTTTCAAATTTTGAATTTGAATTTAATTTTAAAAAATTAAATTTTTAATAGTAACATATAAAACTAAAAATTAAAAATATTCATATAAATAAATTTTAAGTTTAATTTTAAATTATATATTTTAACTTTCATATTATTTCATTAAATTTTATATTATTTTTATAAATTACTCATATTAATTTTATAATTAATAACATCATAATTATATTATATATAAAATATCTAAACTAGTTATATAATTATATATAAACTAGTTATATAATTATATAAAAATGAATTTAACATAAAATATATTAAAATATAAATGGTTTTTTTAAATAACTTTTTACTATTGAAATATACATAATCAAAAAAGCTATATTTATACTATTTAAAAAGTTATTTTATCAATTTAGTTTTTTGTGCTGTAAATGCTCTTATGCAATGCTATATTGTACCGTACTCTTGCTACTTCTTGATTTCCCCCATGCCTTCAACTGGTTGATTCATCCTATGGTTGGAGATTAACCTCCTCGGAGCTGTGTGAGTCCATCCTTCTCTATCAACTTATTGGCCTCCTATGATTGCATGAGAGTAACCATTATAGTCTCCAACTACAAATTGACTTGATCCAACTTCTTATTAAGATCCTCTGTCATTTCTTGAAGTTTCTCATGTATGGGTTGCATTTGTTCATCAACCTTCCTTCCATGCGCTAAAGCTTTAATTCGATTATTCTTCACCATTGTTAATTGTTTAATAGTATTAGCTTTCTTTTGACCAGAAAAAGTTGACTGTGGTATCGATTGTTAAGAATTCTCTTAACAAAAGAAGTGTAATTTGAGAAGAAAGCAAGAGAAGAGGATAAGAGAAGAAGAACAGAGAATTGCAGTGTAATGCAACAACTGGGTTTTCTCATTGCTTGACGATCACCTTTATTTTCAATTGCTACATTTATACACTTTCACATCGTGACCTAGCAGGAAAGGAATTTGTTACTTTTTTACAAGGTGTTTAATAAATCTAAAAATTAATTATGATATATAAATTAATCTGGATATCCTGAGTTATTAGAGAAAAAAATTGCTGTATTTATACAATTTTATTTCTAACTGCCTTTTTTTTTCTTTTTTTCACATGTTTTTTTTTAAACTTTATCTTCGATAAAAAATTTAAAAAATAGAAATTTAATCTTTCCGAAACATAAATTTTGAAAATACTAATTATTAAAACCAATTTAAAAATATTAACCGAAGTCAATTTCTTGACTTTCAAAACTAACGAAGGGCACTATAAGTGGAACGAAGGGAGTAACTTCTAATAATTTTACCAATATATTAGTTATCTATTTTTCTTTATTTGCTGAAAAAATATATTCCACTTTGACAAACCAAATTATTTTTATTTCAATAACAATTTAACTTATGTATGTGTGTTTCAGCAACAATTAGAGAGCATTTATTTGGTGGAAACTAATTTTTTAAAAATTAATTTTTAAATATTTTTGTGTTTGTTTGTTATTAGAAAAGTTGATCAACAAAAAATATTTTTTAGTAAAAGAAAAATTTAGTTTAGTTTGCAGGAAAATATTTTCCTGAAAAAATTGGATAAAAAACACTTTATAGAAATTATGAAAAATTTAAAAATATCATATTATTTGCTGATTATATCAAATTTGATCTTCAACACTTTTGATTGTTATATATATTTTATTTTAAATATTTATTTTTCAATTTCATAATTAAATTTTGATTCTTATTTTTATAACTTTTATTTTTTTCTTTATCATTTTTTAATTGAAATATGTTTTCAATGAAATTTGATCTTCATTCTTTTCATGACTACTTATTTTATTTGAAATAATTTATGAAATAATAATAATTATTATTTTAATTTTTTATCTTTTAATTTTTTTATTTGTTAGATTTGATCTCTATTATTTTGATTATTATTTATTTTATTTAAGATAAATTATTAAATTATATTTTTTTTTAATTTCATTTTCATTCAACTTTTTAATTTGTAAGATTTGTTTCTCATAATTTTAATAAACTTGAAAAAAATAAAATATTAATAAGTTATTTTCCAGCTCATTTTCTATAACATAACCAAATATTAGAAAGTGTTTTCCAACTTATTTTTCATTACACTATTAAATATTAAAAAATATTTTACTTTCTCGAAATTCACTTCTCAAATTAAAACTATTTTTCAGCAAACAAACGAGGCTTAATAATTTAACTTAACATGTGAATAAGGATCAATTTAACTTTTCCATATGTCCTTTCATTTATTTTTTATACAATTTAATCCTTATTTTTTTTTATCTTCTTTTGGATTAATTTTTCTTTTCTCTTTTATCCCTTTTAGTTTGATTTTATTTAAATTTAAAATTTTATCCTTATTCTTTTTATTTTTGTTTTTATCACTTTTCATTGAGTTTTATTTTTAATTCCTCCCATTACAATTTTATATTATATTATTTTTATATTAAATTTAGTTTTCATCATTTTAATTGTCATTTCTTTTGTTTTGGAGGGTTTGTTTTATTGTATTTTTTTAATTTTATATCTTAACATTTCAAGCTTATGACCGGTATTACAGGTTTTTTAGGTTAGCATGAGTTAATTTTGATATTTAAAAAAAAATTAATTTTATTTTTTATTTTATCATTGAATATTTAATTTATTAAGAATTGATTTTTATTTTTTTCTTTTCTTTCTATGGGTTGGCAGGTTAACTTGAATTAACACAAATTTATTTTCATTGCTTTTTTATTTTATTTTTTTTAAACTTCATCTTTAAATATTAGATTAAGTTTCAAGATTTTATTTAATTTTTTTATTAAATTATTCCGATATTATAATCAGATTATAAATTTGACATGCTGGACTTGATTATTTATTATTTTTTTTATTATCAAAATTTTGATCAATTTTTTATTTTTTATTGTTATATTTTTATTTATTTATATTATTTAAATCATGGAGTTAATTAAATCCTATTAAATTAATAACTTCATTCTCAATTTATTTTTAGCTTTTTTTAACACGCTTTGATTTTGTTTTTTATTAAAAAAAAAATAAATTGACCCAGCAGAGCAAAGGTATATATATATATATACAAGATGCAAAGAAAAGAAAAGATAGTGGTAATAAAAACACAGCTACATTTAACTGAAACGACGGCGTTTCCCTCTCGCATGCTCCTCTAGGTGTAGCGCAGCAGGGCAGACGAGCACACAAAGCAAGCAGAGAAAGAAACTGCGTAGCTTAGCTAAAAGAGAAAGAGGAAGCAGGGAGAGAGAGAGAGAGAGGGATGGTAGGGGCGGGGGCATTTTGGGGGACAAGAGTGATGGAGATAGTGAAGAAGCATGACTCTGGTGGTCTTGTTTGGAAACGAATTAAACTCACCACCACTCGTAAGGCGAACGCCAAGAAACGCCTCCTTAGGGTTTGGCAGGTCTTTCTTTTTCTCTGTCTAAGAAAAGTCAAATCGCATGTTCACTCCTAGGGTTTTAATATGTTCTTAGAGTTTTCAATTTTTGCTTCAATTTCCTAATTTTTATTTGTCATAAAGCTCTCATTAACATAAATTATTTCACTGAATTTTAACCGAACCCAGTTAGGTATGAACTTAAAGTGACAAGTCTTGATTAATTGACTCTAATCACACTTAATACTCTTATTCATAGTTTCAGTAGAGTTAAAAATGCGTAAAAACCTCGACTCGCTTGTTGTTGTCGTTGATCCCCAAATCTAACTTTTGGTTTTCCCCATTTCTGGTTATATGTTTTTTCCATATTTAATGGACATCGGCATGGAGAATGATTGCAAGGAATACCGTTTTGTAGTCCTTTTACTTGATTTATAGGATAGGATAGTTTTCCTTCATGTTTTTGGTGTAATGTAGCTGGTGCGTTTAGAGGCATTTCTAATATTCAGAGGCATTTTGCGTGTTCTTTTATTTATTTTTATTTTGGATATTGTCTTTATTTTTATTTTTTTCATTTGAAGGATCACTTGGTCTC
Organism: Populus ilicifolia; assembly: GCA_015708895.1. Lineage (NCBI taxonomy): Eukaryota > Viridiplantae > Streptophyta > Magnoliopsida > Malpighiales > Salicaceae > Populus > Populus ilicifolia. The sequence goes on along the minus strand of SRLM01000837.1, from coordinate 297,700 downwards.
CACTTTAGCTTTGTGTGTTTGTTTCTTTCTATCCACAAATTCTTGTTTTGTCAAATGAAAGTATTCACTTATAAATTTTATGTATTTTATGGACACTGTTTCTTCTCCATGATTTACTGTAAAGTTCTTCCGAGTACTTTATCACATGCCTTTTCTATCTACAAAGACCATGTTGAGCTTTCCTTTATACATTTTCATATCAATTCTCTTCCAGAGCCTCGTGATGTAACTCATGAATTTAGTTTCTTCAGCCATGTCACTTAAATCAATAAAAAAAAATATATACATATCTTTATGTATGGCTTCTGTATTCTTAAAACTAGGCCGTGTTCATACAGATACTTGTTTTCTATTTTTACACAATTACACATCATTTCATCTGTGTTATTCTTACTTGAAGTTTGTTTTTCAAGTTCAACATGCTGATGCTTTTATTTTGTTTGAGATCCTTTCAGATTAGTTTAGAGCTTTACATTAGCGCTTGCTTCCATAAATGACAGAGACATATTTTTCTAAGCACAACTTGCTACTGCTGTGCTCTTTCAAACTAAAATCTGAAGCATCACATGCTTTTGTACTCTTTCTTTCTTCTTTAATTTTTAATGAATGCCATTGAATCCTTTAAATCCTTTTGGTAAATATTCATATCTTATCTCTTGAATCATGCTTTTACACAGAATGAAGCTGTCCTGAAGGCATGTTCTGAATCGCAACCTTCCAAAATATCCGCAGCTGGTGCTTCTGCAGTTGACAAAAAAGAGGGCCTCAACACTGCAAGCTGACTTTGAAATGAGTGAGATAGAACATAAGATACTCTCAAGGCTGCTTGTGATTGCAAGTTTTTTTGAGCATTTTTTGGTCTGTGATGTCTTGCTAGGTCTATTTATGCTTGGGTAATATTTTGAGTTCGTCCAATCACTTCCATGTAACAACTGAAATGGTTTCTTCACATTGTAAAGATTTTCCACATAAATGTGATTGCATCATTTACTATTGACTCCTTTTGTTTTTCATATGCATGCTGATGGCATGTTTGATCCGGTGCATGCTATTTATTACACGTGGCTCCCTTGCTTTTAGATCGCTCCTTAATATTGTTTATGTTTTTAGCAAAAAGGTTGCTCAGGAGACCATGTAACTGTGTGAATTCATAACGACTGAAATGAGCATGTCTTTTATGTCCCTTGTTTAGGTGTTGATTTAGTGATGCAATATAGCACTGTGAATGTGAAAGGAGAATATTTTCAAGGATTTGTTGGGAGATTTGTGTTGGAAAACCAGAGTCTCTTATCTGCCAGTGGTGGACCATTTTATCATAGGAAACAGGAACTGGAGTTATCCACCTATAAAAGAATCTGGGAACTGCTTTAGCCTTTAGAGGAGATGTAATTGCAGTTTCCTGATCCCTTCTTTTGGCATCATATTTGAATTGCTTTCCATACTGTACTTTCAGTGTGGTTGGTCCACGATCATTCAGTTTTCCTATGATGGTTCATGTTCCTTATCTGCTAGTCATTATGTGTTATAGAACTTTACTGTATGCATCTAAGAATTTTGTGATGGCTTAACTCTAGGCATTTCCTGAGAGAGATAAGGGACGTACGGTGCTGCACTAGCCAGGTACGATGCCCTGCACTTTCTTTCAGGTGATTCTTTCAACACCGTTCTTAGTTTGCTCTAGTTTTAACGAAGTTGTGAAAGCTGAAAACTACTGGGTGGCTATTGCTGGTGGTTATCTCTTAGAACACTTCTTTGCCTGGCAAAATTATGTGCCATCTCTACCCTCCCAGCCAATTTCGTGAATAATAGAGATCCAAAAACTGAGGGCTATTATATCGTGAATCCTGCGTCTTTTGTACCACTGTCTGAATGTTGAAGGATATTATTTTCAAGGCTTGGCATTGCAAATGTAGTAGTAAAACCAGATTGTCAGGATGATCTTAAAAAGAATACGAGGTGATCCTTGTATGTCTAGGAAATGGAAACTTCAATTACCAGTTACCACTTATCCTAGAACGCTGAGACTGCTTTATAGAGGGTGACATCATTTCATTTCTCAGATCCCTCGTGGTATCACGTACTTCCAGCTATACACCAAGAATTAAGTACTTCTGGCCAGCCGGGTATGAAGCGTGGTCAGAGGCCTGACATGGTGGTTGAACAAGGTTTTTACTTTGAACCAGGTTTTATTTATTTATCATAATGATTTTATTTCAATTTTTTTAAATCTTTAACACTACTTTTAAAGATAAGGGGAAATTACCATAGCTTTTTCCACGTCTTTTATTTTCGTTATATTAATATTTTTTTTGTTTGTTTTGTTTTAACATGTTTTTCTTTTTTCTCATGATTTACTTCTTTTTTTTTAAAAAAAATAAGTTTTTTAAATTATTTTTGCTGATTTTTTTAATATTTAATATTTTGTTTGTTTGTTTTGTTTTAACATGCTTGTCTTTTTTTCTCATGATTTACTTCTTTTTTTAAAAAAAAATGAGTTTTTTAAATTATTTTTATTCATATTTTTTTAATATTAAACTGGTTGAAAATTTAGTCATATCATTTAAAAAACTATAAATTGTTATAATATTTTTTTACATGAATTTTTTTATTATTTTTTTTCAAAATGATTATTTTTTAGGGGTTTTTTTTTGTATCGAACTAGTTAAGGATTTAGTTTTATAGTTTTTTTATAAAAAATATTATAAACTGTTATAATATTATGTAATTTTTATTTTGCTACAATATTTCTCCACGTGTTTTTTTTTTTAAATTCTCTTTATTGAATTTATTTTTTTAATATAAAGCTTATTGATAATTTAGATTTAGCTTTTTTTGCATTTTTTTTGTTTTTTTTTAAATTGTATTTTTTGTGTTTTTTTTTTAATTTTATCGATTTTATGTTTTTAATATTGAGTTGGTTGAGAATTTACTTTTATAGTTTTATTTTTTTAATATTGAATTGGTTGATAATTTATTTTTATAATTTTTTTCTAAAATACTATTGATTGCAACAATATTTTTCTGTGTTTTTTTTTGTGGATTTCTACAATATTATAGCAAGAAAAAAACATTGTGGATTATTATAATATTTTCTCACATGATTTTTTCTTGCTATAATATTTTTTTATCAATTTTTTTTCAAAACTATTTTTGTTGAATTTATTTTTTTATATGGAGCTAATTAAAATTTTAACTTTGTATTTTTGTTTTAAAACATCATTGATTGCCAAAGTGTTTTACTGCATGATTTATTTTGTTATAATTTTTTATATTTTTATATTGAGTTGGTTGAGAATTATAATTGTATATTTTCTCACAAAACACAATATATTGTTATAATATTTCTTACATGTTTTTTAAAATTATTTATTTATTTTATTTTTTAAATATTAAATTGATTAAAAATATAGTTTTGTGATTTTTTTTTAAATAGTGAATTATAATATTATTTTTAATTTTTTTCCTATAAATCTAGAACAATGTACTAACATATCATCATAAAACCGTGCCACCACGCAACCATGACAACTAGTAGTTCATGATGGCTTGTTAATTCATATAGTAACCCATGACACCGCCTTGAGCCGAGTTGACCTTTGAGTTACGTCTTACAACTAGGATATGAAGTGCACCAAGTTCTTTCATGTTATCTTTTCAAAGACCTTTTCTTTTAGTTTGCTCATGGGTTAAGGAGATGGTGAAAATTGCTGGGTTGGTATTTCGTTTGAGGCCTGACAAGCATTCGCCCTCTCAGTTTTGTTTAGGTTCGATCAGGATTGGGATCCAAAAACTGCAAGCCAAAAATCTCGTCAATCGTTTTTATTCCTTTGTCCTCTTTTAACCATAAAGGCCCCAGAGCAGGCTGCGTGGGCTCTCAGATTATTACTTCTGGAATACGGTATTAATATTATCATGAACAAACGCACGTACTTTGTCTTCATATGAACCTACTATCATCCTGAAACTTACATTAAGATTTCTTTCTTTGAAAAAACAAATACTAGGATCTCTTGGTATGATTGACTTTCACGGGGAAAAAAGGTGCAAAGGACTTGGGTTACGAGTTGCTTGTAGCCTACCAACACGACCAGGCCTCCATTATTGACAAAACATAGGGACATCAAAGTCAGCAATGTACATCTGCAAACCATTCTCAGTTGCTCTTCTTAGTAGGTGACGTGCAGAATGTTCATTGCGTTGATGAATGAATGATTCTTAAACCTCTTCTACAAGCAACCTTGGTCGGTCGGCAATTTTCTTCCTCCGCCAACTCCCTATCCACCAATCCCACTCACAAAAAAACCAAGCATCTCTAACTATCTAATAGCTGCCGGTAATAGCTTGGAAACAATAATTTTTTTTTTGTTTTTTTATCTCAAATTCAAATTTTATGATTATTAATATAATAATTATTGGAGATTTAAATAATTATTAATTTTAGAATTTATAAAATTAATCTCAAGTTCATGTTTAATTATTAACATAATAATTATCTCAAATTCAAGTTTTATTTTTATAATTATTAATATAATAATTATTAAAAATTTATATAATTATTAATTTTAGAATTTATAAAATTAATTGAGATAGCTAAAAATCATGTTAATAAAATAATAATAATAATTGCCTCCCCTTGCGGGCAAATTTAATTTTGGTCAGAAGGATGGATATTCTTTGACAACTGCAAGACATTTTGTTGTTGTTTTCAAATGAGATCTACTTTATCAAACTTTGCAGCGCCCGCTTTTCAGCTGAACCCATAATGATATGATGAGGGCATACTATTTAGTCTAAATGTAGGTAGTCTACATCTAAGGTGAAAATTACATGACTGGACAAGGAAAGATTTTTGTCCCAATCAGTTTATCAATACAAAAATGTAAGACTTCAACCCAAAATCTATTCGCTTGAATTCCCCTTGAGAAGAAAAGCTCTAAATTTGAAGAACTAATTGCCCAGTGATTGATGCAAGGAGATATAGCGGGTGTATTTTGCTGACTGTGGTTTTGGAAAAGAATTGGGTAGATAAGTGTGATGCTGATGTCCTACATCCATAGGTTGTAGGTCCTCTCCAGCATTCATCTCTTACTTGATACTACAATTAATGACAATGATATGACATTTAGTTGTGCATCGCTTCAATGAAGCTTCATGCATCACCGAAACAGTCCATCAATACAGCATAAGGTTAACAAACAATGTCGGTTAATCTCATACCTCAGTAATATGCAAGGTTGATGCAAACTTTGCTTTGATAACCAGAGCTAAAGAGTTGATGTCTCGATGATAAGTGGTTTAAGATTTAACCTGTGTTTTACAAAGGTAACACGGCTACAAACTGATTAACAAATTTTGAATTATCCAAAAAATTTATGGCTAGAGATGATTGCATTGTCACTAAACCTCAGTAAGATTATATTTGATGTTGTATTATGACTTGATTGAGTCCCCTGTTTCATGTATAATTAATTTAAGTTTTTAAACGATAGGCCTTAATTTCAATTAGAAAAATAAAACAATTGGGACTGCCCCAATAATTAATAAAACTATTATAATTAGTCACAAAAATATTGTTCAAAATATTTTATTGCATTCCTGTGAATACACATTACATGTGGTGACATGTGAAGTGTCTTTGACCCAACTTAGAGGGAATCCCTACTCCTTCACTCCTACAAAGTGATCCCGATCACACGCCTGTTATAATCTAATCAAAGTTGTGGCATCATATCTAACCAATTGATCCAAAATCTCTACCCTCTAGTGATCACTTTATTTTTCCCTCTTAACATGAAGTGGGAGAAATGTATATTTTATATGTGCATAACCTAATGTGGAGAGGTATTGTTTTCTAGAATATGGAATTGGAAATGGTAAAAAAATCACAAATGTCTCTCTTCTTTTGGCTTTCACTGGGTGACACAAGGAATCTTGTTCACATCACCCCATGAGAGGTTGCGTCGTCCACGGCTGGAAGTATTTAGTAAAGATAATTTGTGCCATGTTCCCTTTCCCAACACAACAAACACCACTCTTAACGAGAGGGAGAACAACATATTGATTTGAATGTAGTTACTATTCAAAATGCACGAAATAATGAGAGAATCTCTTCGTTAATTTAAATCTCTGGTCTGGTGATTCAAAACATTGCAAGTGAACACAAAAGTCATGAGAACACCATTAAGAGAATCATATTTTAGGAGGGAGCCATGTCACTCTCTTATTGCAATACGCACAAGAATCGAGCCCCATGTATCGATATGCCCTTTCTTCACCATAAATCTTTTGGCATCGATGGTTCTATGTGCTTGTCCACAAGGGATCGACTTTTATAACAAAGTTATTATTTAGATAGCGTAGAACCTTTCTTTTTACTTTGGATTCCTCTCTTCTATGCCTACTTTGCATCATTCTTCTCAGAAAATGGTTCACCTTTTGATAGTAAATTGCTTAAATTACACAACCTTTTCAGAGCTTTATTGACAGAAATGATAATGATAAATAGTCCTGCATTGTTACAACTATTCCATCTCAATCATCAATGTGATATTAAATTTCATGTACTGCATGCACAGTTGCTGGGAAGAAATAGCACCACAAGCAATTTCATGAATTAGATAGACAGGCCTGAATATATGTAAAGTCCATGGACAAATTGAATGCCTTTCCCTTTCATTTTTAGTCATTCTGATCACTGTTGCACGTACAATATCTGATTCATCTGATACAGAGTTTCCTTCGGAGGAAATTTCAAGTCCTCTTCCTCTTACAATGATAAGAAAAGAGGCTAATGACAGAACTGATTTCTTCCTGATCAAACTCATTAGAAGAAACCTCGGTGACTCCACTTGAACATTGTGAAGGAGCACCAGCTTCATCAGAGCTTTGTTCCATCATAAAATCCATGAAACTAGGACTAGTAATCTCGACATTTTGCCTCTTGTTAATGTTTGAAGGGTTGGAAATCTTGACCACATGGTTTTTAGGTTTCCTCTTCCTGTGAAATATACTGATAGCAACCCAATCTCCCACTTTCATCTGCACATGAGAGTATCATAAACAAAATCCATTAATTGCATAGAAAAAACAATGTTGCGACTGCGTGCCATATGCATGCAGTATCACTGGAACTGCTCATATTGATTATAGAATACAGGAACTGCTTCATATTTTTACCTGGGTGGTTTTGGGGTCTGTTGGCAAGCCTACAAGGCAATATTCATGCATCACCCATTGAGTTCTAGTCTTGCTAGAATGATTTCTTTCTCTGAAAACCAGCGTTTTCCTTATTCCAACTGCTTGGTTGCTACCAGAAGCTACAATTTGCTTGCCTTTCCCAACGGGTTTCCAGTAACCAGAAGGTACAGAACCAGCGGATCTCTTGCATTTTGTTCCAAAGTCATTCAACTTCTTTTGGCTAAAGAAGTACCTCTTTTCCTTCAAATTACCTAGAACCAGAACAGATTATAAGGTTTAAACCATCTCAGGATCTCTCAAACATGGTCAAAACTCAAAAAGACTTTCTTTTATGAGCTTAAATAGAGCATGAATCTAAAGTCTTCAAAAATCTTGAAAGCAGGATATAGTCCAAATTGGTTAAGAAAATCCAGGTCTCTCAAAACAAAACTAATGGAAGACTTGTAAGCACTAAATAATACCCCGACTTACAAGTTCAAGAGAATGGGTTTTTGACTAACCTGGCAAGCTCCAAGGATCAGTTTGGAATACATCAAACTCAGGAATGACAGCAGCTGGCAATGGAAGACCAAGGACCTTTCGCTTCAGGTAATGAACAACAAGCTCTTCATCCGTTGGATGAAACCTATATCCAATAGGCAATCTGAGCCCTCCATTCTCAACGAAGTTTGGCCTTTCCATTTCCTATCTCAATCTCTCTCACACGCTCTCCAAATCAAGTTCCCTAACCAAGTTGAGCAAAGACTTGGATGATCATTCACTCAACAAGGTTAAAGCTGACTTGCTGTAATATACTAAATCATGCAAACAAGAGCTGGGGAGGGAGAGAGGGGGAGGGAGAGAAAACCAAGATGAAAGAAAGGGCAAAGAAGACTTGTAGTGGCCTTGGTTTGTCTTTGTAGGCTAGGGCAGGGAGAGACAAAGGTCATTTATTTATATAAATGGTTCTATGGAGTTGATCAAGGAAAGAAAATTCCCTAGTTGTTTCCAATTCCCAATCTAGCTAGCTAATTACGTTACTGGAACCTCCATCCTTGACTTGAGAAAAACACCCTCGCTTTATTTTGACGTGTCATCTCTCTCACAACTCACAAACTAGCGTCCGTGTACAAGAAAGATAAGGACATGAAGAAAACCCCAAAAGGGCAATGGCCAACAAACACAACAGTGCTTTCGGTCAAGAAGCACGCGCTCGTATACTGTGCTTGAGACCCACGTTTGGCACGTTCAGAAGAGCTGGCCTGCACAAGTCGAGGGAATCCAAGAGATTAAAACACTAACCTTCATGTTAATCGGTCTTAATTAATGAAGACACTTGCAATAAAACGCATAAATCACTAAAAAACGAATACTCTAGTGGACACGATACGGACGTACGTTGTTCAACATCAACTACTTTGTTCTGTTTTTTTCCCCTTAGTAATCCCACGACCCGACCCAAAAGCCCTAGGCTCGCCACTGGTCGTTGGACTGTAGCTAGGAAATCAGACCAAACAAAAAGGAGAGAGGAGGCGGTTCATGATACGAAGGGTATACTACGCCGTCCTAAAAAACACGCCGGCCCTTTTATTTGATTTGATTATTTATTTATTTGGTTAAAGACCCTCCTTGGGCGATAGAACTTGGATTTTATTAATTGATAACGCATGGTACTTTTAATCTGATTTATGAGTTAAACAAAGATGAACAATGAGATTTATAAAACATGAATAACTGAGATTAATAGAAACTTATTGAAAACTATAAATATGTAGACTGAATGGCAATTTCTAAATATATATTACTGCAAGAAAATTTGTTTCCCCCAAACCTAATTTCGAGGTAATTATTTTTGGGTCTGGAGTGAAACAAGTTTTTTTTAGGGATAATTATTTTTGGGTTTTCTTTTTTGGAATGAAAGGATTATTATTTTACAATTTAAAACAGAAATTCCATTTTTTATTTGTTCATAAAAAAAAAAACTCATCTACCTTCTATACTTTCTTAATAACCTCCGAAAACCAAAATATAATCTCAATTCATAAGTTTAACCAAAAAATAAATAAAATGAAAGAGACGTGTTGATTGAAGAGGGTGGTTAAATATTATGAATCAGAGTAATTCTAAATATTAAGAATAAATTTTTTTTAAAAAAAAACACATGTTGTGAGCTATTAGATTAGCTAGACTTATAATTGAATCTCACTTTAAAATTACGTGGTTTAATGAGTATTTTTAAAACCTTTTCTTAGTGTGTGTATTTCTTGATGTTGCATTACCCCGAAAATTAATTAACCTTCCCCGCTGCCTCTCCATGTGGCCAAGTAACCTAAGAGCGCAGGCAAGATCAAGAAATTCAAAATCAAATTAAAGGAAGAGTCCAACAATTTTTCAAGTGGGTCCTTCGAAGATCCTAGGCTTGCTCTTCAAGGTAAATCAATTAGAATTGCTTGTGTGCAAACGGGATTTTAGCTGTTTTATTCTTTTACTATGGAAGATCAAAGGCCGTATACTGACATCAAGTTTCCTCCCAAAAGACTTATTTTGTTGGTTTGCTTTCACTATTTTTCTGAGTCTAAGATCCATGCCGTTTCCTATGGGTTATATATCTGCCTACGTGATCATTTGAGTGTTTGAAGGGTTTGCTCGTGATGTTTAGTTGAAGAAAGAAATAGTTGTTTGGGACTAGTCTTTTGGTTCAAGAAGATTTTGTTTCTTTAATTAGTGCCCAAAGAGGCGTATGGTGTTTTAAAACCATCACCAAAACACGAGCTATTTGCATTTGATTTAGACCAGAATTTTGATTTGATTTTTTAAAATAGACTGATTAATCACTCATATGAAATCAAAGTTTAGCCCTTTTAAAGTTTGGCATTAAAAAAAAAAATTAATTTAGTGCATGATTTTGGCTGGAGATTTCCTGGGCATAACCCAAGTTAGCACATTGTCACACTGGCACCCTCTCTCATTGGCTCAAATTCAAAAGCAATTTTCATCGCAAAACGACCGGCTAAAGGCCAAGGAAGCGGTCATCATTCATGTACGGAGTCATGCACACACACAGCTATCATTATTTCTTAATCAAGGCACAAGTCGTGATTGTAGAATGGTATCCATGATAATGAATAACCATCATCAAGAAAGAGAAAAAAAGCGTTGATTTTTATTATTGTTAATTCATTTTGAAGAACACAACACCTTTAGATTCGTGTTTGAACATATCGAGTGTTCATTAATTTCTCTAGGAAAAACACGCCTTTCAAATGAAGGCATTCACAGGATAGGCCTAGGTCGTGGGTGGTTCTTGTCCTTGAAGTTGACATTGCAGAGTGAGATTCGATATAATGGAAGGCCATGATCTACCTATCTCTTTAATCTACATTATCTTCATCTTATCGTTGTGTCATGAAAACATGTAATTTGTTCTTCCATCGATACTCTAGCTAGCTACCTGTCTCAATGCATGCATTAATATTAATTAGATATTTTGCCAAGCAGAATGTGTATAATCGAAAGTGTGGATTGATTCACGCATACAAATAAAATGAATTCAAAAAATATCCTAAACGAACCCAAAAAATTCTTCTAAAAAGAAAATAGCTCAAAAAATACCTACGAAACATGGGCTAGTATAAGGAGCCTGAGCCCACCATGTTCCTTGCATAGGCAGGACGCAGTATAGTAGGTGTCCATCTAATTTTTAAATCTCCTACCTAATTTGTAAATCTGCTGTAATAATTTTTTTAGGTTATTAAAATATAAAAAGTTTAACCAATAGTAAAATAGGTTAAAGTAAATTAAAAAATCTAAATTAAGATAAAAATTAATGAAATGAAAAGTAAATATAGTACTAAATTGTAAAAAAAAAAGGTTTATGTAGACAAAATAAATATATAAAACCAAGAGGGTCAATATTTAAATGGAAGATTAGAGATTTATATACAAGTCATAAAAAGATATGGGCGTAAAGGTGTAATTAATAAGAAGATAACATTGTAAATACCATTCTATTTTCTCTCTTGGAGTGACTTGCAAGCGCAATAGAGGAGCTAGGGTTCTTTGATCTTTTCTTTTCATTCCTTAATGCAATCCACATCAAAATATTAACCTATAATGGTTAAAAGAGTCAATAAGTGATAAAAGAGGGATGTTTAGGTGGTTTAAAGAGTTTAGAGAGAGGATGAAAAGAAGAAATATTTATAACAAAAAATTCAACAACTATAACTTCAACTTTCATTGTTGGATCATAATGATATCTGAATATTTTGTTCTCCTCCATGTCTTATACATACACTATCACGAGATGGATCTTTTACATCAATCCTTATTTGAGAGGTATCACGAGAGAAAAATGTTTGTGATAATACACTTATGTACATTCTTAATAATCGATCGTTTTCCCCTCCATCCACTATTAAATCGGGCTATAATTTGAACATGTTATTCGTCCTGGTGTTGTCTAGTTTGAAAGGTGGAGATTAAAAATAAATACTGCATATAGAAGTTAGGCTTCTTACACAATAGGTTTACAAGTTTTAGGAGAGGCATCGACTGTAAAACCTCAAGCTAGCAAAATAAGACCACTGAGAGGAACGTATAAGTGTTTACCACCTCATCTCTTTATATTTTTAAGAGTTTAATACATTCTATTAAAGGGCAATTTGGTCTACCCAATATTTGGTAATAACCTCCCCCACCTAACTCCTTTTAGAATGAGCATGCATTATAAAAGTCTACCAATGACAAACGGTGGTTAAAAATAATAATGACAAACTAAAATAAATGATGAAGTTAGACAAAAAAGTTTATTGCATTGAAGCAAAAAAGTTTCTTGCATTGAAGGAAGAAAGTTTCTTGCATTGAAGACTACTTGTTTAGTAAAGATTAGACAATGGTTATAAGTTTTTTACTCATTAAAAATCCTCAAGATGTTTGAAAAAATGGTAAGAACCTTCTCTAAATGCTTCAACATCTCTAGGTCAATCTATCCAAAGTCATACCTCTTATAAATGACAGCTTTTATAGCCAACCTTTACTCTTAATCAAGGTATTAAAGTAAAAGGAGCTTGACTGAGGATGAGGCTAGCAAAACCATCCTCAAACCTCTCTCCAACTTTCTTATAAACACCCTAAACAGATGCCCCAACAATTAAAGTCTCTACAGTTGAGAAAGTTTTTACAATTGAGGCTACATTGCTAGTATCCACAAAGGTGGAGACCTTCTTTTTTTTTTCTTTTAAAGCAAGCAACAACATCTACAAGTACTTTAGGAGCGATCAACTATGCTTGACCCTTAACTAGAGGAGAAGGATTCCCCTTAACTTTTATTTCTATGAGAGTGGTAGATCTTGCCATTGTTTCCTCAAGAATAATGTCATTACAAACAATGATCCATCTATATTAATGGGGTTGTGCTCCATTTCTTCTCTAATGATGTCATAACTCAAATAAAAAAATAAAAACCCTCTACTTGATGTAGCTAAAATCTCCTCCATAACCTTTACCAAAGTTTCTTTTTCTTTTTTAACTATTAGCCTTACATAGAAAAAAAAATCATATTTGAACTTAGATGTATAAAAACAAAATGATAAAGAGGTTGTATACTTTGCAACATGGATTGGTAATACATTTTAGCTATTATATTAACATTGTATTCGATTAAGACCAACATTAATGTAGCATATGCTTTCTTTCTATTTAAGTTTAGATAAGTCATATTATTTCACTTAATGAGAAGTGCTCTATAATAATAGATATAACTCAAGATTTATTATCACATATAAAATAGACATGGGTGGATGGAAAGCTCAAAGACTATGTTTTAAAAAATATATATATACCACATGCAGATTCCACTTCTAGTTATTATAGATCATACATTTTGTACCTTCAAAAAAGATCTCGAAAGAAACATGGTATATTGAATTACTAAAAATTGATTCATATGTACCTTTTGTTGTTTCTAGATAAGATAGATAAAGGAATTAATTCAAGACCTTGCATTAATAGGAAAGTATTCATTTCTTACTTTCATTTCTAGGTTTTTAGCAAAGCAAAAGGACTATTATTATTCTAGTTGTTATCGAAACTGTTCAAGAATCTACTAAGGTATTTTCAAAAGGGGGAAACAAAGTAGGTTGATCTCATCTTTAGGGTTGACTGGTTTATTATACCTAACTATCAGTCACTTCTCTCTCTGTTTCTTGACATACATAAGCTTGCCTTATAAAGTCTATTTCATAGATCATGTAGGTTTATTGGTGAAGGTAAAGAACTAATGTATATCATTATCACCATCAGTGTTAGGAACTAGATATTAATGTTCATGATAGGCTTGATTCTAACAAGCATGAGAAACTTGTCAAAGACAACCAAAATTATCTATGCAATTTAATGCAGCTGGTCTGGACCAACATGTAATGCCTAAACACTTCCCTTACAAACCATTAGAGCGGAAAGGAATACCCAAGCTTATATATGTATATAGAGGTTGTAATTTCAAATTGTCCTCAGACAAAGCCTAAGCCTAAGGTTGCTTTGCTAATCCGTTCAACCCTTGTAGGCAATTAAGGTATATACTCTCTTGAATGCCAATCATTAACAAATATCATTTTCATTTCATTTAAAATGATAAGGGCATCGTTCTTAGAGGCTTAAGGTAGCTTCTCTTTCCTGAGGTTCCTTAGAAACAATAGTGGGTCCATCGATGATGAGAACTACCTTCCACATACCAAAGGTGGATGCTAGAGTTTCATTCCTTATAATTTTAAGGCCTAATCTAATGAACCATTATCCTTTATTACTTCCTCTAGTTTCTGATTGAAACTTGAACTCAATACCAAATGAAACAATACCTCTACTTATAGGGTCAAATCTGAATTTTTTAGGGTTTATTTTTTTGGTAAGGAAAAAAAGAAATTTCTAAATAAAAAATAGCTAATATGACAATTTCTCTTGAAAATAGAGTGAAACTTGCTTAATAAATCTATTTTTATAAAAAAATTATAAAAAGAAAAAAAAATGAAAGCAAGAATGGTTAAGATTATAAAGGAAATAACTTTTCATCCTCACCATTAGATGAATAACCTTTCATATCCTCTCAGATCTTTATAAATCTATTCAATTACTGCATTAAATGCATATTATCATTTTGTTTCCTAAAAAACACCACTTTTAATAAATATAAACCAACTAGTCATCCATTTCAATAAAAACAAGCAACCTGATCATAAAAATCCCAACAGTTTTGTTTGAGACAATTAAATCTTATAGAGAAGATAAAAATCTCTCATGAAAGGTGATAACCTTTCAAATTTTTATATATTCATTGCACAAAGACTTAAGAGTTACTAATACATCAATAAATTTTATATGAAGAAAAGAGATATTAATAGAAATTAAATTATAATTTCTATTAAAAAATTAAAGAACTTGACGATTCACAAATCATTAATTAATTTGTGCAAAAATACTTAGGTGATCCAATCTATTTATCTACCTATATATACATAGCATTTTGAAGAGCAACAATAAGTAGTTGTAACTTTGTATTGTAGATTCTTTTATGATCAAACTTAAAAGTATAGATAAACTGAGTGTAATTAAACTCATTTACGATTCTTTATTTGTTACGCATAAAATAACTCATATTATATAAATCCTTCTTCAATCTAAATGTATGTTTAAGAAAAATCAATCAGCAAGGCATTTTAGAAAACAAAATATTATGGAAAATGATTGTTAAAGTTAAATAATTAGTTCAAGTAGTTTGACATATGTTCTTTTTAACTCTATTCATGTCAATAGAACCACCAATACAACCATCAACAACCTAATTATCACTAAACAATACTATATTGAATGGCCCCAGCTCACCTCCTTTATCTAAGCCTAGATCACATACATTATCTTTTTTTTTATGGCCAAATCTCCTAAAGTGGCTTTCCATGCCACAATTTCATTGGAATCCAATACTCTTAAGTGCAAACCCCTCAAATTAATCACATCTAAAAAATTAATAGTCCTTGATTAAGGGCTAGTATCATTGTGATTCTTGTAAGTGTTTATTGCTTATTTTTCTTTTTTAGTTCCAATGACCGAGCAATAATTTTTTATATGACTCAATTCACTTATATTGGCATAAACAACAAGAATACATCCAATCAATTTGAATATGAATGATTTGTCTAAAATTGATTACAGCATAAGAGGAGCTTAGTCTTGATTGATAAAATTCAGAATATAAAGAAGGCTAGTTTCTAATTCTTGATTTCTTTGCCCATTGCAGATGGGAGGAGGAAATTAATGTAACGCCCTTTGCATTGCCATGGTTAGACATGAATCTTTTTTTTTTATTGTCAAGTAAATGATTTAAATGAGTAATATGAAGTGAAATTTGATCACGTCTAGATTAATTTCATTTTTATAATCTTTGACTCTTATCTCTTTTTAATTTTTAAAGAATCAGTCAATCAAAAAAAAATGAATTAAACATTTGGTAAATTTTGTTCTTATAATTTGATCGTGTCTTGATTAATTTGGTAAAATGATTTTATAAATTCATGATTTAGAATTTAATTTGAGTTGAGTTTTAATTTCAACCAAAAAAATTTAATCAATTCAAATTTTATTTACTCACAACTCAGCCAAATTCAATTCAAATTCGATTATGTCAGTATAAAAATTTGTAAAAAAAAAATTAACATCATTTTGATAAAAAGAAAAATGATTGATTTAGGATTTAGATTGAGCTAAGAACACAAATTGATTCAACGATACATATCTTTCTTCAAGTCAGACCCCTCAGCCAGGCTGCAAGAGGCTTCAAGCAAAAGCTGACGGAGGCCATGTAACAAGAACTCCACATTGATGGGAATTGAACAGATAAAATTAAATACAAGCCCCCTGTTTTGGGGATCAACAGCTAAAGAAAATTCTTTCACACATTGATAAGCTGGAAAAGGCAGCTGCCTGTGATATCATTGCGGGCGAGGGGGGTAGGGGGTCATCGTCAGAATGGTAGAAGATATGAGATTTTTTACAAGCATAAAAAAGGAGGGACCAAAACTGCCAACTTCTAGTGAAATTATACAAAAAAGGGCATGGGATTAGTGCTGTATCAATTCTGGAATGAGCTTCAAAAGAAATGAAAGCTCCCTCTGTGAGAATTTGGGCTTTGATTTCTCCTCCATCTCATTATGCCCGTCTGCTAAACTCTCTGCTTCTTCCACCTTTGATGGCCTTATCAGATCAGATACTGCCTCAGTGATCTCTTGAACCAGATCAACTATCACTCCATCGATACCCATTAAATGTTGTATGTAAACAGCTTCTGATACATTACTACAAAACAAAACACAATTAGTACCTTGACATGGTTTGACCTTTGATTCTTCGTGGATGAAATTCTTTTACCAAAATCGCATAAAAGAGTGAATTTCAAAGTCAGAAAATCCAAATACTTACTTCAATTTTCCATAAGTTATAAGTGAAAGCTTGGCATCCTTGATCTTGGATACTGCCCCAGGGTTTCTAAAAACCGCTTTGACCTCAGACACAATCCCTTGCAAACCACCCTCCAAGCACACCTTTATAGCCTCCTCTAAGGAATTTCTCCTTACATCATAGAAAATCTCAACACCCCCATCTGTCAAGAAGTAAACCTGTAATGCAATAAAAAAGAAACCAATCATCAATACAAGATAAAGAGTACCATGCATACATAAATATCAAATAATTAAATTTAACAACTTACAGGGTAGGTGCTCTGCAGTTTTCTGACGAGCAATGCTGCATCGGGCTGGAATGATGAGAAAATAATAGGCCTATCCTTACCATGCTCAAATACCACCTACACCACAAAATTAATGCCCCAGTTAAGAAAAATCCCTTGTTTAAGCTAAAAAAGGGGTCTTGATTAGCAAAAGGTCGTCCATGTATACCTGCAAGGTGGCTTTAAGAACACGAATGAGATAATCTTGTTGGTAGACAATGTGATTATCAAATTTTAGTTCAATGTTAAAGCCAACTGAAGGATCCACTTGTTGAAACGCATCTTGCAAGGTGCACAAGGAGTCATCTTTCTCTACATTCCACTCTACTATCTTCCCATCTTTTGTTTTCCTAACCAAAGATTTGCCTGATTTTCCTGCTTCTTTTTGGGGTCCATAGCACAGGAATTCAGACAGTGAAAGTTCTGTCACTCTCTTCTCGAAAATTATACCCTGAAATTGCGAATAAATTGATAGCTTCAAAATTATTTATGTTTCTAAATAATAAATTGAACCCACAAAATTTTTAGGTAGCCAAAAATAGAGATTCCGAATGCATTGGAGACACTTACATTATCTACAGAGAGGATGAAGTCGTCATGGAAAATGACTGGACAATCATCTTTTGTGACCTACAAAAACGACAATTCGTTTTTTCACATTTTCTTGCCTTTGTCTCTCATCCAGCTCCATACTTTTATTTTGAATTGTATTTCTATTTTTTTCCAGAGATAAAAGATAATACCATGCAAAAATAAGCACAATCAGTTCCTTATCGTCCCATCATTAAATTTAAAAAAATAAAAATTAAAAAACGAAATAGGGTTTCACAGTGCGCCAAGTTCACGAGCTTTTTATATTTTTTAAGGTATTTTTATATAAAAACAAGTTAAAATTTGAGTTTTTTTTTTCGATTTCCTGTTCAACGAAGGTGGTAAAAAAGAAGCCGCCATGGACAACAAGTCTGATCTAAAGTCAAGCATGCTTGGCCTATATTTTTTTAAAAAAAAGGGTCAAATATCCATACAAGCCTAGCGATATCTCAAGTCATGCTTTCTCGACCAAGGATGACTGGGCTTAACTATCCAAGTCATTCTTTAATTTTCTTTTTCTTTTTTAATTATTTTTTAAATATTCTAGATTAACATCCTTATTAAATAAAATAATTATAATGATATTTTAAAAGGTATAGGATGATAACATGCTTTTCGAATAAAATTAAAGATTTTTCTTTATAATAATGTAAGCAACTATTTTATGAAAAATTATACATGATTCTAACAGGTACAATTTAAAAAAAAAATCAAGAATATTCAATAATAATAAAATATCTATTTTTTAGATTTTAATTGTGCATTTTTTTATACAGCTATTTTTAATTAATTATACCTTTATTTGCATATATTTTTTTATGAAAAATTATTTTTCAAATCATTCAAAAAAATCAGGTTGTGAATAAAAATTATAAGTTTCTATATAAAAACAAAAAAAAAATTGTAGATAAAATTTCATAAGAAACCCGCAAGGTGAAAGGTCTAAAACTGTACACGGCAACCAATACCTAAGAGATCTCAGTGATTGCGTCCCGTCCCAGACAGAGGGAGATCAAAATCTATTTATTTTTATTTAAAATTATTTTTTTATTATTTAAAAAATAAAAAATATAAATTATTTTAATATATTTCTTTTTTTATTTACGTGGTGTCCGGGCTAACTTACACTTTTAATATATTTCTTAACCACCCTAAGTATTTCTTAACCACCCTAAGTGACGATACCAAGCTCAAAAACATCAACTCGACGTAAAAGAAAAGGAACTTAAATTCCATTGTTTTCCAGAAAAAGAAACAAAAAAAAAAGGAATTCCCAGCAAGCACAGAAACAAGATTTTCTTTCCCTTCCTGGAACGAAATAGGAAGAGAAAAAGATGCTGAAAATTATACCTGAACATCGAATTCGATGAAATCAATGGGGTGTTTAGCTGCACTATTAAAAGACATAATGGAGTTCTCTTTAATAGCTTTCATCCTACGATCTGTTGACTGCAAAATATTCATTCCATTCCCTCTATGCCCAAACACCAAAAACTTTGGTGTCTTGAACGTAGCTTCTCTATTCAATTCAACTCCTGCAAAAACAGGAAAAAAAAACCCCAAAATCCACATCATGGAACTCCAAGAATCAATCAAAAATGCTCTCCTTTTGCCAATTTACCTTTGGAGAAACGAGTTGAGTAGAGAGAAAGAGAGGCATTCTCAGGGACGTGGTCAAGATTGGGAACATCAGAGACATGAACAGCTTTAAGAGCCATAATAACTGATTAGCTAAAGAAATACAATTTTTGAGATTGCTGTGTGAGGACAAGGGATGGGAGAGGGGTTTATATATTTGTGGGGAGGAACGGAAACGGAAACGGAGACGGAGACGGAGACGGGGTGGATGGATCTCCACGTAGAATATTCCACTCTGTGCGTTATTATATCCTCTTGGATATTCCAAAAATCCTCTGCTTATTTCCTCTGTCTTAAACCCTTTTCGGTTTATTGTCTTTGTCAAAAGTTTTTTTTTTTTCACTGATTAATTAATTAATGTGTTTTTATTGTCTTGCTTCCTTCCAGCGGTGAGGATTTAATGGCTCCCCTTTGTGAATTAATTAGGTGAGACGAGGAGCATTTTTTCAATTTAATGGGAGAGTGACACGTAGCATTCTTCCATTCAGATTTATTTTCTAGACAAGATTCAATTTTTCCTTTTTTTAATAGGGAAATCTTACGGTCTTTAAATCCATAAATAATTATAGGTATATGGCATTTTAGAATTTCTAATTTATTTAATCATTTAAAAAAAATATATTGTCTGCTTTAATAAGTGGACCAACGGGCGGTCAACAAATAATAGTATATAGCGTGCTTGATGATGTTCACCTAAGGCTCGTCTACCCGAGTCAGGAATATTCCAAGGAGGGGACGATTTCTGGATGCAAAAATGAAAAACGCGTTTAACTGGTTATGGAATTATTATTTTTTTTGTTTTTTCTATTTTACTTCAAGAACAAAAAAGAATATCCAAAGAATATTTTTGGTAGATTCCAGAGAAGAATAAAAACGCAATTAAATTCTGTTGGGACATGATGAAAAGGAGTAGGGATGGGTGGAGGCATGTGAAAATCAAGGACGGATGGAATTTTTTCTATCCTAGAATATTAAATAAATATATAAAATTTTTAAGATAAATTATTAATTCATGCATTTAAATTTTTAAAGTTAACAATAAATTTTTAATTTAAATATACTATTTAAAATATTAAAAATTTAATTTGAGAATATATAAAGATAAAATGAAAGTAAATATAAACTCACTATTAAAAATATAGCCAATGATATTTTATGAAATATAATTTATGTATAAGCGAATCTCAGTAGATATTGTAACAACTCTTCAACCATAATAAAATAATAATTTCATGTTAATTGAAAAATAAAATAATTAATTTTTTTTCTCTTTTAATTCCTCATTCCTTCACTAAATTAGTATTTTATATATTGAAATTTGTAAGTTTAGAAAGTTATTCTCTCACTTTTTTCCATGGAATTTTTTATATTTTTCCTTTACTTTTCTCTCTTGCCTTGTCTTTTATTCTTTTTTTTTTTATTCTGTTTCTACCCACTTAACAACATATAAAAGAAAGGAAGAGCTGATTTATTTTATTTTTTTAATGATAAAAAATTATTATATCTTTAATGAGTCATTTTGTTTTTATTTAATTTTTTTTTGTTAACACTACCAAACTCTATTGATCCTAGAATTTTAATCATATTTTATTTAATATATTTTAAAATTCCTCATAAAATTTCAGCTTAATTTGATAGTCCAATTAAAAATCATATCCAATAACATAAAACTAGTCAAATTGTAATTTTTTATCAAATTTCTAAATTTCTCTAAAAATTATGAAACTTTAACGCAAGTTAAAACATCATAGTAGAAGGCTCCACGTAAATTTTTAAAATTTTTTAATATCTCAATTGAAAATTATATAAATAAATTTATATAAAACTTGTTAAAAAAAATATTAATAAAATCTTGAATTAGGCTAGAGCCAACCCGATCCCAAACATGCCTAAACCGTTGGTAACAAGAAGATATAAAAATAACTAAAGCCTTTTTTTTGCATTTTTTTTATTTTAAAATAAACTTTTTTAATTTAAATTAATATTGTTTTTATTTTTTCAAATACATTAATATTAAAAATAATTTTTTAAAAAAATAAAAATATTATTTGAATATATTCTCAAATAAGAAATATTTTAAAAAAGAAGACAAGCATGGAGTAAACAAATTTAAAATTAAAATTATTATTATTATTATTATTATTATTATTGGCTCTCTTCTGATAATAGTACCAACGGGAACGGTGAGAGTGCACTGACGAGGAGCCAGCTAAGCATGGATGGACAAGGGGCCATCGATTGTTACAGGAGGAAATGGGGCATTCAATAGTTTAATACTGGTAAGAATGTATACATGATGTGTAGCAACGGTAGGCTTAGGTGTGCTTTACCCTCATAGTTTTTAGACGTGTAATCTAGTCTACGGTTCGGTTTTAAATTTTAATTGATTTATTAAATTTTAATTATATCATTCAAGTTATTTTATTAAAAAAATTAAAATAATAAAAAATCAATTAATTTAACCAAATTATCATGTTAACATATCAAGGTCATCTCAAGTCATATCAAGTTTTTTTTTTGTTTTTTTAATCTAATTGGATTTCGAATCTAAATCTATTTTTTAAATTTTAATTTTAATTTTTTATGTTTTTTAATTTTTTTTTTTGTTGATGGTGGTTGCAGGACATTTTCATTCAAAATTTAATAAGAAAAACTCGTGGGAGAAAATACCAAGCGGTAGATTTATCAGTTAGCCTCATAAATAATTAAATAGTTATATTTTCATAAATTCATCCTTTGCTGGTCAAATTTTATTATCTCACTTTCTTCTGTCTTTTTGTTTTCTCTTTCTATTATTGAGCATGAAATTAAAGAATGGACTATATTGCTAGCAAATTTAATATCTCCAGGATTGAAAATTAGATTTTAAACAAAAAGGAACCGGCTAATAATTTTATTAGAATTCAAGGACCAAGTTTATAATCAACTCAGCTAACAATCATGCACTAATCAATACAATCCCAATCATTTTTTTAATTCTTTTATATAGAATATATCAAAACAATTAAAACGTAAAGCAAAGTTCCTGGAGGCCCGCTCATATTTTTCTATTCACGATTACAATAAAGTGGTCATTCATCCCTACTCGAAAAACTAATTTTCCTTTAGATTAAAGGTATTTTTATCTTTTTATACATCAAATTAATTGATTTGTTTGGGAATATTATTGTATTTTATATATAATAATATATAATATAATACTAAAAAGCCCATAAAAAGAGGGGTATTTTTTTCCTTTTTCTTTTTTTATCAACAACGCAATTACACATAAGCCCTTTTATCTAAAAAAACATGGAGCTAAGGGTACAAGGATCTTTTTATGTCATCTTTTTTTTAATGTCAATTTCAGTAAGGGTAATTACATCATTTAATATAAAATTTATATTATTTTATTTTAAAAAATTATTAGCGCGTGTAATGTTTTCTATTAAAAGAAAATATGCTATATCACCATCTCGTTTGATTTTTCATCGTGTTCTCTTCATTTTAGGTGGCGCATGTAAACATACTGTAAACCCTTGAGTAAAATAATCTCATTTTAATTTAGTAAAATAAAATAAAATACAAATAATATAAAGAAATGATTAAATTGAACAAATTAATTGGATTAAAAAGGAAGTTATTTAATGAGAGGGGTGAAATTGAAAACAATAATGAAGGAGTAAGGAATTACTACCAAGAAAGAGAAGTAGTGAGGTTAATGGATTAATAAAAGGACTGGTGGGGTCAATGTAAAAATAAAAATATATATAAGGAGGCAAGATGAGACTAAGTGAGCTAAGAGTGCTTAAGTAAGATTTAGAAAGAAAACTTTGAGAAAACCTAGAGAAAAGTGAGAAAGGAATAGTTAGAAGAAGGAAGGAAGGAGAAGAAGAGTTGTTCTCAATTTCTTGACTCATTTTTTTGCAATAAAAAGTAACAAGCTCTCTAATTAAATCGCTTAAATTTATTTGTGTTTTTCTTTAATAATTGATATTTTACAATTCTTTTATATAGGTTTAGAAAGTTTGTTACATGATAATAGGTAGAAGCATTTTATGTTTATAGTGGCTGGAAACAATGGAAAAATACATGGGAAACAAATTTGTATTTTGTGTTTATAGTGGCTGGAAATGATGGAAAAATACATGTGAAACAAATTTACACTTGTTGAATTAGAAATCAAAACTGGACAAGCTGTCTAACAATTTCTATATTAAGATTTGAACCCTAAGATGACATCATTTTAGATAATTTTTTTCATGAAAGTTATAGACATGGATGTTATCTTTCAAATGAAATTGATCTTGCTTAAATTAGAGTGACAAAACACTAAATATAAAAGAAAAACCAAAGATAGGTCAGAATCAGGAATCAGCAGGATAGAGTTTTACATTTCTGAATTTTATAAATTTAGACATGTAGATGAAAAAAATGGTGATATTCATCTCATTATAATTCTAGACCCATGTTTTAGCATTCCAAAGAATCAAACAACGCATAAAACTGAGTTATATAACTCTGTTTATATTCAAAATACTATATAGTATTTGGAATCTATTATGTTGAGCCACCTAAAACTTGTAAATTGGTAACTTGTGTTTGAATTGTTTTTTATTATAAAATGATGAATTACAAAATTGAAGAATTTTATTTTGGGTTGTATTTAACAATACTTCTAATTCATATGTATAAATTTATATAGTACTATTTTGTTAAAACTTCAAGTAGTAATTTGAAATTTAAAATTTTCATGCTAATTTATAAATGCAATTATGATACTTAATTAATGGTTATATTTTAATTTCACAAAAAACTTTCTAGAATTCTTTTTATTTTTATAGCTTGATAATTATATGAATTTTATCTTAAAAGTTTTAGGTATTACAGTTTGAGACTTGGAATGGTTGAGATGTGTCTAAACAATAAATATAGGATATGTATAAATAATATGTAGATAGCTTTGAACCTCCCGGTATAAGGGAGATTCTGCCAAAATTTCAGTAGAAATTTCAATAAACTTTGTATGAGTTCAATGAAAAAAAATAAAGTAATCTTTTTTTTTACATGTTTTTTTATATAATTGATGTGTTGGTTTTGAAAATGGAGATCTTACACGTACTATGTCTGATTTATCACTAATAGCCTTTTTTCTATCCTTTATTTCTCTCTCTAACACAAAAAAGCCCTGGCCCTTATTTTTTATTGGTCTTTCATATTCAATCTTTTTTGGTTTTGATTTTTTTCCTTTTATTTTGTTACATATTTATTTATTTTCATTTAATCACTCGATTCTATTTTTTCATATATAATGTTTTAATTTGGTCATTTTTCTTTTGATTTATTAATTATTATTTTTCTTGGTTCTTTTGTCAAAGTTTGTATAGTTTTTAATTTTATTCTTCAAACTAAGTTTATAGTTTTTTTTCAACAATAATAACAGTAGTGGTAATAATAATAATAATACTAGTGATACTACTAATAGTGATAATAATGATAATAACAATTGTTTATTATAATAGTAACAAAAATACTAGTGATAATCATAATAACAATAGTGGTGGTGGTAGCGGCGGTAATAATAGTGGCAGGAGTGAAGTAATGGTGGTGGTGATAATGATGGTCGTCGTCCTCGTAGTAGTAGTAAGTAGTAGTGGTGACATTAGTAGTAATGGTTGTGATGGTGGTGGTGGTGGTGGTTATAATAGTCATGATACTGGTTGTGGTTATTGTGATAGTTGTTATGGTTGTGATTTGAAAAAAGTTGTTTCATAAAAAATAATTTTTAATTGATATTAGTTTGGAAAAATATATGTTTAGTTAAAAATATGGTTCAAATTGTGGTTGAAATTGAGGTTGAACAAAAAGTAGATTAATGTGTTTGGTTAAAAGAATGTTTTTCAAATTGAGGTTTTATATATATATATATTAATGGTTTTAAATTTAAATATTGTAGATTTAACTACTGTTATTATATCATAAAATAAATAATATTGATATCAAATATTTTTTATTATTTCATTAAACTATATGCAATTTTATCACATACAAAATCTATCCAATAAGAATTATATTTTCCAAGTTTTTTAAGCGCGCGACAACAAAAACTGAATTTTCTATCATATCATCAAGCGATTTCCTTGTAATTTTTTAAATAAAACACAATTAAAAATAAAATAAAACTAAATTTTTTTAACTGGGTCGGACTCGTTAAGAACATAAGTGGGATTGAGATTAAATTCTACAAATGATACATCATTAAGAGATCTCTTTCTAATTTTTTTTTTGAATAAAACACAATTAAATAAAAAATAAAAACTATTTTTTTTTAAATTTGGGTTGAACCTGGCAAGAATATAATTTGAATTGCGATCAATTTTTGCAAATGCTACGTCATTATACGATATCCTTTTAATTTATGTAGTGTTATTGAATAATATTAAATGCTAGTTTTTCAAGTAAAACACAATTTAAAAAAAAAAAACTACCAGATAGATGCAATTCAATCAACAGTTGAAACACTATTGACGTGAACAGTGCCAAGTAAGATTCACCTATACTATTCACTTCAAAGGCACTGTTCACTTCTTGAAGTGAACACTGCCCAAGTGAATTATCACCTATCATATAGACACAACAGAAATAACTGAGAGTTGCTTTCCATGGACCAACTATTTTAATGGGCCCCATATACACAGTAATCTGTGTTTTACTGTTACTAAACATGTTGCTTACGCAATTTACTTTAAAAGCAGCAGCGACCACGTAAACAAATGGCCTCGTCGTCGTGATAGTAGTGGTAAGTAATTTTGTAAAGTGTTTTTTTATCGGAAATGCATGAAAATAATACTTTTTATTTTTTAAAAAAATTATTTTTGATATCATCATATTAAACAATTTAAAAATACCCAAAAATAATTTCAAGTAAAAAATAATTTCTAAAAAATCACAAAATACAGTTTCAACCACAAAAATAAACCACCCCTTTGTTTGATTGTAAAAATCTAATTTTTATTGTCTAGTGATTATATTTTTTAGATAGTAAAGAAAATTATAAAATTATAAATGTAATAAAACAAATAAAAAAGATTTGAAGCCCATTTAGCCTCTTCTAAGGTGCAAAGCCCAACTCGCATCGTCAATACGAGTCCAAACCTCAATTATCATTGTCGATACGAGTCTCATGCTTGCTTTTAACAATTTCGGTGTAATCTTTCTTTTTAAGGATAAGCATAATTTTTTAATACTTCTCATTTTAAATGGAGTAATGTCCATATTTTAAGATCAAATACATGTTACATCTATTTTTAACATTTTTGAAAAAAATTATTTTTTTAGAACTTAAAGTCAATGTAATCAATGAGCTCGTATTTTTAAGGACTGATGTTAAATTCAACAAGATAAAAAAAAATTAAAATAAGGGATAAAAATAATTAGGGTAATTGATGGCAATAAAAAAAGACAAATCTAGAAGAAAACGCATAGTGAAGATAATATTTTGTAAGAAAAATTACTACAAGGATGACATAGTTCTTCCCTTAAGCACAACAAATCTCTTATCTGAGTCCCTAGATGCCATGCTAATTTTCAGGATTCTTAGTTTCCTCTAATTACTAAGTGGCAATTTCAATTTTTCACCATATACATTTTGGCATCCACGACCGATGTTCATTGACGTGTGATAAAAAATTTTTTGTTAATGAATCTAATTTAAAAAGGTTAAATTAAAAAAGATTAATTTAAAAAAAATTCACCAAAGTAAATTCAATTAAGAACAACAAATAAAAAAACAAAAAAACCCAGGTCATTTTTAAAATTAGTGAGAAATTTTATATAAAGAAAATAAATAAAAACAATGGATTTCAATTTTTCAATTGAATAAATATTGAAGTCTAAAACTAAAAACATATTATTTAAACAAAGGGAAAAACAACACACTCAGGCAAACCTAAACATTGAATCAATTAAAAAGCTCAATTTCATCAAATTTAATATTAAATGATGAAATAAAAAAATCAATTTAAGAAAATACCAAAGTGAAAAAAATGATAATCAAAAGAATAAAATTCAAATTTGACATAAAAAACTTAAGGATGATGAATTGTAAGAAAAAAAATATTAATTTAATAAATGATCTTAAATAAAATAAAAAAATAAAGATCAAATTTAAAATTAAAAAAACAAAAGGGGATAAAATTGAAAAGAAATTTTAATTTTATAAGTTATTCTAAATAGAAAATAATAATTAAAAAAACAGGAACTACATATGAAGGAGTAACAAGATGAAATGTTGTTTTGAAATCATAAAAGGATAGGCATGGATATCAAGTAAAAAAGAAAAAAGAAAGTATAAAAAGAAAAGGAATATACTATTAGCCATCACTAAACTAGAAGATTGTTGGCTAGATGTACTTCCTTATCATAAAGGAATGTTGAGATGATTTAAACGTATCGTGAAAGATGGTATTCGGTAATCGTATGACTCTACAAGCATCTCTTGCAAAGGATAAGGCCATTTATGTGCTGATGTATGCATTGTATGTATGAGTTATTTTAAAAAAATTAATTTTTTTATTTATTAAATGATAAATTTATTCTTAAACTAACATGATAATAATAATAATAATATGGATTATAAAAGTGAAAATACTTAATTGTTTCCATTTAACTTTTACCACGACAAATTGACTATTGTGAAATTACTGAATTACTCAAAGAGTAATTAGCTAATTGGTTCTGGTGGAATGCATGATTAAAAATCAATTTGAAATCATATCCGCGTATTGCTAAGTGTGATGTGGTAAATCCTAAATAGCATATTAAGAAGTTTTTACGGGGCTTTGTTCGAAATATTGCTGGTTCTAGCTTGGAGAAGTTGCTGCTTATGGGGGATACCAATGAGAATCATTAGTGTCGAACTGGAATATACATTCTGTTTTTTAAAGTAATTTTAGATTAAAAATACTTTAAATTTATATTTTTTAGATGTTTTTCTAATAATTATAATATACTAATATAAAAAATAAAAAATACCGTAACATATTTTTAAAAAATACACCCCAACTAATATCAAAGCATTCTTCCATCATTTCCTTTCAATCGGGCACCTCTTCGGATGCACAGACCCCATGATTATTCTCATGGCCGAGCTTCAAGGAAGATGGCAGGAGACAACAAATTAATCTTGGTCCGATGTATAGGCCCTGGGATTTGGGTTGAAGCCATTCAAGGATAATTCTGAATAAGAACAATCTGAAGAGCGATGAAAAATATGAAATTTATGTTATCCTATGTTTAAGAATATGATCAACCATTAATGAGTCACAGATTAATAAATAATTTTTGGAGTGCTAGATGTCCTTGCCGTCACCTTCGTTGCCAAGCCTCTTCCGACTCCTTGGAGAGCTTCAAGATTGTTAATGTTACATTTAGATTATGTATGCCTCTTCCGACCCCTGGTTTTTGAGCGTTAGACCATCTTTGTTATATATATATAGAGAGAGAGAGAGGAAACACGGGGTTTTTTTGGCTTGGTATAAAGATATTACATTTAGATTTCAAAATCACTTTCAAAATATATAAAGTGCTACTATCTTAAAAACACAATGTAGTGTTGGGTTTTGTTTTTTAAATTAATGTGGGTATTTTGATCAGCTTATATATATCTTAATTAATTTTATAAACTTTAAAGTTAATAAATATATAAATTTTTAATTATCTTAAAATTTATAAAATTTAAACTAATAATTTTTTTTAAAATTAAAATTTTACTAATTAAATCATATCCTAGAGCGGGTGGGTGGAGTGATGATAATTGTAACAGTAGTAAGTAGTGATTACAATGTTGATAGCTCAAAAAAAATAAAAATGCTTTGATAAGGTTAAAAAGGATTTCTGTGAACTAGTAATATACAGTAGTGAATCGGCAACTGTTTTTCTTGGGAAGCAGGGGCGGAACTAGGGGTAGCAAGCAGGGGCCCGGGCCCCTGTAAAACATTTTAAAATCTTTTATTATTTAATATTTTTAACTTAAATAAATAAATTTTTTTAATATATATATTATATTAATTTTTGCCTCCCCTATAAAATGAATCTAGCTCCGCCCTTGTTGGGAAGAGACATGGAGAAGATGTCAAACGATTTCTTCAGATTAGCAATAAAGGACAGATTCCCAGTAGCTTGTGATCTTGGAGATACATCAACCTGTCCAATGATGATATAGCACTCTGTTCAAAGTTGAAGAAAAAGAGAAGAAAAAACACTATTCAACTGCTCAGGATCAATGTTTCTTTGAAGTTAAACTTTCTTTTGCTTTCTTCAAGTAAAAAAAGCTGTTTTCCTTTATGTAACTGTTGATTTTTTTCAAAGAGCAGTACTCTCTGCCAAGAGTGGCTTGATCTGTTGTTGCCTGCAGATTTTGCCCCAAAAGGGTGCATCTTGCATTAATGCTTCCTTGATTTTGGGCAATTACACTAGGCATCCTCTCAGCTAAGATGATCTTTGTTCTAAGCTTGTTCACCTGCACAATTACATGGCGTGAAGGGACCCTTGTTGAATTCCAGCTAGATTTTGGAAGCAGCCTCTCACAGGGATGAGAGACTTCCTTGCTGCAAATATGCCTGGCCTCTTGCAGGTATCGGTCCTGTCTATAACGTTGGTCCAGGAACCAGAAAACGTGCACATTGAACACACACGTTCATGTTTTTTTTTTTAAAAAAAAAAATATAGATGTCTAGCTAGCTTGTGTATATAATCCTAAAAAAACTCAACCTTATAATTATTATTGAAAAACAAACACAAGACGAGAACACCCTCATGTTCACATACATGCATGTTATTAACCACAGAAGATGCACTGTAGGACATCAAAACTAAAAAATCATTAACAGGCATGTGCTGCACCTTGTCGCTTGCTCCTCAGCTGCAACAAGCAGGCTCCAGATGCATGCATGAGAGCTTCTCCAGTGTAGATGCTTGGAAGGTTACAAATAAAAAATATATATTTTAAAAATAAAAAAAAATTACATGCTTCAAGAAATAATAAATAAAAATTTATTTTATTATTTCTTTTATAAAAATAATATTCTTATATATCTTATAAAAAAATAAACTCTAGGAGTGTAACTTAATTGATCAAACTCTTAATTTATTTCATAAAAATCACTGGTTTGAGTCCAATAAATTTTGTAATTATTAAAAATTTATATAATTATTAACTTTAGATCCTATAATATTGATTCAAATATATGTAAACTGGCTCGGATATCACGTTAATTAAAAAATAATATTCTTATATATCTTATAAAAAATAATAATAAAATAAATTTTAAAAGGTATAATTTAACTGATCAGATCTTTAGTTTATTTCATAGAAGTCATCAGTTTGAATATAATAAATTTTATAACTATTGAAAGTTTACATAATCATTAACTTCAGAACTTGTAAAATTAATCAAATTACATGCAAGTTACTCAAACACCATANACCTTCATAAATGGGTCCACACACAAGAGAAGGGTAAGAGTATCCACAATAAAAAATATTATATAAAAAAACTAAATAAAAAATATAGTTTTTAAAATAATATAAATATAGTTTTTTAATTATATGTATTTCAATAGTAAAAAATTATTTATATTTTATTATATTTCATGTTAAATTAATTTTAATATAATTATATAACTAATTTAGATATTTTATATATAATATAATTATGATGTTATTAAGTATATAATCTGTCTATTNGTGATTTATAAAAGTTAAAAATATAATTTAAAATTTATTTATATGAATATTTTTAATTTTAAGTTTTATATGTTATTGTTAAAAATTTAAATTTAAATTTTAAAAAAATAACCGTTAATATAAAATAAAAATTATCTTTCTTAACCCATATTAAAAACATAAAATAAAAAAATAAAACTCATCATAAATATTAAATTAATAACAAAAAATCTAAAAAATTAAGAAATATATAAAAAAAATTTAAACAAGCATAAATTTTAATTTCAGCTAATTAACACAACCGATATTTATAATTAACTGAAAAATAATTGATTATTATTTTTTTAAATTTGAGAGAAAAATAAGACACAATGTAAAAATTTAAAACTATAAGTTTTTTTATGTATTCATAAAAAAAATTAATATTTTTTTTTAAAAAATTGTTGACTAACCGCTATAAAAATAATTGTTGGTCAATTGCTATTATTTTAGCTATTTTTATAATTAAATATAAAAATAAATTATTTTGATTATTTTTATAATTAAATAGAAAGGACGATTAAGAAAATAAATAGTTATTTTGACCGTTTGTTTAGCTTTAGCTGTTTTCAGATCAATGGTAGGGGATACTCATTGCTGTACCAATTTTACCCATGTTTCAAACATGGAATGACCAAAATGGACCTAAATCGTAACGGATACTTGGCATTTGAAAACTCAAACCAATAAAAAAATATATTATTTAAAGAGAAAAATACTATAAAAATCTGCGAGGCACATTTCTAAACACCACTAGAAAGCCAAAAAAAATATTATAAACAATGTGAGAGTAAATGGCTAACAATAAATGAGGTGGAGAAGAAGATGAAAGCATTAATGGAGAAGACAAAACTAATAAATTTTGGTATCAGAACAGAGTGTAAATTAATTTTGGTCTCAGTCTGCCTTCATTGCTACCCCTATCTCTCTCTCTCTCTTTCTTACCTTCTGCAACCCACTCTCCCAGATCACATTTAATGCTCTTCTCTCTCTCTCTCTCTCTCTCGGCAGTTAATGTAAGGTGAAGTAGAGTAATATTTATAGGAGTATTATATAATCAGGAGTATCAATACAAAAATTTATCCTTTAGACCCCATGAGACAAAACCATGGTTTGTTTTTGAAAGGCAAAAGAAAAAGGACCCATTTTGTTTAACAACCAGCCCCATCAAGACACAACAACTGGCAAGAGATGCTTAATTATGGGGTTTAAACAAGATATGTCTTTTCTTCAACTTATACTGCTAATTCATGATAATTGTAGCTTGTTTTTGAATTCGGTAGAACTCGGTTGAGGATTTGACTCTGTCTTGAGCATTGATACCTCAGCTACTCCTGTGAAGTTAGAAAGGGAAGGAGCACTTGTAGCTGGTGATGATTGTGGGGGTCTGGTTGGTGATGGTGCTGCCGCACAAACTGGGATCACTGACCTTATTTGAACAGCTGGTGCAATCCTGTGAGGGTTAAACCCTCCAGTGAACATAGGCCTTGGAACATGGGTACTTGAAGGTGTATTGATGGAAATGGATGCCATTGGAGATGGACTTGTAGACCCAAAAATTCTGCTACTAATGTGGGTTGATTTGTGCTGGCTAGTGTTATCAAGCAAGGAAGTGACCGGCTTCCCAGTATTGGAGAAATGAAATGGCCTGTATATAGAACTGGATCCGTAAAGATTACTTGAACTTGAATTGCTGGCACTCTCCTTTTCAATGTTTTTCTTGATGACATCTGGTTTAGTACCTAACCATTCTTCTTCATCCTTTAAATGCTCTTCAAGTGGGACATGAACTTGTGATTTTCCCTTAACTTGAATTGGAATAGGCCTGTTCGATGAGTATGGAGATGGATTGTCTATATGTGAGGGCGGTGGCAAAATCTTTGAACTTGTTCTGGGTGGGGGTGGAGGAAGGAGAGACATAAAGGAGGACTTCTGCATTTGTGTTGAACCATCTAAGGTAGAATCCAATATAAGATCCAGGAGCCTCCGATGTGGATACAGTAGAAAGTTATTTGGGGTGGTGGAAGATGATGCACCGCTACTGTCTTTGTGCCCTCTAACCATTCTTCTTCTTGCTTGATTATGATCCCTCTTTCTTGCATATCTACCTTCATCTTTGGATCTGAAATTTGACAGTACCCTTGCCACAACTGCTTGATCTTGTACCCTTGCCACAACTGCTTGATCTTGTTCTTCACGAGTGTCCACTTCTTTGCTACTCAGAGAGTCCAAGTTTGGAACTGCACAAAAATATAAATTAATTACACAGAAAATGCAAGTAATGATATAATGGATGTTAGAACAAACAGGAAATAGGAGACAGAATTTTTACATCTTTTCAAAGCAGACCAGGCTGCAATAGCAGCATTCTTCTCAGCTTGTTTCTTAGTCTTTGCTGGCTCACCCGTGAAATTCATACCAGCAAGCTCCACGGTACAAGTGAAAACTGGGACATGACCAGGACCTGATCTTACAGTGGTATATACAGGGAGGTTAAGCCCAGCTCTATGGGCAGTTTCTTGAAGTAGGTTCTTGTAAATTCCAGTCTCATCCTTCATTAATTTCCCAGAGAGAAACAATAAGACTAGACTCTAGAGTAACCAAATTGAAGACAAAATGGGTATCCATCGTTTAAACACCCTTAAGCAATCAAGAAAACTATCTAAAACAAACCAAAAAAAGAGGGATTTTGACAAAAGAAACTTACAAGAACTCTTGCTGTTAGAGACCTTGCAGGACCCCTTAAAGACAAAACATTAAGGGCAACTTCAGCAGCCGCATGCTCCGCCTGTCTCAATGTAGTGCAGTAACTTGGACATTCAAAGATCTCACCATTAAAGTTCACAGAAGCTTTGAATCTTGGTGCATGATCAGGTCCTTCTCTAATGCAAGCATAAGAAGGGAGGTTGAAACAACTTCTTTGTGCAAGTTCTTGCAGCTGGTTCTTAAACATATCTATGCCAAAAAAGAACCCCACAGTACACACATAGATCAAACCTCTACTTGCATATGTATGTCCATCATTCCAGTCAAAACAAATGCCAGTAAGTGACAAAAAAAACAACGTAGAGACAACATAGGGAAAAATCCATCATCTAAACGGCCAAAAAAACCCTCGAAACTAAGACAAGATTAACAAACTCACCTACTAAGGCCTGATTTCTCACTTCATCCACATTGGCATTTGCTCATGAAAAAAAAACATTTGCTGTTGCTATGTCCTATTGATGTCTTGTGTGAAGAAGAAAGAGGAGGAGAAATGATATGGGGGTGCTGAAGAGAAAAAAAGGTCAAAGCGAAGCTTCAAGCCTAGAGTTCAATTGCCTTTCCTTTTCTCATCTTCATAGGTTTAATTACAGGCATAATAAATCTTCAACAATGTGGTTCAACAAAGTAATAAAATAAATAAAATTTCCCAACTCTCATTAAAAGAGGGGCGATTCTGACACCGAGGTGTGGTGTAGGCAAATTACAAAACACTCCGTGGGTTAGGTTCACTGGCTACTGAAATGACAGGTTTGAGGTTTATGGCAGCAATAAGCACCCCAAAGGACTGGCTTTGACGACACCGTTACCTCCTTGTAGACCAGTCCCCTGAATTTGACCTTGGGATATTATAATCTTAACTTCTTTATCCAATGGATATTACATGAGGCTAGGCTTATGTGAGCCTGAGGTCAGGTTGATATGAAAAAATTGAAATCGGCCTAACATCACAGCTGTGGACCATCTTCCATCTGCCAGCCATGGCCAAGCCCAGTTTGCAAGCTCTTGCTGGTCATAAGACCCAAGTGTGTTTATCCCATGATGCAATTTAGAAATTGCTCAGGGGCAATGACAGCAATTTGACAATTTTCCAAAATTTATAGATCCCACCTGCCATCCAAACCACATTAAGAAATTTTAAACATTATTTTTAATATTATTAAAAAAATAATTTAAAAATATAAAAAATATATTAATATAAATAAAATAAAAAATAATTTTTTTTTAATTTTTTGCAAAAATGACAAACAAAACCAAATTACAATACCATGTTTGATACCTTGACGTGTTTTTGTAGGAAAATAAAGAATATTTTTTATAGTAAAAAACATTAAAATACATACATATATTATTTTTATTTTTACTTTTGAAAAATTAATTTTGCAAGTCCAGGCTGCGGATCGTTTTTCTGAGCTTGAAAAATATTTGCGCGCTGGATGTTGAATTGAATTATTGCAAAGTGTCATTTACCTGAACTGACTATAGAGTGCGGATGGTTCGAGCATCAGTACAATAACACGGCAAAGCGGCGCTACAACTCTCCTAAAACCAGGTTCTGGTTTGGACTCTGATGCATGTGCTTACCACACTTCATCAATGCCTCCCTTTCATCACCCTAAAACAATGAAGCTGCCGTTAGGTAAATTTCGGGTTATGCATGCTTGACCCCGTTATTCATTGCAGGCCCGAAGGCAACAAAATGAGGAATCAAGCTAGTGGCAGTCAAAACCATTGGCTCCCTGATTGAAAGGAGGAATCATAGGAAAACACTGACTGATTCCTCAAATAAAATGAGATTGAACACTAACTAATTCCAGCAATACAAGAGTCAAAACTGACAATAGCTCACTCATACTAACAACACAACATTCCATTCCACACCCTAAAAGCACAATGGTCAAACCAACAACGACTTTCAAGCACCCCCTCTAAAGTTTCCCCATATTCCACATAATACATAGTTTGGAGGTTGAATAACCAACCATCTGGTCAGCAATCACCACCAGCACTCATCAAATCAGTTAATCTTCCACTTCCTAGGTTTGGATGGAGGTCAAATCCACAACTATGATTGTCGGTTCTCAGTTGTTAGGCTGCCAACACTGCTCCCACCACCCACACGGTTAGATTCCCCCACTCTAGCTGCCAAAGCAAGAACTTCAGGTGACATCTCCCAGCTTCCACTTTTTCTTCCCCAACTTGATCGCCTAGGATGTAATCCACCACGGTCCCCAACTTCATCTACTGTGGTCCTGATATCCGGGGATAACTCGCCTAGTTCACCATCTTTTATGTTCAACTGATCATTGTTGGCAGGTTGTCCTTCGCTATCAGCCATAGCACTCATGTCTCCCCATACAGTTTTCCTACCCATTTCTATGTCACCGCCAGCTTTACCCATATTTGGACTCATGAAGCCCCCACCAAGTGTCCGGGTGGGTAATGCAGGTTCCCGGGGCACCTTCGCCCTGAAATTGTTCTTGGAAGGGGGGATACTGGAGCAAAAGATCTCCTTGAAGTTCTCCACCAATCCTTTATAAAAAGGATTTGCCCGCCTATCATAGCGATATCGGAAATTCTCATAAGTGGTCTGAACAAGCAAGGAGAGCATTAGTGAAAGTGTATAGTTGATTACAAGGAAGAGTTCCATTCAGAGAGTGAATGAATGTACTTCTCCATAAAAGAGTTATGAAAAGAGGAACCTTATTCTCTTACCTGATTTGTGCTGATGAGATACAAATGGAAGGCAGTAAGACCACCGACAAACCACATTGATATGAACGTGTAAACTATTAAAACAATGGACGAAGGGGTTTTCATCATTGCTTTCCAAGTTGAGATGTTCTCTGATCCCATGATCTTCCTAATGTAGACCCAGCAGAAAGCAAAAACATATATACAAAGAAGGGTCGTTGATAAGACAAACATGAAGAAGAATCGATAATTTCTCTGCACCCAGAAGCATATCAATCAACGGAAGGAGTGATGACACTCAAAAAGACCACCAAGACAACAAACAAAATCCAGCTATTTTCCAAGCCAACAACTTGAGAAAAATTAATTCTAGAAACTTAACATCAGAATCTGCTAGTTTATATACACGAACCATCTAGATTCAATATGTTGATATTTCATTAAGTTTTCAGATTATCAGTAAGCAGTGGTGACCATATGTGTTCAAACACCTCAAAGTTTGTGATAGCATCAACAAGAAAGGACTGACAGGTCCATATCAAGTTGAATTTTCCTGGTTAAAGAAAGCAGAACCTAACTTCAAGCTTGGGGTCCATCTAATTGTCACCCTTCAGCAGAAACAGCATTTCAGGAGGAGAGATGCACTGCAATATAACTACTTATCCTATCCCATTGATAGTGCTGAGGATCATTTTTACTGCTACAGTCACAACCACTAAAAAAACAAAGGATGACTTACCAAGCCAATGCATTGCCCAACCCAAGGGCAGTGATGGTCAAATCTTTCAACACAGTTATTGCATATTGAACAATGCGAGCAGCGAGGTGGTCTGTAAAGCATGCAAGTATCACAATACTTAACCTTCACAGTGATTCCATTGAATTCCACCTCCTTAGCACGTGGCAGACGTAATTGTGGAGTCTGACCAGACCCAACATCTGCACTCCCATCAAAGCCTTCAGGTTCTGGTGGATGTGCATTGCGTGGAATTATGCCAGGATCCCTTCCAGATGTTAGCAGGAGAAGAACTAAATCCTGAGACATCAGAGACATTTATGAGCTTCATGTTAAGTATTACAGGAACGGTTTCCCTATCATGCCCAGGAAAGACATTCAAGAGAGATTTCAGGACAGATTTAGAGCTTTCTCTCCAGGAAGAAGATAGCCCTTTACAACACCATCACCATCCTCAAAATTAGGGTAACAAGTGCTTTACATGCATGGCACGAGCTACATAAGTGTACACGGGTCAAAACAGTGTGGTGCAAGGTCTGAAATGCATTGGTTGTAGCAGATGAATCAGAAAAGGCAAAAACAGAATAAAATGGGGCATAATAACTGAACATCCCCAAACAATAAGGACATGGCATGATCCAATCATGGCATTCACATGATATTTTGCTAGACAAGGCCACATAAACTTACATTTCATATCACAAGCTACCCTAGCTTAACATGGTAACCCTAACACCAGCCTATCCATATGATATACAAAAGAAACAATGTAAAAAGGCTTTGGTAGAGACAAAATGAGCATTAACACCTGATGAATTATGTATAATCAGAACATCCTGAAATTGAATTATTATGATTAGTTGGCAATTATGGTATAAGGCTGCAAATACCATTTTCTAATTCACTTGTAAATCTAATTGGACTTGGTTGGTTATTAATGATGACATAGATGGTTATTCATTGTTAATTCCCTAAAAAAAATTTCTATTGCTAACAGTAATCCAATAGTTCCTTGATTGCTTTAAGCATATAATCATGAAATTAAACCTGGACCCATAAAACTCTAAAAAGATATTTCAGTCAAATTGTAACTAGAAAATTATTTTAAACTCAAAAGATATCAGTCAAATTGTAAATAA
Organism: Populus ilicifolia; assembly: GCA_015708895.1. Taxonomy (NCBI): domain Eukaryota; kingdom Viridiplantae; phylum Streptophyta; class Magnoliopsida; order Malpighiales; family Salicaceae; genus Populus; species Populus ilicifolia. The sequence goes on along the minus strand of SRLM01000837.1, from coordinate 259,445 downwards.
AAATTTATTTTTACTCACACATTAGTGTAGTTATCTTCTGATCTATTGCAATATTTTAAATTTCTTTTCAAGATATTTCTTGTGCTTTGAAAGTAAGTCTTTTGGGTGAAACTTCATAAGATTTGAACCATACAGTGCAACAATTTTCTTACAAGAAAATACATTTCTGTTACAGGAACCTCATCTTATGCAGAACAATAACATTCTTATTCAGTTCCAAAATTTCCTTTCCAGGTTCTCTAATGCTAAACATTTTGCCAATGTGATTACCATTGTAAAAAAAAAATATTGTCATAATTCACATATACATGGTCAAATCACAAACTCAACCCAAGGTATTATTGATTTCTAATTTGTTACATTATTGTTGTCTAAGTTGGTTGTTCTTGTTAATGTTGTTCTGTAAATGACTATTGATAAACAATAATGATATTGAAATGATCAAAATCAATAAATGTTTAATAATTAAATTTCTTGCTTTTATCTTATTTTATTAAGATTCACATGTCAAGAACATATTGTATCACAAGCATCACACATGATGCAACGAGCTGGTACACAGAAACACTTAAAATGATTTATTTCAAATTTTTTCCAATAATATTTAGGTACATAGTATGCATGTGCCCGTGTGACAGAATACATGTTATATGTGAATGCATATATCATTGAAGTGCAACCTCCAGCTGTTTTGGAGATTGGCTAATTGACAATACCTAGAATGCTATGCAACGAATTTGCTTGAAACAAGTACGATCATTGTTCATAATAAGAAGAGTCTATGCAGTAAAAGCAAAGCCAACATGGTAAGACGAGGCAACAAACTAGGGTAGAGACAAGCTGGGGTTATGTATTGGATATTCAATGAGATTGCACGGAAAACTTCAGAATGGTAAGGCACAGCACATCGACTCACTATCCTCTGCCAAAACTGGTGAAATGGTGATGCATAACAGCATAATAATAATAATAAACCACCAAACATTTATCCCCCTTGAAAACTCATCATTCTAAACTACTAACAAAATAAAGAAAGTACCTCAATAATGCACACCCTTGAAGCAATATCTTTTACAGAAGACATTCTTCCACTAAACCTGCTCTACAAATTACGATAATCAGTTCCCACAACTCACACCTCTTATACCCAATCTACATGATTAAGCAATATTTCCTATCCTGTCCAGCTTACAAACAACCTACTGTATATTTAACTTATGCTCTAAATTTCAGCATGGACAAATCGTAATGCCTACCCTTGAACCCCCACCATAACAACCCCCTTTTTTCTCCAGACATCCTCTTTAGATGGATGAACAAGACTGGTTAAAATTGTGCTTAAATCTTTATTGGTGGCTCTCCAATAATCCCTGGCAGTGTACCAAAATAAAAACTACCCCAGCTGGGTTCTCTGATATCTGAACCACATGCCAGAATTGGCTACCACTGTTGCCAAGAGGCTTTGAGGCACTCCAGTGAGGCCATGACGCCTTTATTAGCCTCAGGTGATGAATTTCAATGAAGCAAGCACCTGCTTGAAATACTTCTTTTTCTGTTGGATTTTTTTAACTGATTATGTTTTGACCTATTTGTCTATTTTTTAATTTACCACAAGAAACAACTTAGGGGTATTTTAGGGGAAAAAATTAGGATAAAAAAGAATAAAAAATCAATAAAGTAGGAGACATACAATTAAGAAAGGACACTTGAAGAGAAACACCAACCACACTTTGCGTTGAACAAAGTCAGAGAACAACAACATAAGTATAGAACAAGAAAGCATGGATGAAGATGTTTTTGAAGATTAATGAATAATGATTATGATAATTAAGTTTTCTTTTTAATCTATTTAGCTACTTAGTACGTTAAATTATCTCATTTTGTTTTAAGGGTGAGAAATATAACTTTATACAACTATGTTATGGTCATTGATATTTTCTTTTGATTTTCTAATGATTAGATCTTAATTGGGAAGATATATATTTTAGATTTATATAATATAATATAATACACTATATTTTTTCTTTTAATCTATAGCATATCACCTTGGTTCATTCAGGTGTGCACCTAGCACCTCGTGCGTCTTTTAGCGCCTTTCACCTTTGACAACACTTTTGGCTACTATAATCTTTACCAATAAAATGAAAGGGGGGGAATACAAGGTCAACAAAAACATTGTTGAAACTGCTATTTTCAATTACTATGTAAATTAAAAATGTAAAAGGAACCTAAATGTGTTTGCAGAGAGAGCGGGAGCAGGAGCGGGATGTGTGCGTGTGTGTGTGTTGAGCAAGAGAGAGAGAGCTCACATAAATAGTGAACACAACAGCAACTGCCATTATTGATATTCCCCAATCATCTGAAAAATCATCCATCAGCTTTCTGGCGACAAAGATACAGAATAGTGCTACTGGAGCAACAATCAGGAATATAGTCAACGCAAGCGATCTTACATCTGGTCCAAAAATAAACCTTCCTTGAAGAAAAAATATCTGCATAAGAACATAATTCCAGTAAGTTCTTTGGAAAAAAAATGAAAAAACTATGCATTCTTAGAATAAGAATGCAATTGTGGTCAATGCTGACTCTGAGTCCTGGGATCAACTAAAGTCTCACCATAAGCACGTTGGAAGCTGAATACAAAACTTACAGTTCACCAGTCTCAATTTCACATAGTTTGCCACATGGTCAATCAACCACAATTCAATCAATATCAGTTTCACTAACATTATATCACTATTTACAATGAGAAACAGGGTTAAGAAGCTCTCATATATTGTAAGAACTCAACTAGTTCTTGTTCAGCATCTAAAACCTCTGAATCAAACAATCAATTATGCATGTGATTTTGCTATTTCATCTTTCTTTATTTCTTATTCTACTTCTATTGTCAAATTTCTACTAATCCCAAAGGAGGCAGCATAGATATATAGCGTGCAGAAGAATAAGTTAATGGATTCCCAACAATCATTTAAATTTCCGATATAACAGAGAGAGAAATGAGAATCACATATATTAAACAAACACAAAAAATAATTGCACTTCCACTGGGTGGTTATAAGACCACCCCTGATTTAAGAAAAAGCCAAATCACCCCATTACCATTCAAACAATCCTGAAGCTTAAGCTACCAATTTTGAAGTCAAAACCACATCACATATCATTTTTTCCCATCAATCCCTTCGAACTTGTTAGTTTTACTCGCAAAAGTGCAATTTGTTTCCCGGGTGATGAATCTTATCATCACGATATTGACTTAAACAATCCCTTTTCATTTAATTAAAGGCCAAATAACTACAAAACCGAGTTCAACCTTGCCAAATATAGCTGATAATTGATACACTCAATATTTTACTGAAAGGGGTTCATCAAAACTAGATTTATTGTTGTTGCTGAAAACATTAACTCATCTGAAACTAGCATTTGTTACATTTTTTGTGATTTGACATGTACAGTTGAAAGTAGCTCTAAAGTCTGCGTCTTTTCTTTGTTTTTTTGCTGATTCAGATTCTCATTGAAAAGAAACAGAAAAGGCGTAACAAAATATGAGAATATTGGCATCTATCAGTCAATAAAAGGTTTAAAAACACAATAGTGAAAGAAAAATGATAAATGAGTGACTTACGTTACTGCCTTTCCAAGTTTGATAAACCCGCAAATCACCCGACCCGACATTGGATCCAGTGTCCGACGATCCCTTTGGTGGTGGCACCACATACATTTCTCAATCGAATCTCTCTCTTCCCCTATCTCTATCTCTAAAACTCTCAATTCAAATCCCTCATAAACCCTATAAAACCATTAAAAATTACAGCTTTGACAAAGACTCGCGCTCTTTATTAGGCTTTCATGAACGTGGTGGGGCGGCTGCCGGCGGTGGAGGGGGTTTGCCCGGTGTATTCGGGAGTGACAGAATGAAGGGGAGGGGAGAGTTTGATGTGGTGTGATGTGTATGTGTGTGCATGTGTATGTGGTAGCTTAACGGGAATGGAGAGAGGGTGATGTGGCGAGAAGTGATTGCCTGTGATTGAGTGAGATGGACCGGGGTCGTGGTGGACCGGGGAGGGTTGGTTTTTTAGCTAACAGGGAAACAGAGAGGTGTGGTTTTCACTCTGACTTCTTTTCATCGTTTTTCAACATTTAATATTATTATTTAATTCATTTATCTGAAATATAAAAACTAATTTAATCGGGTCTAAAAAACGAATGACTTTATAAATCATCTCACGACTTTGTTAATCAGGCCACAATCCATATTAATTTTTTTATTTTTTAAGAATAATATTATTTTAATTAATTTATATTAACCTGGATAATAATAAAAAATCGGGTTTAATAACTTTATGCAAGGGGGAAAATGCAGTCTATTAATAATTATAAGTCTGTTTGATGTAATGTTAATAGTTGTTTTTTAAAATTTTATTGAAATAATAATTTTTTTTATTTTTTAAAATTTATTTTTGATTATAGTATATTAAAACAATTTGAAAATACTAAAAAAATAAATTTTTTTAAAAAATACTTTTAAACACTATAACAAATCATCAATAATAAACTGAAAACCCCATCAATTTTCTGAAAAATTAAAAATATAATCTATATTATTCTTTCACGTAAAAAATACTCAATCCACAAAGTTTTTGAATGTTCATCAGTGTTAATGTTTTTCCCTGTTTTGTATCTCATAGCCCTCATGTCACAGTGATGGAAACTCCATCCTCCTATTCTTCTCTAACTTCATTTCTAGAAAAAAGAAACTTACACTCGAATCTTTTTGTTCGTTGAGCTAAATCTCACTGTGGTGATCGATGCTAAAGTTCTTTCTAGCTCGAGAACAATTATTTCTCGTGTATGAGCTCCACGGATCGATCTTCCATATAATTATGTGTCTTTCCAATTAATCTTGTGCTAGCTAGAGCCTCAAAGGACAGGCAACCTCCTTTAATTATCAGTTGTGTAACCTACGGTTCGATGCAATAAGTACTTGTTACTTGAAGAACAATTTAGCTCGACGTACCTTGACAGTGAAGCTTGTGATTCCAGACTAGCAGGCTAGGTAGCGCCGCTTCTGTTGGTATTTAACTATTTACAAGAGATTAAACAGTGTCTTTCGAGCTGGAGCTGCGCGCTCTGTCTTTTTATCCAGAAAAGCATGTATGAAAGAGAATCACAAAATCTTTAGATAAATGGACAAAGCACCATTAATCAAGTCAAGGAACAAAATTTATTAAACCCCGCTAGTCCATGGTCCAATTCAACTCTTGCTTTTTTAGCATGTTGACTTGAAACAAATTAAAATAATATTATTTTATTTTAAAAAAATCAATCCAAGTTTTGGAAGGATTTTAACCTAATTAAGAGTTGACTTGATATATCAAGTTAATTCTCACTAGTTTAATTTAAAATTAATTACATATATCAAAGACTGAGGCAAATAGTCGTTAAAATGGCCCATCAAGCTAGGTTTGATAACATTGTTCCCACTTAAATAACCCTTCAAACTAGGTTTAATAACACTGCTTTTGAAGGTTTTGGTTTAGACAATAATTTATTAATCACTAGATGTAGGTTAACGCGAAGCCGTAGGGCTGCATTTTTTTTAATAAAAAAATAATGTTTAGGTTTTGTAAGAGTGTTTTAAAGAAAGAAAAAATATATGTCTCGTATTATAAATCTAATTGGGTTAAATAAATTGATTTTATTTTAATAATTGATAACAATAATAATAGATAGATTAAAATAATAAAAAAATAATCAAAATAATAATCTAGAAAAAAAACAATATAATTCAATTTTTAACCAATTAAATATAAAAAAACTAAATTAAATAAAACATGAACAAAAAAACCTGGCTCGATTTAACCCAAATTAATACGACAAACATGAACTTGGATAATAAAAAACAAGTCAACTCAAGTAACCATGATCTAGACTACGAGATTGAGGTAGCTTGATAGAAAATAAATCAAAGAAAACAATAAAGCCCCTGTTTTTTTTTTTAAAAAAAAAAATCAAATGATGAAATATGAAGAAAGAATAAGTACAAAAAAAAGAATAAGGTTGTTAATTCGCGTTAATTGTTCAAACTCATGACTCAAGTTATTATATTGGAAGTACTACTATACATGAAAAAACCATGAAACTTATTTCCTAATCAATCAAATATTAAAGAATAAAATTTAGAAAGAAATTTTAATCATACAAAAAGAAAATGAGACAAAAATAAAAATTAAAAAAATAAGGATAAAAATTAAAATAAAAAATAGAGAACAAAATAAAAAAATCATTTTAATAAAATGATTAAAAAAATAAGGATCAAATTAAAAAAATAATATACCATAAATTTTCATTGAAAGCTAAATTGAAAACCAATAAAACTTTTACAAAAAGTCAAAGAAAAAAATAAAAACCAAAAAAATAAGGTCTTGGAAAAAATAATATATCACAAAATGAGATTAAAAGATGAAATTAAAAACAAATAATTTTTTTATAAAAAGACGAATAATAAAAAAAAATAAGAATTGAAGTTGAGTATCAACAATAAAAAAAACCAGCTTGAAATTTTTTAGATAAAAAAAAAAAATCTCCACCAGTGACAAACCTCTCCACCATTATCGTTAAGCATCACACCAACAAGAAGAGAACACATAAAAACCTCCAGCACCATGATGGAAAGGTATTTTTTGTTACTTGAAAGTGCTATATACGCCATCATAAATTTGTAGACACCTCTCTTGCATTAGCGTGTGCGTTATCCTTGCCAACAACTTTTTCAATTTAAATAATAATTATTTTTTTTAAAAAAATCAAATTACCTTTAATAAACAAGATAATAAAAAAATAAAAAGTGAAAGATCGAAGGATTTATTTTTTCAATAAATTTATTATTTTAATACATTTTAAAAAATAAAAAGATAAAAATATCCTTGTGCTTATTTTTTTAGAAATTTATCTTGAAGGGCAATTATACTATGACAATGAATAGTAAAATATGTTTATGAATAAAATGAATTTACCTTTTGTTTTACTTTTTTTTGTAATTTTTTTTTTAACTAAAAGAGAGATCTGAATGCAAAACATAAATTATATTTCATTCATTTTGTACATTATAATTAAGGGTATATGTATTATAGATGTGTGGTCTATTTTGTTTGTCACATGATGCATCTAACGGGATTTGGTCTATTATAGACAACATTTTGCTACATATTTGTAATATATTTGTAATTTTGCTACAACATTTTGCTGCATAGGTTGAGTATATTTAAATTCCTTCCTGGTTCTTATAGTATTTGAAAATTTCATTTCAGTCCCTGATGTCAAAATATATTTATTTTGGATTTTCTTTATAGTTTATTAAAACTTATCAATGCTTCAATATTTTCATTTATAAATTACAGTTGGCTCTAATTTTATATATGACTTTAAAATCACAAATTAGTAGGTAATAATTATATATGTATACTTATATTTAATTATTTATCATGAATACACTAGAGTTGTTGATATGGATGGTTAAATTGAACCGTAACGCACACAAAATATATATATATATATATATATATCTTAAAATAGTTACGAAACAATGCTTACTCCAGGTGGTTGATTTGATTACTTCGTGACTCAAAGTCTAATCACTCTAGGTTAATTCGTGATTTACTCAATCAGAACTTTATAAAATCAAAACTAAGAAACTAATAAATAAAAAAATAATATAGTTTTAATTTAAAAAATAAATTAATTGGTTAATTAATTATCTAATTACTTGAATTTTAAATTGATTTGAATTCCAAACAGATTATCTTGAAATTGGATCCAAGATACTACAAAAATTAAAAAAAAAATAGGTAAGAATCCGTTTATTTTTCATTCTAACATCATTTTTTTTAAAAAAAATAATTTTTTTTATTTTAAATTAATTTTTCTAATGTTTTCATTTCGTTAAAACGGAATGGTATCAAAAATAATGTTTTAAAAGCAAAAGGTATTATTTTTATATATTTTCAAATAAAAAATAATTTTAAAAAATAATCTATATATACTGACAAACTAATTACATGGATTATCTAGCATCTCTATTGTAACATAAATAGACTAAACAGCCCGAACGTGAAAAATAAAAAAATCCAAGCAAGCACAATGATGACACCCTGCTCGTGCCATTCGCAGTCATGATTCACGCACCTGAAAGGGTGCACTGGGCATGGGAATTTGCATAGTCAGGTGGGGCTGTAGCTTTTGTACAAGCAAAATTGGCTCAATTCCAGCCAAATCCAATAATAATAATAATAATAATAATTCCCCATCTATTTAATTTATTTTGCAGCGTCTCCTTCATGTAAAAGCTGTCAGTTCATCATGGCTATGTGCTTAACTTATGGCTCTTTCAGATGAATCGGGCATGACATTAACTCTGGTGTTACAGTGATGATTATGTTTTCTTTTTCTTCCTTTTTATTTTTTTATTTAAGAGAATGTTCGAACTAAAAGTGACGCACAAGCTGAGGAGCGTTGGAAAGGACCCCTTTGAAAGGATTTAATTGGAAAGGGCTGGGTCCACTTTACATCAATACATGGCCCTAAAAGTCATACACAAGCCCAGTAGCTTCCAAACTGCCTAATTGGCCCATAACGGGCGTCCAAGATGATTACAACTTTCCATGCTAAAATAAATAAATATTGATATATTCAGTTACCCCCATTTTTCAATCGTTTTCCCTTCTTCTTTTTTTTTTTTTTTAAATTCTTCCTGGAATTTTTTAATATTATATAAAAATAATTCTTATCCAATTTAATTTTAAACTCCAATTAAATAAAAAAAATTTCTATTAATTTCATTATTTTTTTCAATTTTATCTTCATATTTTATTTTACCAGTTAACTACGTTGTTATTAAACTTGCTAAATTGATTGGGTTACGTTAAAACGAGTTTCATGTAATATAATTTTAAATTCAAGTTAAATAAGAAATTGAGTTGAAATATTTTTTATTTATTTTATTTTTTTCAATTTTATTCTTAAAATTTTTTTATTGATCGACAAATATCTTTGAACTAACCAAGTTAATGGAATCATACAAGAATAACTTTTTACATGATTTATTTTTAATTTCGGGTTAAATAAGGATTTGGATAAGAAAATTTAAGGTTATTATGCTAGTTTGGATTTAATAAAAATATTAAATAACTTTTTATAACCTCAATAATTTTTATTATGTTTAATTTTTTTATCTGGCATGAGATTGTAAGCTAGTATATTCTAAGGAATTTGCAGAATTAAAATTCTTATAAAGCAAATAACAGAAACATTAAGCTATACAATTCTTTCTATTTTTTTTGGCACATAACCTTTCCACGACCGGGCCAGCCTAAGTTTGGCACTAATCGAAGTTAACGTAAACATGTAGCTATACATGAACTAGGAAAAATTCAAGGTAAACTTGGTGAAAGCACAGTTGAAGATATGATCAGGGATTAACTACTTGGTTTAAGGACTGGGTTACGGGTTGAGAGTTAATTTGGATTAATTTATTTTTTTTAAATAAAATTTTATCTGAAATAATATTATTTCAAGCTTTTTTTTTTAAAAAAAAAAAAGTGAAAAAAGTTCTTTAAACAAGATTGAATCTTTACACTGATCTTAGCTCAGATCAGGCCTTGGTCAATAGGTTAACTTGCCTCGCAAGGTCTTATAACTATATGTAAAAGTCTCAATGGATTATCATAATTATTGAACTATGGCATTTCCTGCATTTCCATTTTTTTTCTTAAAAAAAACCCAGCAAATTATGCCAAACCTCAGGTCCTGCAAAACATTTTTGAGTTGCCAACAGTTATTACAGCTAAATCTCCGATCCTAAAGGATGGGAAAGACATCGAATGTATTGCTTTTGCACCATTTGTTTGAATGATAGCGAGATTTTTATTTACCATGCATGCAGCTTCTGCCATCCTTTGATCAGCCAGCCTATCAGAAATGCCTTCAAATCGACAGCTCGTTCTGAATTTTATTCCCCCGACTGAAGGAAAAATAAAATTTAAAAATTTAGCCTAAAAATCAAGGCAAAGTAATAGATTACTGGGGGGGTCTTAGACTGCTGTTTATTAACAAAGTTTAATAGTCAGAATCATCATTAAGAGGGAGAAACTCAGAAAAAACAAAGAAAAGGAGAGAGCTGGGGGCGTCTTTCAATAGGTTCCTACCTGTTGTCGTCATCCAAAATACTTCGCCGGAGTTGTTCTTGCTTTTCTCTCCATTCCCCTCCCCAACGCTGGGCCTCTGCCACTGCATGGTCCCGGTCTAAATCCCTGTCTATTATCATTTTTGTGCGTCTTGGAGTGAAGTCAGGCTCTGGCCATTTGGCACAGTAATTCCTGGCCTTCTTTGGTTCACTTTTACGGGACAACAAATAATCCATGGCTTGCACCACTTCACTCGAGGAAGGGCGTAAATTGGCATTTACACCGAGGCACATCGATGCCACCTCTATAACCTTCCTTAAGACAGACATTGGGTACTTGCCTCTCAGCAATGGCTCTGCTAACTTTGAAAAGCTGTGCTCCTTCATCAAGGGGAGTGCCTACATTCAAAAGAAATCTTGACTTAGCAAACCGATATAATGAAAGGTGATCTAGTGTCTTTAGTAGAATGTACCAATAATCCATCATGAACAGAGCCAAGGATCATTCTCGAAGACACTATAGAAAAATAAGATGCAGACGTCAAATCTTTCCAAGCATATTGACTTGATACAGTTAGCGCAGCTTCTATTCCTTAAGACTAATCCTCAAAAAAGTTACCTAGGATATGTACAGGTTTTGGCAAACTGACAGATAAGTAGAATTATAGGAAGTGAATTACCCAATGAACAAGATATTCTCGACGACCGTTAACCTCGTACAGTGCTCCACGTCCAGTAATTAGCTCTAACAAAACAATCCCATAACTGTAGATGTCAGTCTTCAAGGTCAATCTTCCTGATAATGCATATTCAGGAGCACAGTAACCATAGGTACCCATGACCCTAGTAGAGACATGGGTCTTGTCGCCAACGGGGGCAAATTTTGCGAGTCCAAAATCGGAGAGTTTTGGGTTAAAACCATCATTCAATAATATGTTAGACGCTTTCAGGTCCCTGAATATGATAGGAGGATTTGCAGAATGTAGAGAATTCAATCCCCTGGCCGTACCTGCTGCTATCTTCATTCTTGTATTCCAGTCTAGAGGCTCCATATCTGGCGTCACATCTGCACAAAAACATAATATGTCATCACATACATGCTAAATCCTTGAAGAATTGAGAAAGATAGCAGATGTTCTGTGGCATCTCTGTTTATCCAATACTAAATGCTGTCTTAATCGCAGTATTTATGGGAAATATGAAGTTTCACTGGCATAAGTATGTTTATCTGTCTTACTTAATTCTAGAATGACGAAGAGAAAAACAAAACAACCAGATACAATGAAGCAGAATCGTCATCTTTCGTATCGGTTCACTGTACAGAGGAAGGATAGCAATTGCTCATGGACAAACAAGTAATATTATGACATGAATTCCAACTCATTTACACTTTTGAATGATAAATTGCCCTTGTTACAAGACATAGAAGATATCTCTTAATCTAATAAATTTGAATGAATGGACTTTGCTATAAGATAGCCACCAACTGCAATTTTGTTTTTTCAAATCAGATAATTTAATCACTGAATGCATTCTACTGTGAATTTTGTGTTTCAGACTAGAAAGATCTTCCATGAAATCATTCATTCCGTCATAAGCTGTCTTGAATTGTTTTTCATTGCAAAGACTAGGTACTCCGGGGTGCTGCGAATGATGTTATAGCATGTAAAACTAAAAATCTTGTGACATGGAAGGAAGAAATACCAAAAATGTGATCTTCCAAGGATCCCAAGGGCATGTATTCATAGACAAGAAGGCGATGGTCTGCATCACCACAATAACCAATCAAGTTGACAAGGTTAGGGTGATGCATTAGGGAGAGCATGAGAACCTCCACCAGAAACTCCTTGTCACCTTGGATACCTGATGGATCTAGCTTCTTAACAGCTACAACCTGCTACAGCCATATTAGATGTGATCAAGGAAAGAAGAGACCTAGTCCACTGGTTCACATAAGAAATAACACGATAAGTAAGATTTGGGAGCAAATGAGAAAATAAATGAAAAAAAGCCTGTTTGTGTGAGAATGGTGGAACAAAATAAAAAATATTTTGAGCCAAATGAATTTTAATTACCTGACCTGTGCTTTCTAATTTTCCTTTATATACAGCACCGAATCCACCGCTTCCAAGGAAAGATTCGGCCCTAAAGTTATTTGTTGCAGATGAAAGTTCTTTATAGGTGAATATTGCAGCCTTGCGATCGCCTGGTCCATCTTCCACGACAGATGATGTAAATCTTGTCTCAAAATTCCTTTTTGACATGGCTCCCCATCTTGGTTCTGTGCGAATTTTAGTAAAAGAGGATCAATCAAGTGGAAGTATAAATTCTTAGAAAGAAAGAGTATGATTGAACTAACAGAACACAGTTTATATTTAAACCTCGAGCTTCTCACATTCAAATGCAGCGAGCCGCGTGAAATTCTGGAGGAGCAACTTATATTTATAACCAGCTCAAACAACAGCAGGTTACCGATAAGTGGTAGCTATTATACAAGAACCCTATGGCAGCAATATTATGAACCAAGTAAAGCCAAATCCTAATTTTACTTTTACTCCTCTCTTTAATGATGTTCAAAAATGTCGATAACAATGCATGCACGTATCCTCTGTAAGATTCTTGCCAAAAAAGAAGTCCCGGCATAAAGGCATGTATTAAGATTTGAGGAAAAATCCCACAAATGAAAATACCATTTGAAGTTGTAGAGCGCCTGCCAAGCTCATGGCTATTAAGAAGCAAGAGCTTAAGTGTTAAACCAAATTAATGAAGGCATTTTCAGTTTAAGTTCATTGCATCTCTTGTAAAACACATTTTAAAGACTTTCTGTGCCATCTAGACAAATAAAAGAAAAGCTTGTATAAAGTGAAAACAAAAGGCAAAAGAAGAATAGAAATTCATACATGGAAGCCATAACATCTCCCAGTATAAGCAGGTTCTCCTGGTCATTGGAATAGCAATATTCTTCATAAATTTCAAACAATCTACCAAGGCATGATATTTCTCTATACAATCTTGTCATGGTTGATAACACTTTCAAATAAATTTGGTAAACTAACATCTTCACTCAAAAACTTAAACATTAAATAAACATTAAACATTAAATAAACATTAAGTAAGGTTCTATTTATATTATTGTCTAAAACATTATTTTTCTTGAGTGAAAGTTTTTTTAATTAAATGTTTAAGTTATTAATTGAGATTACAAAATATAATTTATATATTATTTTTTAACATATTAAGTAAAAACATTTTAGATTTAAAATTTATAGATATTTAGTACTATTTTAATTCAAAAAGTATTAGATAAAATTTTAAAATATAATTTATATTATTCTTTAATATATTTTTGTGCAAGAATCCATGCTTATTTGTTCAAATTACTAAGTTAAGTTGACAAGCTAAAGTAGTAGAGCCGATGGCAAGCTAAAGTAGTAGAGCCGATGGCAAGTCACTTGCTAACATTATTAATTGCTAGATTTATTTCCAGCAACGATAAGTTACACAGGGCAAAAATGATGAGTTAAAATTTAGATTTCCAGTCTATAAAATTAAAATAATAAGGCAAATTAAGACAACTCAAAAGGGATAACTCTTAAAACCATCAAATTTTAAGAGATCCACTCCTCCCTGAACTACATTGTGTTTGTCCATCAATTTTCATGCACAATCAAAATGTCTGTAATTTTTCCATTCCCCACCATGATGCATGCTTATCATCAAATCAAGAACACAAACACAAAATTTGAAACATGAAAAACAAATAAAATATAAGAAAAAAAATGCCCTTTAGAGATTACATGAATAAGCACATGATTGTCAAACAAGACTCACCATAAGATGATTGTTTCTTGATATGATTGCTTGTCACTTTGTTGCCTTAAGAAAAGCCAAAACAAGAGCAAAAACCCATATCCAAAAAACAATGAAAAACCAAAACCAAAATGTGATCTCTTGAAAGCATTGAAAGTTCTTTAGTGAACTTGACAATAACTAATATACTGAAAAAACTGAGAGTTGGTTCCTGCAAGTTGTGATAATATTAGGTTAAATGTTCAGAGATAAAGCCAAAAAAATAAAGAATCATGAGAGTTTTGTAGGATAGATTAGCTTCTTCAGTTCAGATTATTTACGTGTAAAGATTTTCTACATGCTTTCCTAGAAGGAAGAAAAATGTAAAAGAAAACAAAAACATCAATACACAAAGTACTACTAATCTACTACTGTACACGGTTGTGTTTTCAACAAAATTTACCTGTTGTCTTAAATGATGTCAAAAGAATTAAAATTTACTCTTTTTTGTAAAATTAAAATAGTAGAAGTGTTCTATGAACTTTTGAGTGAGTGAATGATTTTCATTACTTTCAAAAAAAAAAAAACATTTCTGCCATAATTTAAATTTCTTGATACCTGGTTTTAATTGTTAATATGTTGTCGTATGTTAATGTTCTTGGAGGATTTATTTTCATTTTGGTTTGTAATAACATGTTGTCCATGAAATATCACCATTAACTTGGAAATAGCTTGGTTTGTTGAGTTTTGAGTTTTTGTACACTGGTTTTGAATTATCAATTTAGTATAATTAAGTAAGAAATTAAACAAATGGGGCAATGTAGAAAAATTCTTTATTTAAAAAAGAAAATGGAATAATATTGTATGATTTAAGAAAATGTCATAATTTGATGATGTATGTTAATGTTTTCACTTGTTAACTAAATAAGAAAGTTCATCAAACAAATGGGGCAGCACAGAGTAAATTATTTATTGTAGAAGAAAATAGCATAATGTATTTGTTAGAATACAAAATGGCATAATGTAGTTCTTATGTGTAATTAATTATTTAATTGGTTTGGTTCCCCAACTTATCATTCAGTGTAGAATCTTTTAAGTTATTGATTTGTTTCTGTTTTTTTTTCTTTTTAATTTGGATTATGTAATATGATATATGAGAATTTTTAGGATAAAAGGTATTTTTCTAATTTAATATAATTTTTATTTAGTTTAAGAAAATATTTTTATGGTAATTTTATTTTTTTTCCTATTTAGTTTAGAAAATCAAGTATTGGGATTGCTAGTTTTGTTTTTTCTAATTTGACTTTTATTACTTTCTTTTTATTTTTGGGTTTTTTATTTTGTTTAGATTGGCTTTTTAATTTTATTTAAAGTATTGTAAACCTATTAAATAGGCATATTATTATAGAGTTTTCTCTTAAGTAATAAAAGTACAAATTAAGGTTCTTGTGTTCAATCCTATTTTCACCATTAATCTATTTTCTTTTGCTATTTTTCTCTTTCTTGTTTTTTTATATGCACTGAATGGTATTAGAGTCCAATAATTCTAAATTATTGTTTATTGTGTGTTGCAACCCTATAACTCCTATAATTGTTTGGTTGATGTGTGCTCCTAACAACCATAGTAGGAAGAAATCACAAAGTAAGGTATGGTTAAGGAGTGGATGAAGGGGTTCTTCCTTAGAGGATAAATATTTAAGGGCTTGTGATAGAGTACATGCAAAGGCAAATCACATAGTTGACTTTTTGTTTGGAACAAAGAAACCTACCAAGATAGGGCTAAGAGAATAGTGATCATGGATTCCTAGGTAGTGTCGTAAACTCATTCCAGAGTTTAGAGTAAAGGATGAAGTCTCTTGATTCGAAGGAAAAATAAAATTGGAGATTTTAGATTTCATATAAAAAATCGTGAATTTGCAGAAGCTCTATAGGTTGAAAAGTTCATAGATTTGTTGAATAAATATCTTAGTATAATAAGGTTCCATGATAGATAAGGATGAAACTGATTGCGATTAGATTGAAGGGTCAAACTATTTTCTAATGAGAATAGTTAAAAAGGTCATGAGAGGGGAAATGAGAATTAAAAAATCAATGATTGAGACAAGATAAAAAAACACTTGAGAAAAGAAGATAAATCTTTCAATGATTATACTAATGAGTTCTACAAATTAATGGCTAGAAATGACTTGGTAGATGTAAAAGAGTAGTTGGCGGTTAGATTTTTGAGTGATTTATGATGATCTATCTATGATGTATTGTGTTTATGGTCTTTACAGGCATTTCCAAAGGCATATCAAAGGGCTTTGACATTTAAGAAACAAAAAGGATGTACAAGGTAATTATTAAGAGTTCTTGGATTGATCAATACAACAAATAAGGACCCAACAATAATCAAAGGCCAACCACCCTTAAAGCCAAACCTTTTCAACAAACAACAATATAGAGTATAAGTCACATCCTTGTTTAACATTTCAAATTAATTGTTATAATTGTGGCGAATTGAGACATTTGAGACATTGGGCTATTGTGTGTAGCAAAATAGAAAGTTATTCAAGTAATAATATCTTAATAAAAGAGCTTGCATATGATGTTGTTGATTTTATATATGACGACTCGAATAATAGTCAAGAGATTTTGCATGGAGATTGTGGTGCTAACCTAGTCATCTGAAAAAGTTTTTTGTCTCACAATAATGATTCAAATGAAGATCAGTTTTATATTAACATCTTTCACTTGACATGTACCATAAAAAATAAGATCTGTAACTTAATAGTAAATAGTGAAAGTTGAAATAATATGATATTTGCAGAGGTAGTAAAGAAGCTTAAATTAAAAATCATGAGCCATCTTATGCCTTATATGATGACTTCACTGAATAAAAACACTAAAGTAATTGTGGATAAATGACGTCTCGTTTTATTTTCTTTAGGCAATAGACATTTTAATAGTATTTGGTGTGATGTGGTGTCTATGAACATATGTCATTTACTATTAGACATGTCATGACAATATAATAGAAATATTGTTTATGACAAATGACATAATACATATATCCTCAGTATAAAATATATATACATAGTGTTGGTACCTATAAGAGGAGATGGTTGTTGAAAGCAAGAGTAAAAATATATTGTTTTTATCTAGAATTACAGGAAAGGAAGAAAATGAGGTGGTTCTGAATAATATGAGCAAGAGTAAAATATGGAATACATAATTAATGATTCTATCAAAGTTTAGAGTGTTTTAAGAATTGATTCTTAGCCTATCTTATCTAATTTGGTGTGAACAAGTCAAATAAGCACAAGGATACCAATACCATTTTAAATGGTTGATAGCAATAACAACATGGTGATGTGAGCTCTAGCACGAGTTCTTTTGAACTTGGGAAGATTAATGCAGAAGGATTTTTGGGGAAAAAATAATTTTTAATTTAGTTTTAAAAAATATTTTTTATGGTGATTTTTTTTGTATTCAATTTAGGAAACCAAGTATTGTTGTTGATAATTTTAATTTTTTTAGGATTTTTATTATTTTTCTTTATTTTTTAGGTTTTTAAGTTTGTTTAAGTTTGTTTTTGGGCTTATTGAAGATATTGTAAATATTCTAAAGAGATAAACTCTAATAGAGTTTTCTTTTAAGAAATAAAACTACTTTGTTTGTTCTATCCTATTTTAATTTTTAATCCATTTTTTTTCTTGTTATTGTTATATGCTTCTACCTTTGTTATAATATATTTTCTCTAAATGTAAAAAGGGGATAATAATGGTTTTTTTTTTAAATGATGTGGGTAAATTATAATGAAGTATTGTGAAATTATAGAGATCAATTAAAAGCTTAAAATTTGACAAAACCCCCCGTGTTTAAAAAAAAATCACATAAAAATTATTTTATTATTATTTAAAAATATAGTTACATTAAAATCTTTAAAGAATTAGATAAAAATATAATAAGGGACATTTTTTAGTACAGAAACAATACCAATTTACTATTTATCTCCAATATTTATATATATATATATTGTTTTTCTAATTTGTATTTTAATTATTTTTTAAATTGTTATTAAGGATATTTTAGAATTATCACACGATTGTCGAATCATCACTTGGAGACAATATTTTTATTGTAAATAATTAATAACAGGACTGAATGTTAGAATGCATGGAGAACATTCTCCAAATAAATAATTATTCTACAATTACAGATTACAAATGATGTAGTCACATAAAGGACGGATATATAATCACCCTGTCGAGGTAAATTCATGTGTCAAGGTTATGTTTAAAACTACGATGGTGATGTTTTAAAATATTTTTTATTTAAAAATATATTAAAAATATTTTTTTATTTTAAAAAAATTATTTTTGTTATTAATACATCAAAATAATTTAAAAATATATATAAAAATATTTTATATAACTTTTTTTAAAATTTTTAAAAATATAATTTAAACAGGTTTCAAACACACCTCTACCAATGATAAGAGGCACTTAGCAATGTCTTATAGTGCTTGAATCATGAGAAACTTGGCAACAGAGATTTGTCTTTCGAATGCCTAAAGAGTGATGAGTTATCTAACTGGGCAAATTTGATCCTCCGAAAAACGTCTGTCAATGTACAATGGTGTTGCAAATAGCAGGGAGAAAATATAATTAACGTATCCCATAAAACTTGCATAATTAGTCAAGACATAATTATATTAAATAATAATTAATCATGCTTGTTATTTATTATGTACCTTGATTTCATAAATAATAATGAATAATGTTTGTTATTCAATATGTTCAAGTACAAAACAACTCTTATGAAGATCAACAGAATGGATTTTTTTTTTGAGTGAATTTAATTTGAAAATCATTTAAAAAAGATATTTTTTTAATTATTTTTTATTTATATGGATATTTTGATCATCTTACATACATCTTAACTAATCCTTACAAACCTTAAAATTAATAATCAAATTAGTTTTTATTAATTATCAATATTAGTCATCATACGATTCTGACCTAAAATCACAAAAAAAAAATAATTCTGACCTAAAATCACAAAAAAAAATACAAACCTTTTGATATTAAATTCTTACCACTGGCCACCTATAAATGGTTGCTCATGGCCATTTTAGTCCATCATGTGGAGGATGAACGCGTTTCTCGACAAGCGATTGTTCCCCACAATTATGACATAATCTTTGAATGTGATTATTATGAATTATTTGGTCATGTTTCAACAAAGAACTTTGTTTTTAAAGAATAACCGAGGCCATAGAAAACCCCGCATACAGGCTAATTATATTCTAGCCCAAGACACACTGCTGAACAACCCAAATCAGTCTAAGAATTTTACGACTTATTTATTTATTATTATGTTGATGAAACCCATTTAGTGTATTACTCAAATATCATTTATTATTAGCAAAACAGTGAATTACTGAAATTTATGACGGTCCTTTTTTCTCTTTAATAAAGAGAATTTTTCTTAGATTTGTTTCAAAGCAAACTATCGATTGATTCCGTGGGGAAGAAAAGCTCAGATTCTTCTCTAGTGCCTAAGAAGCTGCATCATTTTGATACATTTCAGTGTTTTCTCCTTGATGCTCTCTAGTACATTGACAAGCTCCATCAAATCTTGCCTCCTGGATCTCTTTACTGAGTTCCTCAACTATAAGAATGGAATCCAGCAAAACCGTTACAAAATTAATACAGTGTTCACCGTATTTTTCTTTGAACTGCAAAATGACTGAAGATATTTTTCATCAATTGTGCCGAAACCAGATAGTTTGATACCCAAAGCTTCTAGCCTACGGATATCACGTGGAATAGGAGATTGCCAAAGACCATCCCACCAAGCTGGAGGGAGAAGTGGCGTGTGAGCACATTGGTTGGACTGGTTTTGGCAACTCAATGGACCAGCAAACCTGTTCCAAACATGTCCCCAGCCAACCTGTAACCTTAAACCATCTGCTAGCAAATTACTTTGGAAGCTGCTTAAGAACGAAAAACTGGAACCATTAGAGTTTTCTTCTGCAAAGAGAAATAACCATCAAGTTACAGAAGAGAATATTTAGAAGGATGGCCCAAATAAATACAATAGATATAGGAATCAAGAGTAAAAGAATACCAAGGTGGTTGGCCGCAGCCAGTGCTGCAATTAACTGAGCATATGTAGTCCCAACGCGCCTGTGAGCCCCAGAAACAACAGCATGTTTCGCCCGTGAAGCAAGGAAGAAGTCCACAAATGCAACCCATCGGGGTGCTGGGCCCCAATCCTTTACCCTAAATTCTAAACTATGGGATGTATTAACAGCGCGGGAGATATTTCCTTGGAAATGCTTATAATCAAAATGGAGAACCTGAAAAGGTACATCTGAATGAGATCACATGAAATGGAAGGTTTTAAACGTTTGAAAGATACTATCTCAAGATTTTGAATCAACTCAATCAGTAGTGGTGCAATTAACCACGCATGTATAGTCCCAACACACCTCTGGAGCAATACAGGTTTGAAACCTTTATTGTTCAATTACCAGCATCAGAGGAGGTGGGTATGAATAACAAAAGGTTAACACTTTAATGAGGTTAAGCTGATTATTGAACAATAAAGGTTTCAAAAGAACATCAATAGATGGCATGTATTCTAATATCACGAGTGAAGAATTGCCATTGACAACATGATCTGACATAGTGAGTTAATTACCTCTGCA
This sequence comes from Populus ilicifolia, assembly GCA_015708895.1. Lineage (NCBI taxonomy): Eukaryota > Viridiplantae > Streptophyta > Magnoliopsida > Malpighiales > Salicaceae > Populus > Populus ilicifolia. Next base: position 238,779 of record SRLM01000837.1, on the reverse strand, counting down.
AATTCACTTATGTTTGGAAGAATGCTTTTTACAAAAGAGGGGGTATCTGTTACTAAAACCACTCTAGGTCTTGAAACCTGACGTAGCTTGCGCAGAGCTCTCCTGATGCAGTTCAATGCAGCCTGTGGAGCTCTCACAGACCTGCAATATAGGAACCAACTCACATAATGACACTAATCAGTTCAAATTCAAATTACATCCTAAGTACATCAAGATAATTCTTGGCATCGGAAGAATATCTTTTTGTCTGCATGCATACAAATATTTGTGTCCGTGTCTTTTTGATTTGTGCAAATTAACATACATGGCATATTTCTGTCTTTCAAAGAAGAATTTCCAATTTCATGGTCCACAGTGTTACGAAAATCATTTGTTTTTTTGGAATCCATGTTACTTGAACAAAAGCTACACTAATTGTATGCACAGATATCTTTGTTTTTGCTCAGGAAAAAATTGTAGATGATGCATCTCTGTTTTCAAGTTGCAGTTTATCACGTGATTGCTTATCTGAGGGACTTCCAGATGCACCAAAATAAGCCATTGAGAGGGGGGGTAGCCCACTTACTAATGATCATTAAACACTACACTACATTTAGCTCAAATAATATAGTACTCAGTTAGAGCTTTAGCGGTGATTCCAGGGAAAATCTTTTCCAAGCAACAATTATCTTATCAATCATAATGGGTTAAGCCTGCATGTCTTCCGATTCAGGAGTTCACAAACAGTTATTTAGCAATACCTGTTCATAAGCATCCGCATGTGCAAAGAAATATCAGGATCCACCCCATCATGAAGAACCCAATTGACCACTTCCTCAATATTTTCTGAAGGCGATATCAGAATTCTCATCAGCTCCCCAAAAACATTTGGGCGAGCCTGGAGCTGTTCAGGTTGTCCAAACAGTTTAGAAGCGACATTCCTCATCTCAGGGTGTACGTTCTTCAAGAAAAATTGACTGGCCACAGCATCAGTTGTGTTCTGAAACCTGCAGTCCAGTAGTTAGTAATCAACTAATAGCACCAAGAATGAGTAATAAATATCAAAAGAAATTCTCATTTTACCATATGATAGGTTGGTCCAATTTCCTCCAATTGCTACAAAGCACATTGGTTTTCGTTGGCTTCCCAAAATCATCAATCCTCATAACCAAATGCCTTTGATAATTCTTTACGCAACCATTTCTTCTCCATAGGTGCTTAACTTCTTGCATCGTAAAGGAATGATTTGAATACGAAATATAATCCCCAAAAGGATACTTACCCCTGAAGGATAAAAGTAAAGTAAAACATCAATCACCACACCAACAATACAAGCCACTGGTGATAATTTTGACAGCAAAAAGAAAGGGTAAGTGAGGATTGAGAGAGAAAGAACCAATAATATGCCTGGTTTGTCCAATGATCAGCGAACGATTCAGCATTACGCTCAATGCTGCAGCAGTCAAGATCTTGTACATTTCATTCCCTAAACCTGCCTCCGATGCTTTCGCCAACACAAAACCGTGTCTGCAAAACTGCTCTGCTGGAAGATCTCGCACTCTTGAAGCCCCTGAAACCAACAAACAAAGCCAACCAAATTCGTTGCAGCAATTTTTCAACAAAATATAAATAAATAAATCTCAAGAAACAGAAACTGTACCGTTTGAGTCGAAGTGGTCGGCGATAATGTTTCTAACTCTAAGACTCTCTTTCCAGACACGGTCTCCTTTGAGGTTCTCGCCCATTTCTTCAACAGTAGCGCACGATTTCGCTCCTCCTCCTCCACCTCCAATACTTCTCGCAATCACCGGTCCCACGGAGGAGCCTGAGCTCGATTCTTCTTTGATATTTGGGAGAAAGCGAGAAGGTTCAGGTGGATCAACGGATTTCAAAGTGAGAATTAGCAAGCCTAATCCAGTGAAAATGGCGATTACAATGAAAAGAGAGTGTACGGTCACTCTTCTCCTCCTCGATCCATGATAGTAATAATGCTTCATTTTTTCCCCTTAATATTATATTTTTTTATTTAATTTTTTTGATTCATCGTGATAATACTTGGGAGTTTTGGAGATATTGAGGAAGAGGAGGAGGACGCTTTTGTCGGTGGGGACGGGGTTGCTGTGGCTCTGCTCTGTTATTGTATTGTTTTTATCCCTGTATACGCGCTTAACTGCTAACTGATAGGATGAGCTCAGATTGAAATTAATTACCATGTTTTTCAACTTTTTATTACAAAATCTTTCTTAAAAAAGAAAAGAAAAGAATTTATTATTATTATTATTATTACGATCTATCAATAATAATGATTAATGGAAATAAGTGACTTCAGCGTAATCATTTTACATCAACCTATCACAAAGCACAAATGTTAAAATCACGCACAATGAAAACAAATTACGAAATCCTTCTTTAGTGAGAATAAAAAAAATGCTTAATCAGAGCACGTCTTATAAATCTTTTGATAAGTGTAGGTTTATATATTAATTATTGAATTATATTTTTTTATTATATTAGATTCTTTTATTTAAGTGTTTATTGAGTTTTTTTATTACATTAAATTATTTAAAGAGTATTGACAACATAGCCCAAATATTGTTTGTTTAAAATTTAAATTTTTTTATTAAAAAATAATTTTTTAAATTTTTTTATATTATTTTAATATATTTTTAAATAAAAAATATTTGAAACACAATATTTATTGTATTCTCAAAAAAACATTTAACAAGTCCCGCAATTTTTTTATTTCTTTTTTAATAAAAAAATAGAATTAATAAATATGTCCCATTAATAATTTATTGTAGACTTTTTTTTTGCTTTTATTTTTTTTACATGTTGGTTTTTTTCTTTTTCTTTTTTTTGACATTGAATTTTTTTTTAATTTTTTTTAAAATTATTTTTAAATATTAAATTAGTTAAGAATTTAGCTATGTAGTTGTTGTTTTTTTAAATATTATGGATTGTTACAATATTTTTTAATATTGTTTTTTTCTTTTTTTGTGATTTATTTTTTTTTAAATTGATCTTTATTGATTTTATTTTTTTTTATATCGAGCTGGTTGAAAATTTAGCTTCATATTAAAAAACAATATTGTGAATTGTTATAGTATTTTCTCCATATAATTTTTGTTTTCTATAGTATTTCTCTGATATGGTTTTTGTTATGCTGTAGTCTTTCCCCACGTGGTTTTTTTAATTATCTTAGTCAATTTTTTTTTTAATATTGAGCTGATTGATAATTTAGCTTTAGATTTAACTATATTTTTTTTATTTTTTCTTTTTTATTTTTTTCTAAAATTAACCTTTTTATTTTTAAAATTTTTTTGTCGATTTTATTTTTTTACTATTAAGTTGGTTGAGAATTTTTTTTTATTTTTTATTTTAAATACTGTGGATTGCTACAGTATTTTACTATATATTTTTTTAAATTTTTTCAAAATTATCTTTGTTGATTTTATGTTTTTCATATTAAGCTAATTGAGAATTTAATTTTGTAGTTCTTTAAAACACCATGGATTGCTACATTATTTTTCCACATGTTTTTTATTGATTTTTTAAATTATCTTTATTGAATTTATTTTCTTCATATTGAGCCAGTAGGGAATTTAGTTTTGTAGTTTTTTCTTTAAAACATCATTGATTACTATAGTGTTTTTCCATATAGTTCTTTTTTATGATTTTTTTTCCATACGATGTTTTTTTAATTTTAATATTGAGCTAATTGAGAATTTAGCTTTAACTTTCCCACAAGTTTTTTTTTCTATTTTTTATTATTAATTTTTTTTTGTTCCTAAATTGTCTTATTCTTCTTCTTTTTATTTTTTTTGTGTTGTTTTTTTCATATTGAAATGGTTGAGAATTTAGCTTTGTAGTTTTTTCCTTTAAAATAATGTGGATTGCTATAGTGTTTCTTCATATAATTTTTTTTTTATTTTTTATGATTTTTTTTAGAATTATCTTTATCGATTTTTTTTCATATTAAGTTGATTAAAAATTTAACTTGGTAGTTTTTTTTTTCTTGTAAAACACTATAGATTGTTATAGTGTTTCCCCCATATGCTTTTTTTTATGATTTTTTTAAAATTTTTTTATTAATTTTATTATTTTTAATATTAAGCTGATTGAGAATTACAACTTTAAAATTCCTTATGAAACACTATAAATTGCTATAGTATTTTCCTGCTTGGTTTTTTTCCTTTTGTTTTTTCTAATTTTTTTCTAAAATTATTTTTGTTGATTTTTTGTAATATTAAACTGATTGAGAATTTACATTTATAGTTTTTTCCTTAAAAATATTGTGAATTGAAACAGTTTTTCTGCATATGATTTTTTTTATATAATTTTTTTTATAAACCTATGACAACATACAAGCATGCTAGAAGTATACGATATCGAGCGAACATGACATCTAATTATAATATAAATTGAGTGTACAACTCTCTTTAAGTTAAAAATCCACAAAAAGTACAACTAAATTCAAATAAAAATTATATAGATAAAACACATAAATTAAACCTAACTCACAAAACCTAATAAATATATAAATAAATAAAACCAAAAAGTTTGTAGCTTTATTTTCTTGTGAAATTAAATATATAAAATAGATGTGATTGAGCTCCATCTGATCTAAAAGAAAGAAAGAAAGAAAAACCTTCAAACTCTATGGTATTTCAAATAAAATTCAAGCTTAAATTAGTTTTCAAGAAAGAGCCAAAAAATTTTATTCATTAAATACCGATAAGTACTAAGATTTTAAGCTACCATTTTGTACTGAATAGACGTATTTTAAATTTTATATTTAAATAAGAATTAGTGTTAATGAACCATGTTGGAAAATAATATAAATTATATCTTAAGATGTTACTTAATAGTTTAAGTTATTGGGTTGAAATGGTTCTTTAATATAATAATAGAGTCTTGATGATCAAATGATCATAAGTTCAAATCTCACCATCTATATTTATTTGATAAAAATTAAACACAAGATAATGTAGTTCTATGCAAGTTTTAATCCCAAATAACTTTTATTTAAAGGGTGTGTTATAGAATAATATAAATTATATTTTAGAACCTCAGCTAACAGTTTAAGATATCAGGTTGAAATAGTTTTTTGACTATGATAGATAAATAGGTTTTCTCCGTATTTAAATTTTGGGATTAATATCTAGAAAATTTTGTTAAATTTTCCTAGATATGCTAAGCTAAAGGTGATGTTGGGATGCACTCTTAAAATTATAAAAATAATAATTTAATCTTAGTTAAGATACAAGTTAGTATAGAGGGATACCTTTACCATTAAATTACAATTTTCTTTCAATTGTCTCTCCTTTTAACTTTACATATTCCACTCCTAGGTAACTTCCATTATTAACCAACAAGAAAACCTATCAAAAGTTTATAGCTTTGATTTTAATTTTTTTTTGTTTTTCATACTTTATATCACATTAGAATGTTAAACTAATTAAAATTCATTTTTATTGGCTAAAGTTTTGTACGTAATTTTAATTCAGTGATGGGTATTCGTTTTTTAATTATGATTTGTATAACAAATTTAAACACTCATGCTATTTTTACATCAATAAAGAAAGTGCTAACATGTGAAGAGGAATGGAGCAAGCTAAAAATCAATGGAAAGAGCATCTTAGAGCATTGAAAGATATAGAATATGCATTTTTTTTAATAATATGTTATTATTATTTAATTATTTAATGATATAAACAAACCATATAACTATAAGATTTGACTAATTATAGTTGATTTTGTTAATTATCTTCAAATTTAATTATCCAGTAAGAAATGCCAAATTAATTTTCTTTTGATTCTTTCTTTACTATAGTAGTTTTCTCTATGGTTCTTCTCTCTCATATCCTTTTTTCTTTCTATAGTGCATGGAAACAAAGATGAGGCCATTTCAATTGTTAAAAATATTTTTAATTGTTGAGATAATTTCTATTTATATGTGAGATTATTAGAAATTTATTTAATTAATATGATTTAAATACAATTATGAGTGAATAAAAAATTAATCTAACAAAATTCTTTGTTTTTTTACTTAAAAAAACTATTTTTTCATAATTAATTCTTAATCTATGATAGCTAATTAAAAATTAAAAAGATAAGAATTAATTCTTAGTGTTTTCATTTTTTTTATGCTTAAGTTTTGTCCTCCAAATCTAGAGCTTAGGTTCATATTTTGTTAAAATATATTTGAGTTTTTTTTATTTTAATTCAAATATCTTCTTTATAAGTGTATCTAAAATAAGATGGGGTTGTGGAATACTGAGGAGAAAGTTTTTTCTAAATGTATCTTATTCATATAATTCCTTTGTGATCCTTTTAATTTTTTTATAGAAACTTATTTATTTAAAATATTATTCATACAATATTACTTTTATATATGGTATAGTTCACATATGAAATAATGATAATTGAACAAATTATAATGAACAAAATAAGGCTTAACTTAGTAATCCAAGGAAAGGAAAAATTATTTATTTTATCTTTCATAGTTTAAATATTTGTATTTGTTCAATTGATTTATTATAATATTTTTTATTACTTGCTTATTATGAAGCTAAAATATTTATTTATAAATATTAGTATCAATTTTTTTTATAGAATATATCATGTCTTCTACTCAAGACTTGGTTGTGTCAACTAATATTGCTTCGACAAATACTATTTCGGTAGTGAGGATTCTACTGTTATTTTTTGTGGTGCATGGTGAAAAATTTGAAAAGTTTAATGAATTAAATTTTAAGAGGTAACAATAAAAATTTTTGTTCTATATGATTACATTGAACTTGAAAAATTTCTTGACTAAGAAAGCACAAAAATCATCATAAAATGAATCTAACCCTACTACTATGGTGGTTGTAGATGCATGAAATTATACTAATTTTATGTGTAAGAACTACATTTTGAATGAGTTGGATAATAGGATTTACGATGTGTATAGTTTATTCAAGAGTGTAAAAGTATTATAAAAAGTTTTAAATAAAAAGTATAAAGTTGAAGATGTTGACATAAAAAACTCATAGTGGATAGATTCTTAGATTTCAAGATGGTTGATTCAATAACTATAATAAGCCAAATTTAAGAGTTTCAACTCATCATGTATGATATAAAGTATTAGAGGTATGTCTCTAAATGAATCATTATAAGTGGTTACAATAATTGAAAAATTATTATTATCTTGAAAAGGCTTTATAAACCATCCTAAACATAAACACAAGAAGATGATAATTAAAGACCTCATTTGAGGTTTAAGATAGAACATGACAATAAGTTATCCAAAAATAAAAGCTAACTCATTGGTGCCCTAAAATCAAATGTTATGAAACAAGTGGTAAAGTGTGTGTGTGTGTGTGTGTGTGTGTGTATATAACTTGTTATAAAAGGAGAAAGAATTGCCAAAAAGTTTAATGTCAATTGCGTTATTTGTAATAGACCAGACATTTGGTTAAAGATTGCATAAATAAAGGTCAGCTTAGAAACCATAATAAAAGAATTGCTTAAGCTAATGTAGTCAAGGTTAATCATTTTATTAATAAAATCTTAAAAATAAACATATCTTCTGATATTTCTAGAGTTAACTTGAACAATAATCCTAAGTAATTATGGGTTGATAGCAGTGCTATAAGACATGCATGTGTCTATAAAAAGATGTTTTCCACTCATAAAGAAGTGGATGATATAAACCTATACGTAGAGAACTCACAAATCTTCAAAGTACTAAGTGTTGAAAAAAGGTCATACTTAAAATAACCTCCTTACCCTTAATAAATATTGCATGTTACTGACAATAGAAAAAAAAAACTTAGTTTCTAGCTTATTATTAAGCAAAAATAGTTTTAAGATTGTTTTTTAGAGTGATAAATTTATATTCACTAAGAGTGATATATTTGTAGAAAAAAAGTATCTCTATGATAACCTATATAAAATCAATGTAATGATTATTATAACCATTGATGATGATGATAAGATTATATATTCTTCTTATTTGTTTGAGTTTTGTAATATGTGTTATGACGTGTTACATCATATGAATTGTAATTCTATGTAAATGTTAATAAACCATGAATTATTACAAAGAATGATTTTTGAGAAAAATCATAAGTGAAAATTTATGTAAAATAAAAATTAACAAAACCTTCTTTTTAAATAATTGAAAAAAATAGTGAATTTCTAAATTTAATTCACTCATATATTGATAATTTGAAGTTTGTGCAAATGAGATGTGAAAAAAGGTATTATATTATTTTTATAGATAATTGCACAAGGTATTGTTTTACCTATTTACTTAGGAGCAAAGATGAAACTCTTAAAATGCTCAAACACTACAAAAATGAAGTTGGAAATAAACTTAACAAGAAGATAAATATGAAGAATACAAAACATTATTTGGTGAATTATATTATCAAAATAGTATTATTCATCAAACAACTACTTTTTATTCACCATAATAAAAAAGTGTTACAGAACTTAAAAACTAAATATTAAAAAAAATGTTAAATATCATGTTGATAAGTTTGGATGGATCTCAAAACTTGGGAGAGGGGAAAAAATTTTAATTGTCAATTATATACTTCACAAAGTGCCCAAAAAAATTAGAAAAGACATCATATGATTTATGAAAAGGTAAAAGATCTTTTTAAAAATATCTCAAAGTAAAGGGATCCTAAAATTATAGATTGTATTTTTATTGGACATGCAAACAATAATAGTTCATATAAATTTATTGTACATAAGTTAAGTATTGAGGATATTCATTCAAATACTATTATGAAATCAAAGAATTCCATATTCTTTAAAAATGTGTTTTCATTAAAAGAAACAAGAAAAAATTATTTTCTTAAAAGAATAACTGAGACTAGTTCAAGTGATCATTATCAATTACAAGATGATGAAATTGAGCTTAGAATGAGTAATAGAATGAGTAACAGGACAAAAATAACCAAAATATTTGGTCTCGTTTTTTCTACATACTTATTAAAAAATAAATCTCGAACATACTTTGAGACAATATTTTATTCAGAAGCTTCCTATTAAAAAATGGCAATTAATAGAGAAATTAAAACCATTATGAATAATCATACATGAAAACTAGTGACTTTTCTTTCACAAATAACCCATTAAACCATAAATGGATCTTCAAAATAAAGATGAAAATTAATGGCATTATCGATAAATATAAAGATAAACTTGTTGTTAATGGTTTAAAAAACAAGAAGGTGTAAAATATTTTGACACATTCATTTATGTCAAGAATAACTTTTATACAAATGTTACTATCCATTGTAGTTATTAATAAGCTTGAAATACAACAAATGGATGATCAGGTTTACATGGAACAACTCGAGAGGTTTGTTGTTAATGAACAAGAAAATAAAGTTTGTTAGCTTGTCAAATTATTATATAGTTTGAAACAAACACCTAAATAATGAAATAAAAAACTAGATTACCAAAGATTATGTCATTGTATGTCTCTATATGGATGATATATTAATTTTGAATAATAATGATCACATGATTGAATTTACTAAGAAAACATTAACTAACAAGTTTGATATAAAAAACTTAGACATTACATATATCATACTAGAAATATAAATTTATAGGATATTTGATAGATTGATATTGTCGTAATCTTATTATGTTAATAAAATTCTTAACAAAGCTTCTAAAAATGACTACAATACTATTAAAATACTATTTAATATAAGTGTATACCTATATGTGAATAAATATAAGGGAATAAATTAATTAGAATTTTCTCGAATAATTAGAAGTCTAATGTATTTTATGAACTGTATAATGCCTAATATTGTTTATCCGGTAAGTAAACTGAGTAGATTTAAAAGTAATTTAAGTATGGATCATTGAAAAGTAACAAAAAATATATTTAAATATTTAAAAAACATTGTGGACCATGAGTTGTACTATATTTGTTACCTAATGCTACTAAAAATGTTTGGTGATGCTAATTAAATATACATTACTAGGAATTCAAATCTATAAGTAGATATACACTTGGTATAAAAGTTGTATCATGGAAATCTTTCAAATAAACATATATTGCTAGAATCACAATAAAATTAAAGTGATGGACAATAAAGTTTTAAAAATAAAGATTTCATTCTCAATAACAACAAAAATTTCATTTCTTTAAAGTATTTTAATAAGTATTTTTTTTGTTTTAATTCAAGCATTATTATTTTTATTATTTGTATATATGCTAGGACTTTGATCTTATATATATTGCAAGTTTAAATATGTGCTTAATATGCATACTAGTATTCTTTTATTATATTTACATTGAAAACAATGTTTATCTTGAATTTTATTTTGCATGTTTATATATTTAAACATGTATGCATTCTAATTTATCTTAAATAATTTTTCATGTTTTGTATGCTTTTGTTATAATAAATTAAATATCCTAGCTCATAGTCTAATATAATACAAGATATTATGACAACATGTAAGGTAAATGAAGGTATTTTTATATATAATTTTGGTAAAAATTATTTTTTATATTTGTAATTCTAAATAGTAAGCTTGACTATATATTGGTAAGTTGTCCTATATAGAATGTTTTTTTTATATTATTTATCTATAACATTTCTGTTCCATTATATAGAAGATATCTCTTGAATTTGTAAGGGTGAAAATAAAAAATTTCTAATATACATGTTTATAAACAGAAGAAAAAAAAGTCAAGTTAAATAAATTTATTGATGAAAATTAGATTGAACTAAAATCTTATGAATGTATTTTACAACTTGATTTGGCTTGCTAGTATACATTAAGGGTTATATACGTGTGTATATATATATATAGAAGTTGTTGTTTTGAATTTTTTTTTATTTTCATTGTTTTTTTTTTAAATCCATTTCTTTTCTAGCTAAGGCTGGTTTAATTTATTTTTTAAACAATTTTATATGCTTTTAGTATTAAAAGTATTGACATTTATAATTTGCTTCTCTTTACAATTTAATTATAAATTTAGAGTTTATAATTTTTTTTCTCTTTACAATTTAATTATAAATTTAGAGTTTATAATTTTTTTTTATTTAGATGATCAAACTTAAAAATAATTCTTTAAAGAAATGTTTTAGTTATTTAGATTTTATTTTGGGAATACGATGATGCAAACCATGTTTTCAAAAATTTTAAACTTTTTATTAAAAATAATATTTTTTTATATTTTCAGATTATTTTGATATATTAATATTAAAAATAATTTTTTAAAAATAAAAAAAATATTATTTAATACATTTCTAAATAAAAAATACTTTAAACTATAACTACTACTGTAATCTCCAATAAAATATTAAACATACCCTAAAAAACTGGAAATGTTCAAGCTGCTTGGACCCACAGCTACGAAATTAGCCTAAATCGCATGCATCCTCAGGATTGAAGATGGATTGTCCAATTGAATTGAGAACTTCATAAATATAAAAATATTTCATCTCTATTCAAATCAATCTTTCCTTGGGAATTTATTCTGTATTTTTCGAGAGTAAATAAGAATAGTAAATATTTTTTTTATTTATTCATATCAAATCTATTTTTTTTTATATATTTTAGAACTGAAAGTAACTCTCTGTTTTTCTTTATAATGTTTTTTTGCTTTTTTTTTATTTTAACGTGTTAGGTTTTTTAGTCAATTATTTCTGAATAAATCTGAAATTCCAATCTCTTTTTTTTTTAATATTAAAAAAAGAAAATACTTCGGTTGCTATCTAAATTGGCACAGCATAACACACCCTAAAAATTAGCAGAAAAAATAGAGAAGAAAAGATTATCAAGGTCGTGGGAAGCACGCAAACACAAAGGAGGATCTTCTTTCATTGTTTTTTTATTTATTATTATTTTCTTTTAATTGTTTAATCCAGTCAACGGTCAACCATTCCACATAGATGGATAGAAAACACCCAAGATTTTCTCTCATGTTTCCTACAGAACATTTGTGTCCCTTCATTTCCTTCCAGCTCTCCCCAGCCTCTCACAACAAAGACCATTTCAATAATTCATTCCCCACCAAAAAAGAAAGAACCAAAAAATACGTTGAAATTAGAAACTCACTAAAATTAATGCACGTCCCTCTCTTTCACCTTCTTTCTTCTTGAAACCCCCTCCCCGCCTTGACCTTTCATTTGCTTGTTTTTTTGTACCAGAACAATGGAAAGAGACTTGTCTGAAAAACATCCGCCTGAGAAACAGCTTTCTAATAATTCATACAGTTTTGACAACGAAGAAAATGCCACCAACATTACTACCAATCTCAATGCCAATCATCATGATCAACCTGAGACTGAAACCTGCGATCAGTTGGTGTCCCAGTCACCTAAAGCAGGGGTGAAAGTGGAAGAATCAGACAGTACAGGTCATGAGATCGAGGAAGTTTTACATGAGGAGAAAGAAAATGATGAGGAGATTGGAGACACCTCTCCCCCTGAAATTCATTATACCCTTGAAACTGTCTCTCAAGACATTGATCAGTTTATTACAACACTGTCAGCCACTCCGAAAGATGCAAAAGAAACAATTGTAGAAGAAGAAATGGAAGAAAAAGATGAGAAGGTGCCTGTGGAGATTCCTGTGTTTGTTGAGAAATTTTTGGATCTTGTTGAAGAAAGGGTGGCGAAACATGAGTTGACTGAAGGGAAAGGGAAGTGGGGTCAAAATCCTGAGGAGTATTCGTCGTTTCTTGAAGCTGTGAATCGGATTTCCAAGCTAACATCTTCCCTTGATGGATTGAGATCCGATCCAAATCATGCAGCATTGATCAGCCGCATTGGAGGGATTCAACAGCGAGCAATGGCATGCTTGGAGGATGAATTCAGGTTCACTCTTGAAGATATTAAACACAATGATCAAGATCCTAATAATGATGCAAAAGGGAAGCAACATGAATCTGACCGCTGCGTACTGCCAGAATCTGAATCAGCAGAAACTGACAACTTCTTAGGATATTCTGATGACGCTGTTTCAAAATTGAATAGAATTGCCAAGGAGATGATTGGAGGTGGATTTGAATCTGAATGTTGCCATGTGTACATGATGGTCAGGGGGCAAGCATTTGATGAGTGCTTCGCCGAAATAGGATTTGAGAAGATCAGCATTGATGAGGTGCAGAAGATGCAATGGGAAGCTTTGGAGAGAGAGATCCCTTTATGGATCAAGGCCGTCAAGGAATATGCAAGCATTTACTTTGTGAAAGAGCTAAAGCTCTCCGAGGCTATTTTCTCCAATCATTCCTCAATCTCCTCTAGCCTTTTCAGCAATCTTACGCGCAGTGTGTTGATCCAGCTCCTAAATTTTGCTGAAGCTGTTGCAATGACAAAGCGCTCGGCAGAGAAGTTATTTAAGTTTCTTGACATGTATGAAACTCTGCGCGACAGTCTTCCAGCAATGGGGGCTCTGTTTTCAGAGGAATATGAAAATGAGCTTAAAACAGAGTCAACAACAGCTCGGTGCCGGATTGGAGAGGCTGCAATCTGTATGTTTTGTGATTTGGAGAATTCAATCAAGTCTGATACAGGAAAAACTCCAGTGCCTGGCGGTGCGGTTCACCCGTTGACTCGCTACACGATGAATTATCTGAAGTATGCAGGTGAATACATAGCAACTCTTGAGCAAGTCTTTCGAGAACATTCAAAGATCGAACGTGCTGATTCAACAAGCAGGCCACGCTACGAAAGTGAGTCACAAAACTTTAACAATGACAATGATGAAGAAAATCAGTCTCCATTTTCAAATCAATTGGTGAGAGTAATGGACTTACTAGACTCCAATTTGGAGGCCAAGTCGAAGCTTTATAAGGATATTGCATTGAGCTGCATTTTCATGATGAATAATGGACGCTACATTGTGCAAAAGATCAAAGGCTCCACAGAGATCCGTCAAATGATGGGAGATCCATGGTGCCGCAGGAAATCCTCGGAACTCAGGAACTACCATAAGAATTATCAAAGAGAGACGTGGAGCAAACTCCTGGGTTGTTTAGGCCATGAGGGACTGCAAGTGAATGGGAAAGTAATTAAGCCAGTGTTGAAAGAGAGGTTCAAGAGCTTCAACGTGTTATTTGATGAGATCCACAAGGCGCAGAGCTCATGGGTGGTGAGTGATGAACAACTTCAATCAGAGCTTAGAGTTTCAATAACGGCTGTGGTGATACCAGCGTACCGGTCCTTCATGGGGAGGTTTTCGCAGTATTTAACCCCTGGAAGGCAAACAGAAAAGTACATAAAATATCAGGCTGAAGACTTGGAGACTTATATTGATGAACTTTTTGATGGAAATTCAGCCTCCGGGGCCCGGAAGAGACCATAATATTCATGATCTAGCTCCTTCCATGAACAAATTGGGCATTCAAAGGGTAAGTTAAGGATGCAATTTGGAGGAGTTGATGCCTACATTTTGTTATTTTTCAAAGGATTTGCAGTAAATTTTAGCCACCTTGATGATGTAAGGGTGCACCATGTTGTTAGGAGGCCTCTTGTTTTTCTGCTGGAAATGCGTGGATAATGCTAGCAATTATTCATGGAACTCCATCGGCTGATAACTTCTGCAGGGTTGGCCTTTAACTTCAATTGGTTCCCCCATGTAATTTGTTTTTTTTTTCCTTGAATTTTTGTATTATGAACAACATGATTCTGAATCTTTTTTAACGTTGTGATTCTGCTCGGCTAATTAATTCTTACAATTCCATGTTTTTTTTTTCAATTTATTTTCTTTTGGCCATATTTCCAATCTTCCTTTATTTTCCTTTTGAGTTTATTTGGGACTTGGGAGGCTGGAAATGCAAATGCTGAATTTTTATTTTTTTAATCATTTTTATGGTATTATTATATAAATGAGTATTTTAGTTTTTATTTTATATAAAATTTTAAATTTAGTATAAGATGGTGCATAAAAGATAATTTTTCAAATGTAAAATATAAAGTGTAATAAAAAACCTTAAAATGTTTAACCTGATACCCTTTTTTTTCTTTTTTTTTAATAATACAAGCCACCATGATTAACTTACGTGGGGAGACGGTAACTTCGAGCAGAAAGCTTGGTCGTTTTAGATTTTTTATTTTTTAAGAAATATTTATTTTAAGTAAAACAACCATTATCATAAATTAGTTTTGAAAACTATTTCCTTTGAATTTAAACACTTTTAACAATAGATCCTGGCAGTTTTGGCATTTTCAAAATAAATACGAAAAATAAAAATGATTCGGAACAACTTCTGAATTAACCATATGATCTTTACATTGGTTTAACCGTATAAGACAATGTTTATTATCAAGTAAAGAAATTAAAATAACTCAATGCTATGTTAAGTCAATATATAAGAAAACTTCTTTTTTCTTATAACAAAATAAATTTATTTTATTTTTTTAAAATCAAAATTTAAACTGGCCTGTTGCGGGTCTTATAAATATTTTTTTATTAAATATAAATCTTCAAATATGCACTTAAAAAATCTATTTACTTCGACTGTATTAGATTAATAGAATGTGCATTTAGTCTCAATAAGTTATTTCTTATTCGAATAATAAAAATAATAATTCTTATTGATTTTGTGGAAAAAAATCTGAATAAATGATACTTATATTAAAAAAAATATTATAGATAAGCTTATAAAAAACAAACATAAGATAAGTAGAGTAATTTTATGTTGTTTAGAAAGTAACTCATGATATTTTATTAATTATTTTAAAATGATAAAAAATTAATGAATCATGTATTTTATGTATTTTGTTTATTTATCTGTTTTTTAAATAATTCTAAAAAATAAAAAATAATATTTTAATATTCCTTTTATATATATCTGTTTTCTTTAATAATTTCAAAAAATACCTAATAAAATGTTATATAAACACCGTTAACTTTCAAAGAGGAGCATGCTTGAAATAAACGACGTGGAGGCGAAGATTTGCTCCACCATGAGCTGGAGTATTCAAGCGTGCGCGCGTGGGTATTTGGATATTTTTTAAAGTGCTGTTTATCTAAAAATATACTAAAATAATATTTTTATTTATTTTTTAAAAATTATTTTAATATTAACATATAAAATATTTAAAAATACTAAAATATATTAATTTAAAATAAATATAAAATAAAATTTTTTAAGTTTCTTAAAAATACTTTTAAAACATAAAAAAACCACAACAGTTCAATCACACGAATTAAGCAATCACCAGGGAAAAAAAATAAATAGAAACACCGCACCGCACCGCAATTTAGCGTGATTACTGCAGAAAGCTAAAAGGCTCACAACTAACTGCCTTTCTCACTTTCGAAATACAAGAGATGAGTGGTGAGGGGGTCTTAAAATCCAATTCGCGCAGTTACATTAATAACTATCTCTGAGCTGAAGAAATTTTGAAGCGCTGATTCGTTCTAACCGCATTATTATTACCCTATATTACCAGGTTTCTCTTTCTTTATCTCGTGTTTCTTTCCATTTTCTTTTTCTATTTTTTCATTATTTGCTTGAGCTTTTAGGTTTTGAATTAATTAATTTCGGTTTTTTAACCACTTGCTAATTTATTTAGCTTTAATTATAATATTATCTTGCTCTCTGGAGTTTTTCTTTTTCTTTTTTCTTTTTTCGTAAATTGAATTTAGTGGAAAATTTGAAGTTTTGTTTTCGGCAATTGAAGAGAAGGCTGTAGGGTTTTGAGTGGAGAATTAGTTATTATTAACTCAAAGTAATATTTCGTTAATTTAATCAACATTATTATTAAGAAATTGAATATGATATTTTAGGAAAAAATAGAAATTCAGATAGAAGCTTATGACTATATATACTGAATACTAAGATGGAGGAACTTGGTGTTGGTTACTTTCTTAAGTTTCTGTTGATTTTCTCTGTTGCAAATAGCTTGTTTACTTGTTACCCAACATTAAATATTTTTTTTTGAGAGTTTTGGTTATAATCTGTTATAGGCTGCGTTGCCAAGGACAAGTAATTAATTTCTCTAAAATCGAATTTTCTTCTGTTATCATATTAGTATTTTGGGCTTTGAGTTTTTTGTTTTACTGGATCCTTTTAAAGTTTGAGTAATTTATATTTAGAAAAGCTTCGTGTCTCAAGATGTATGGGCAATATGGAGTTCCTGTGGAAGGTGTTCTATAGTTTTAGTTGTAGTTAACTGATTTGCTTTGGTGTTTAATTATATGGTGCGTGGTGATATCTACGGGTTGTGTTTTAATTTTTTGCTGCAAAATATTGAAGTGGGATTAACAGTATTTCTCTGTATTTCTTCTCTTATTATGATTTCTAAGCTTTTAAGGTCAAGGTCTGCTCTGCCATTTGCTTCATTTGTTGGGACAATAAATGGGAAGTTCGTTTAATCCTCAGATTTTTGTGGAGAAGCTTGCCAAGCTCAACAGCACACAGGCAAGCATAGAGAGTATCCTCTTTATAGTGTTGGCAAATTAAACTTGTGTCACCAATCATGTTTATTCATTTCTGTTAGAAAGTTTTGCTGGAACCTTTTAAATTTATAGCCTTTTAGCTTCTGTTATTGAAGTCCAGTTGGTAATAACGTATGGGTTGTCACTCTTTTCTAGAACTATGCCTTGTTATTGAGGTGTATCAAGAACAACTGGATTCTCTTGGTGAGGTTGTCTAAGGTAAAAGTTAATTCTGGAGATGTTTGTCCTGCTATAACCTATATTATATTGCTGGTTGTTGCATATTTTCTTCTTGCTTCAAGTGAAAAATTCAAATGTTGTTTTAATATTCTTGTACTGTATATTTTACTGGTATGTATTTAGCTGTCTGTCTTTCACCATCTTATGTGTAACCTGCAATCTCCAACATGTGGTGTGACTTCTTCATTGTTATCCTTGATTTGCTAAGCTCTATCGCACTGGTGTATCTTCCATATGAATAAAGCAAAACAGGTTGTTGAAACATGGGCCAGACAATTTCATTCTTCTCCACGTGACCGCAGATTGGCCTTTCTATATCTGGCAAATGATATATTGCAGAATAGTCGTCGAAAAGGTTCAGAGTTTGTTGGGGAATTCTGGAAGGTTCTTCCAGATGCTCTTCGTGACATGATTGAAAATGGGGATGAGTTTGGAAGAAGTAATGCTCAACGATTGGTACTGGATGCTCACCTGTCTTATATTTTCTGTCTTCAATTACCTTAATTGTTTGTAGTGTTTTTTCTTTTTCATTTTGTCATTTTCACATGAACCAATCTTAGATTAAGCTCATACCACTTATTATTTGCTGGAAATTGCACCGCATATATTCTATTTTACATGGACTTGTGTTAGGATTTAAACCAATTCTACTGGTAATTATTATTATTATTATTATTATTGTGTGTGTGTGAGACTGTGGAAACATATAGCTAGAGCATTATGGTGATTTTTAAACAAACTAGCTTGGATTAAGTTTTAGAAGCAGAACATTGTTCCAACTAAGAGATAGAGGCAGATTGAATGTAGTGCTGGAATTGGGTGGATGTCAATTCTTGTACATATTCACTTGTCCATGTATTACCTGGAATGATATATTTGGAGATGGCTTATCCAAATTCTGCTGATATCCTGTGGGAATATACTGATCGAAGAATATTTGAGGAATGGATTCACTTAATTGGTTGAATCATATTTTGCATTTATCTTATTAACATCTCAATTATAGCCAGTCCTTTGACATGAAATTTATCCACATGGGGAGTTGTATGTAGTATGAAGATGAAAAATCATGAAATTGCTTTAAACCAAAACAACACGGGTTTCATCTTGTCAAAAAGAACTCTGAAACCATCAAGAACCAACATTGACAAACCTAGAGATCTTCATCAAACATGAATCTCATGCAATTTCAGTTCTCAACATGATTGGAATGTAGATACATCAATATCTACATTGAGCTAAGCTAGTTTGAATCCATAGGACTAAATGAGGTGGGGCACTGTCAACAGTCTGGTTTTGATGGTTTGGATATTTCATTTTGGTTCAACCATGCTTGCCATGTTTGATGAGATTTGCTTTTGATTGCATGGTCTTATGTATTTGTTCTTTTGTTCTTGAGTGCTGAGGTGCTCTTTAATTTTTAGACTTAGGATGCTTATTTTGCCTCTGAAATTGCTGGGAGAATAACATTCCCTGAATCATGTGTTAAGTATTTTTCAGAATAACATGCATGCAGAAATTTACATATGTGCTTGAATATTTTAGCATCAACATCTGCCTATAGTGCCAAATTTAAATACTTCTTATTACTGCATTTCTGTTGTCTTTACATGCAGATTGGCATATGGGAAGAAAGAAAAGTTTTTGGTTCCCGAGGGCAAATTCTGAAGGAAGAGCTTGTGGGAAAGCAAGTAGAGAACAATAATAGAAATGGGAAGCATATAGGAACCAAAATGGTAAGTTGAATTTTCTATGCTGATTGCATTCATCATTGGTGATTATGCTATATTGCTATTGTGTTCCTTCCGATAACTTCAATTGTTTTTCTTCTTCAAACAGAAGCAGCCTACTGGAAGTGCAATAGACAAGATAGTTGCTAGTTATCATGTTGTTTATGGTGGCCAGATGGATGAAGATGCTGTATTTAGCAATTGCAGGAATGCTATCAGTTCCCTTGAGAAAGTTGATAAGGAGATCCGTGGCGATTTTAATTCGGGTAGTAGTTGCATTAGGCATCATCTTTCAGCCACGGAATCTAGTCTTTAAATGTTTCTACTTACAATAAACGCTAATCAGACAATCAACCTGTGTATTTTTCTATAACTTTCTGCAAACATATTTATTGCATTTCTTCTTCCCTCTGTGACTAGTCGTGGTGTATCCACTCTTTTCTGTTGAACATTTTTGTTGCCATGCATTATTTATTTGGCATGATATTTATCTCGAAAGTTTAAGCTTATTGCACATGCATTTTGATGTAATAAGAATAACTAAAGGCAAGGAATAATTAAGTTGTGCATCTGTAGTATTTATCATGTTCTGCCTGAAATTTTGAAAACGTTCCTTTAATATTTACTTTGCTCCATCCCTTTAGCAAGATATAGATGAGGTGTAATTATTCAAAATTATGATTAAAAAAGCCCTTCTAGTTGTCCCATCTCTTAAATAGATACTTGATTTCACTTTATCACAAATTGACTGCTTGGGCATATTACATTTCGAAGGTGTAGATTTTATCTTCTTGGTGATGATATAGACTTGTTTGATATAGATTCTTAAAATGTCTTTTTTAAAGTTTATCTAGTTGTCCATGAAGTCTTGCTATCATCCTTAACCATTCTTTCTGTTGTACAGGGCAATTCCATGGAGCTGCATTTGTGGAAGAGCTGCAGGGGCAGCATGTTATTTTGAGGGACAGCATTGAACAACTGACAGCCATTGAATCATCAAGGGCAAGTCTAGTGTCTTATTTGAGAGAAGCTCTACAGGAGCAGGTTGGTTGATTAAATTGTTCTTTAGTAGCAAATAATATTTTCCATTATAATCAAAAAGAATCTGACAGCATATTAAACCGGGCATTATTTTGTGGCAGGAATCCAAGCTGGAACAAGTACGTCATCAGCTTCAGGTGTGGTACTTATATGCCCTGTTTTGGTCTGTTATTTTTATTTCTTATTTTGAACAACTCCTGACATGATGATAAATTATAACCGGAAAATAGGAAGTTCTATTTTCATGATGACTACAACCACAGTTTTTACTTTATGATATCCTAATAATAGGTAGAGATATATGCTTGATTGTAGATCATTCGTTCATTACATTTGTAAAATGATTGTTGATTTGTTTTTCTACTTTTCTATAGGCTTACATTGTCAAATATTCTAGACAGTGCAAACATACATGTTTACCAAATTCCTAACTCCACTTCAACTAGATTAACCTCCCAGCCTTTTAATCTAATCTTTTGAAGGCTGCAGGCATTAAACTTTAGATTTTGCCTCAGTTTCATGCATTCAAAAACTTTGATGGATTGGCAGTTCATAGCATATTATATTCTCTCTCCATAACTTTGTAATCAGATCTTTTTAAGGCTGTCAACCTTAAACAATAGATTTTGCATCAGTTTCATGCATTTTAAGTTTTTAATTAGTTAAATGATTTGACTTTTTCAATCAAAATTTGGTGAACCACTTTGTACAAAAAACTCAAACACCTCGATTCCAAAAACTGGATGATTTCTCTTACTTTCAAATATTCATCTGTCAAAAGTTTTCTTTTGTTGCAACCATTTCTTTGTTATTTTACCCTCACTATGTATGGCTGTAGGTGCAAATTCCAACATTTACTTTGGACAATGCACTGAAGTTGATTCCTTCATAGTATGATATATGATGCTTTGTCTTTGTTTCTTTAAGTTCTGTTGTATTGCCTTTGATAAAATTTTGAATTTCAGCTTTTGATTCTGTTTGAAATGTGAAATTCTATGCGACTTTTGTACTGGTCAGATAAGTATCTACATTTAGGTTATGGATATCTAGTATGCAGGGTGCTTTTTTTTCCCCCTTAATTGCTATGAAATGTGTTTTTTTTATTGCTCTTAAACTCGCGCGCGCGCGTGTTATGTGTTCATTTGGTATGGGCATGTGTGCAAATACAAACCTTTTCTTTTGATTGAAGTTTCTAGGTTGATGCTTCACAGCATGAGAGGATAAAAGATGGCTTTTCATCCCCTTTTAAGTGGTGCTGATTTGAGTTCAGAGAATTTAAAACTTCAGTTTTCAAATTTAAAAAAATTGTGGAAAAATAGGATATGATAAGTGTATGCTGCTTCAAATAGCCTTCTGTTGGAGTATATTTTCACTCATACCAGCTCCAAGCATGTTTATAATCTCCTTCCCATTTGTATTGTTCTACAGGCCGCACATTCCCATTCAGAACATGCTAGTCGCATCACCCAACAGTTGTTGCATTCTAACAATGTTCCATTTGTGGCTGAGCAAAGTGCAAAGGAAGCTAACACCTCCATGGTACCTCAAAGCTTTATAGCTGGAGACAGGGAACAATCAGCTCCATCTATGTACACCCAGCAGGTATCTTTTCCTGAAAACACCAGCCATGTTGAGGAAGATCCCCGGAAGTCTGCTGCTGCTGCTGTGGCAGAAAAACTAACTGCTTCAACATCCTCAGCCCAGATGCTTTCTTATGTCCTGTCTTCTCTTGCATCTGAAGGTGTCATTGGCAATTCAAAAAAAGAATCTTCTAGTGATTACCCTGCTGAAAAACGGGCTAAGCTCGACAATGATCAGCCCTATATACCAACTCAGAATCCTTCACATCTTCATATTCCCACTTTCCAGCATCCTGAGTCTTTCCAGCAGAATGTTGCAGGTAGTACCCAGCAGTCAACTCCAAACAACCCACCACCTCCCCCATCGTCTCCTCCACCACTACCCCCACCATTGCCACCTATGCAACCATATTCCATGCCCCAGTTCATGCAGACTGCTGGGTCAATAAATGGTGTACCGTACAGCTATGCCATGTCGCAGCTACAACCGCCTTCTTTGGCTGGGTATCCATCAGCTGGAGCTCCAATGACCGGCATGGCCCCCTTTACAATGCCTCCAGCTAATACGTATCCAAGTTATCAGGGTTCAGATGGTAATTTGTACACCCAACCATCATCCATGCCAATGGCACCAATTTCCCGGCAATAGAATGCTTCGTCTTGGCTGCTGGCAATGTAGGTGGTTTTATCCAGAAAACACTAGAGATTTTCAAAACTAATGTAGCTTTTTGTCATCCCGATCCTTTCTGGGTTTAGTTCCTTTGGTTATACACCTAATTAGATCTGCACATAGTAAGTGCTTGTAACTTGCGTGTTAATAGCTGCTGTTGGAAAAAATTTTATTGGGTTGTTCCATTGAGAAATAGATTTGATTACTTTATCAGAGCCATTATCTAGTGGTGGTTGCTGCGGGGAGAATGAGTCAATCCTTTGTCTGGCTGGAGTGTTTCTTTAATGTGTGGTTAAGATGGTAGGTTTGTGGCTTCATTTCCTGCTGCTGCTTGGATTGGATGGTTATGACACTTTGTCCAAAATTCATTCGGGATTTTATAAATCATACAGGATTCAAGTATTGGGGTTTTTTCCTACCGATGTGAGCCATTGGCATCTAATTTTCATATCTGAATTAGCAATTTCTGCAACATGGCTTGGTGTTTTAGAGTAACAAGTTGTTTTTCAGGATTAGTTCTGTCTCTTGGAACAATCGTTGAAGCACTTGACTTTGGTTGTTTTTCAAAATTAATTTCACGAGAATATTAGTAAGTGTACAAATCCTTGATATACCTGACAATAAAATCAATATAACAACCGATCGAAATGAAAACGATAAGTTAAAATCTTGATGCTGTTGGAAGGCAAAGGGCGGTGGTGATGAAACCAATCACATGTGCATGACGTGTCTCATGGAAGGCAAAGGACGGCCTCTCTATACGAAGGAGGAAAAAGGAAACACAGTTAGCATTTGGTTATAACAGTAAAGATGCAGATACCGCATATAGAAATATACTAGTCAGCTGGTCATGCTACGTCGCGGGAGATTTTTTTTTTCGCATAAAACATATATAAGAAAAAACTAAAACCTAATAATATTAGGATTACCAGCAAAGTTAAATTCAAGGGCTTTCAATCTTATTATAATATTTAATTTAGGAGTAATATTTATACTATTAATTATAATATAAATAATAATATTAATAATATTATTAAACCTACATGATTTAAATTTAAGTTGCTTTTCTATAATTCCAGGTCCAAGAACCTTAGATTTTGCTCCAATATCAAACTCAAAAGCTTTGAATATGGTCTATCTATGAGATCGTGTAATAAAAATATAATAACTGAATAGAAAAAAATTAATATTAAAAAAATAAAACAAAATACTATTTTAATAAATAATGATTTGCACGTAGGGGTATAGTAAAATTCCCTCATGAAATCATGATAATCTAATTAAAAATAAAGAAAACATGTCATAGAATTTGATTATCAATCAAATCGATATTAAAAGATAAAATTGAAAGAAAAAAACTAATTAAGAAAAAGAGAAAAAAAATCTGAATTAATTTGGTTAACTCACCAAACTAAGTTAAATAATCAAACTTGAGATCCGTGTCATGAGAATGTAATAACTAAATAGAAAAAAATTAATTAAAAAAACAAAGAAAAGGCATAAAAAACCTATAATTAAAAGGCATCCGCCTTTCACTGTGGATTTGCACAATGCAATCCACAATGAGGAAAAAAAAACCTATAACCAATAATATTTGTTTTAAATTTATTAATGATTAAATTTGCAATATTCATTATAATAAAAATAATAGTATTTATAATATCAATATTAACATTAAACTTGTATGCTCCGAGTTTAAATGGATCTAACTATAACGCTAGGCCTAAGAGCTTTGGGCTGCCTGCAACACTAGACCCAAGAGCCTTGGATGTGAGTATGGCTGCAAGACCGTGTTATGAAAATATAATAATTAAATAGAAAAAAATTTAATATTAAAAAATAAAATTAAATGAAAAGGGAAAAACAAAGCAACGCACTATTCAATAAATAGTGCTTTGTGAGGAGAGGTATAATAACATCCCCTTAGAAGATTATAATAATCTAATAAAAAGTTAACAAAACAAAATATAAAATTTAATTTTCAAGCAAATCGATATTAAGATAAAATTAGAAGAAAAAAACTAATTAAGAAAAATTTTAATCAACTAGGTTAACTTTCCAAACTATAACTAAATAAAATAAATTAATATTAATGAACTAAATTAAAAAAATAATAATTAAAAAGATTAAAAAAAACAAAGACATCAATATTTTCACTGTGGATTGCACAGTGCAATCCACCGTAAAATGCTAATGCCTTTTAGTTATAGTTAATTTGATGAATGTACAGAGATAAAGATATAAAAATAAATTTATTTTTGAGATAATTTTAGAGTAAATTTTTGTATTTTCAAAATTTAAAGCACAAAGATGACATATTTTCAATCACTATTTTTTATTCCTAAAATATCTTTGTCAAAAACTCATGATTTCAAAATTGTTCAAATAAGATATGAAAAGATAAAAATAATAATTATTATAATTTTAAAATCCAACTTGATAGTTGATCCAAGAAAAAACTCTAGTCATGAGTTATGAGTCATGAGTCACAAGTTAGGTTAACCAAGGATAATTTAAGAATCAAAGTGATTATTATAATAATTTTAAAACTCAATTTAGTAGTTGACTTGGTTAAGGCTCACGTATTGAGTGGTATTAAGCGTTGACCCAGGTCAATATAAAGATAAAAATAGTTATTATTATAATTTTAAAACCCAACTCAGGGGTTAATCCGAGCTAAGACTAGAATCATGTGTCAAGAAGGTCAACCTAGATTTACCTGGGTCAATATAAAATAACAGTGGTTATTATAATGATTTTAAAATTTGATTCAAAGATCAACCTGGAGCAAGACTTAGGTTAGGAAGGTCAACCCGAGTTGACTTGAGTCAGTGTAAACATAAAAATTATTATTATTATAATTTTTAAACCTAATTTGATAATCGACCTGAGATAAGATCTAGGTAGGTCACAGGCTAATAGGGTTAACACTGGTTGACTTGAGTTAATATATTGATAAAAATTATTTATATTATAGCTTTAAAACTTGATCATGGAGTTTGACTAAAAGCAAGGTTTAGGTAATGAGTCGAGCCAAATGACCTAATTTATTTTTTTTAATAATCAAGGTAACCTTGTTTTCACCTTTTCTTTTCCAAAAACGTCAATAGGTTTTTGATTGATTTTAGTCGAGTCAAGCCTTTCTCTATTTTTTTCTTAAACTCAAATTAGTTCGAGTCTCGAATCAACCTGTCAAATCAGTATTAGTTTTACAAGGTTATTATAATATTATTAATTTCAATCAATATAAATTAAAGTAAAATAAATATTTTTATTATAATTAAAGTTAAATCATGCAAGGAAAGCTTTATATTTTTCCTCACAAAATACTATGGATTACTATAGTGCTTCCCTACATATTTTGTTTTACACATGGTTTTCTTTTCTTTTTATTTGTTATGATTTTTTAAAATTATTTTTTAATTTTTTTTATTATTAAGCTAGTTGAGAATTTAGATTTTTTTTATACGTATATTTTTACAAGGTTAACGTGGTTTGCTGGTTTGTCAAGGTAATTCATGTTACCCTAATTTACGGATTTGATAATTTTTTTAATTTAAATTGACTTTTTTATAGTTTATTTTTTCTCACATAGTTTTAGATTAAAAAAAACCATGTTATTAAACTTTATGAAATTAAAAAAAATTAAAGGATGTGAGGGAAATCATAGTTCATCTGACAGCTATTACAATATGGATTCCAATAACAATCCACTGTTTTTTTCCTTTATTTTTTTATTTTTGTTATGATTTTTTTCAAATATATTTTTGTTATTTTCTTCTTTTAAAATTAAGATTGTTAAGAATTTAGCTTTGTAATATGCTTTTTTTTTTCCTTTATATGAAATTAACATGGTTTACAAGTTTGCCAGGGTAACCTAGGTTGCCTCAATTTACAAGTTTAGTAGATTGTCTTTTTTTTAATTAAAAAAATAGGTTTAGAGAAAAGTCATGTTATTAAAATTTATAAAATAACAAAAATTAAAGGTTATGAGGAAACTATTGTTTATCTATACACATTGCATTGTGAATGACAATAGCAACCCACAATATTTTGCTTCCTTTCATTTTTCTTCATGTTTTTTAATTTTTGTCATGATTTATTTTTTAAATTTATTTTTTTATTTCATCTTTTAATATTGAGATTATGGGTAAGCAAAAAAAATGAGAAACTGACTAAACTGAGATAATAAAAAAAATAACTGAAAAAATTGAACCATGAAAAAAACTAATTAGAAAAATTAAAAAAAAATGATTCGGTTTGGTTTTGGTTTTAAAAGGTTTAAATCGAATAAACTGGACTGAACCGGTTTAAAGAGAAATAACAAAATGGTGGTACTACAAATATCTTTCCAAACTTGTTTACCTTTTAGTTTCTTCTTCTAATCCTAGCAAACCTAACCTAACCCCACCCCTCCCAACCGACTAATTCCTAGCTGCTTTAACTTTTTTTGTTTACGCTAAGAAACTAAACTCACACCCTAGCTATCTTCTACCTAGCACCTCACTGAGACTACCGGATCTTAGTATCCCAAAAGTCCCTTTTTGTTCATATCTTTATCAGAATAACCATCTCTGGACCCTAGCAGCAGTCTTCATGCACTTCCTCTTGCTTCCTAAAGGACAGCTAGTTTGAAAAGAAATGAACGTTGAGATTTCAAAGATAGTCAAATGTTCATCATGGAGGAACACTTATTGGATGGTTTCATGGTAACATGAGATGCAAACTTAATAAACTAGTTTTTTCTAGTTTTTCCCTTCCATTAACCAAAAGGAGCTAAAACTAGTCAGTATGAACCGGTTTTGATTTTGATTTTCTTTATAAAAAAATTAATTTGGTTATGTTTTTAGATGACAACCAAACTAAACTAAAAATGATCACCTCTAATTAAGATGGTTGAGAATTTAAATTCATAACTTATTTCCTTTTATTTTACCTTTCTTAGGTTAGCATGGTTTGCTAAGACAACTTGGGTTGCCCTCATTTATGAGTTTAGTAGAGAGTCTTTTCTTAATTGAACTTAACTTGTTTATTGTCTATTTTTTCCCCATATAGTTAAAAAAAAAGTTTCAAAAAAATAGTTATGTTATTAAAATTTATGAAGTTCATAGATCTATTAACAAGTCTGGCAAGTTTAACTTGGTTCGCTAATCTGGCAAATTTAACTTTTTTAAATTAGTTTGTTTTTATCTTTAGATATCGAGTTAATTGGGAATTCAATTTCATAATTGATTTTGTTTTACTTTTATGAGGTTATTATAATCTAAAAAAATCTTGGTATTAGGTTGATGTTTGATTTCATAATTATTTATTTTTGTTATCACTTAGTTAAATGAAAAATAGATTTAAAAAATAAATTATAGTCCCACTGTAGTCCATAACCCAGTTTATAAGTTTAGTGTACTTGCCTGACTTATCCAATTCATAGGTTTAACAAGTTCACCCACCAATATGATATATTTTTTTAATTTATTTCTTTTTGATTTCATCATTTACTATTAAATTGGTTAGGAAATTGACTACATTATTGATTTTTGTTGGCTTTTTAAGGATAATTATCTCAAATAAGAATTTATATTTAGATTGATGTTTAATTTTGTGAGCATTCGTTTTTATCATATAATTAAATAAAAAAATATTATTAAACTTAAGAAAGACCATGACCTAGGTTGCAGGTGGGCAAGGTCAATCTATTATCATCTAAATATTTTTCTTAAAAAATATATTATCTTGAAGTTTTTTTAAAAGCTAAATCATATTTTTATTAATCATCAAGGTTGCATTTGGATCTATAAAATTGATCGATTTAAATCGAGCTAGCTATCACATGATTTAATTAAAAGCTTGAGTTAGGTAAAAAGTTAAGACAGGAGGTTTCAAAATTAAACTTTTTTATTAGGTTTAATAATACTATTAAAAAAATTATACTTTTAATATTTTTTAAAAAATTGTTATTGACCCGCGATAGAGTACGAGCCAATATACTAATATTTTATTATGTCTTGTCCACCATAACTTAACAGGATACAAAGAAATTCATTTTATCTTACACATCACTACTCAACACAATTTTATTTCTATCTCATTTTCTATCTTGTCTTTTGTATCTTTGTCTCCTTTTTCTTGGAACAATAATCAAATGCTACCTTAGAACATCTTTAAAGGAAAATGTTATTTTGAAAAGCTTAATTGATAAAATAGCTTTTTAAATAATTACACATATTATTTTTATGTGAACTGTAATAGGAAAAGTGATTTAGAAAATCCAATAATATTTTAATATATTTGATATTAATAAAATTATTTATTAGTTATAACTAACTAATACAATTTCAATCAAAACTCTTCTTTTATATAAAAATATATTAAATAAATTTTTAGCACTTTTGATCAATATGTAGGAATGACTCTCTGACATAGAAATATTATTTTGATTGTTCAATTTATCTCTCCTTTTTGAATTGTAAAAATAAGAGATGAACGCCGATTTTTTTTCCTTTTCTTTTGACTTTCTATTTAGCTCTTTCCTTGGAGATGCTCTTATACTAAAAACTAGATTGTTGCTTATGTTATACTATGGGCTAGATTAAATTTTTTTGGATATATAAAAAATATACAAGTGTTATTATGTGTTTTTTAGCAAACAAAATAATAAACTACATGAAAATTAACCTAATCGACTTAATAGGTCTAATAACAACCCAAAAGACCAATAAAAATATAGTTTTGACTAAAGAAAAAATCAAGATGATATTTTAAAAAAAATATTAAAACAACAACATATTAAATAGACTCAAATCAACTTGAGTTAAATATGTCAAATCCATTACTCAAATCATTAGACCCTGATAAATCTATAGAAAACAAATAAAAAAAATATTAAATCTAATTCTCAATTAACTTAATGTTGAATGATGAAATTAAAAATAAAATTCAACTAAAAAACAAGTCAAGCAAACCCGAGTTAACCTATCAAACCTAGATCATGAAACTGAGATAACTCATAAAAAGTAAATGAAATAAATTATAGAGCTTAATTTTTAATCAACTCGATGTTGAAAGATTAAATTAAAAAAATCAATAAAAATACACAAAAATCACCCAAATCCACAAACCAAACCTGTGACTTGAGTTATGAAATTAAGGTAACCTCATAGAATGTAAACCAAAATAAATTATAAATTCTAATTCCCAATTAAACCAATATTAAAGAATAAAATTTAAAAAAATCAACTAAAAAGGGACAAAACACTCGAGTCAACCGGCCTAACTCATGTTTTAAGTTATAAGACCATGATAACCTAATAGAAAACATATAAAATCTTGTATGAAACTCAATTTCCAATCAATCTAATGTTGAAGGATTAGATTGGGAAAAAATCAAATAAAAAAATAAAAATAATAACTTAAGTCAACTCAAGTTAACCTGCCAAATGCGGGTCAAATGACTAGATAACTTCGTATATTATAATTATCAACTAACCTAATAATGAAGGATAAAAATAAAGAAAAATATTCAATTAAAAAATGATAAAAAAAGCTTGAGTCAACTTAATCAACTCGCAAAACTCGCGACCTAAGTCTTAAGACTATGATAACCTCATAAAAAAAAACTCAAAAAAAAAATTGAAGCTCAATTTCTAATCAACCTAATATTGAAGAATGATGTTGAAAAAAATATTAATTAAAAAAAAACAAAATAATTACATGAGTCAATGTGGATAATTTATAAAACTCATAACCTAGGTTAAGAGATCGGGACAGCTCTAGAAAATAAATTGAAACAAATTATAAAGTCCAACTCCTAATAAACCTATTATTAAAGGATAAAATTGAAAAAATAAATAAATTTGGCATTGAAAGAATTAAAAAAAAAGTCCTTAAAAGTTTTAAGGACCAAAGTGAAAAGGTTTTGGCATTTTACTTTTTTAAGGATGAAATTGAAAAAGAAAAGTTCCTGATTAAAAAAATCATAATTTTTTTAAAGAATGTGAAAATAGCTTTTGCATTTCACTATATATTGTTACAATGAAATACAATATATATATATATATATATGTATGTATGTATGTATGTATGTATGTAGATTAGTAATTGATGCTTTCACAGCATTGCCTGATTCTTGCTCAAGGCCAGCATATTTCTTTGACCATGGAGGTTCCCACCCCACTCTCTTAGCTAGCTTGTAGTGAGAACATAGGAAAGACTAAAAAAGTGTGAGTTCCCATGGTTTTGGGATTGTAACAAAGATGGGGAAGAAGGCCTAAACTGTGAACTAGTTGGAGACAAAAGAGTAATTTAGGGAAACAAGTTAAAATTCATGTCAAGAGACATCTTTGTCTTGCAAGAGACATGTTTGTCTACCTTTTTTATTCTCTATGCATTTGTTTTAATTAACATAAAATACCTGGAAGCTAGGAAGAACAATTGGTTAAAATAGAAGAAACGAATTATGATAAATTTCGGGTAAATTCCCCGTATTGTTCTATTTCAAGTTTGATGGCCATTGATCTCTCGAATCACAATGTTTACAAATTCAAAATAATAGCTTATACTACCTAGAACTCCCTAACAAGGAGTGGAAGAAACTTTATTCTTTACAAAGCAGTAAATGACCATTTTATTTTATTTTCTAGCACAACGTTTGGGCAAAATAAATCATTACACTTAGAAAATACCTCTTATGACTAGGAAATATTTTGTTGCTTAAATCTTATTCTATGTTTAACGATCATAATTTGAAATAGTAGGTTAAAAACTATAAAATATATTTTTTAATTAAGATTTGAAAAAAAAAAGAAGTTTAGAGTAAAACTACAATGCGTATTAATAGATTATTTAAATATTTTTAAATTTATATTTGGAGTAAAACACAAAACACAAAAAATAAAAATAAATAGAGTCTCATTGTCAAGTTTTTTTTGGTCAATAAGAAATCGATCCATTTAACTATTGAACTATTATATAGAAAGGAAGATGATCCTATAAACAAAAAGAAAAAACCAAAGACGTCACAACGACACAGGCCTTGCCAAGAAACATCTCAGTGTTCTCTTGTCATTTCAAAACTACAGAGAAAGGGTAATGGCACTTATCATACAGTCGTGCAACCCGCTTTTACCTGGAAACCACTCCAAAATCCATGTCATATAAAGGAAGGCACGATAACTGGAGGAAAATGGCGTGGTTATGTATACATATGCTGTCCTTTTAGCTTGATCATTAGTATTCAAATCTCATATCAAATTGTATGTATAAAATAAAATTCCATGAACTCTGTGCTTTTCCCATATCAGATGATATTTGATTTTTAAGCACACTAGATAGATTAATCCAGTTTCCATCCATAAAAAATGACCCTAAAAGAGGATTATTAGGATTCAAATCTCATTTCAAACTGGATATAAAACTGTCATGATTTTTTATTGTTCTTAAGATAAATTATTTGATTTTAATCATATTATACAGATTAATTTATTCTCCAAACATGAAAATCGACTAAGAAGCATCTCAATGGAAAACAGTTTTTAATGTTCTAGTGTCATTTCAATGGCTTTCAACTGAACAAAACTAATGAGTAATTAACACATACCATAAGAGCGAGCAGGAGCAATTTTCACTCTAGTCTAAGTTGTATAACATTGGATCAATGCACATAAATTAGGGTTGATTCTAATTAAGTCTTTCAAGCATGGCAGAAGAAATATATTAAACAAGAGGAACAGGCATTTCCCTAATGACAATGTCGAAACACAAGGTGAGACAAAAGCACCGTCAGATCCCAATACCGATACAATACAGACTTTGAATTCACACACACACACATTTTTTTTTTAAAAAAAAAGTAAAAATAAATGAGACCATGCAAGTTCAAATTCCTAAAAAATACAACAAGAACATGGCATGCATTGATAACCACGTAGACCACTCAAAGATTACAAGCTGGATTGGAACTTACTCTACTTGAAACTTAACAAGTTTATTCTGTTCAAAGTGAAAACGACAAAGAGGTAGAGGAGGATGCTAATGGGAGTGTGGTAAAAAGGTCGAAAAAAAAAAAAGAAAAAGAGGAAATGAAGGAAAGCAGTCAACGTTGGGCTAACGTAAGCTGGCTGTGTTTGAAGCAAATGTGAGAGACAAAAGGCTGTGAAAAGCCGTCATGTCGTTTGCTTTATTTGCTCATCAAAAAGAAGGTTGTGATATAAAGAAGGTTTCGGTCTTCCCTTTAAAAAGTTGTGTTTGCGTCAGGCTTTGTTCGGAGAAAATCATAGTTTGTGCATAAAAACATTGTGAGTGGCCAGGAGCACGCCAGTGCCAGCTACCGTGGAAAACTGGTCAAAAAGGGCTATCCAAACCCGCATCACTTGCTAGATCACCTTCCAAAGACCAACTTAATTATTTGATTACTGAAATAAATTAATAATTAGCATGTCTGCAGAGGTAAACTTGATTATATTCTGTGGATAATGTGGAATTAATCGCCAGCAATTATTCACTGGCATTCATAACGCTCCATATCTTGGGCTACAAGATTAAGACGGACTCAAAGCATGTTCTATATTTCAATACCATAATGGGTCAGTTGGTTTTCCATGTTCAAGGTTTGATTACGGTTCAGGATTTGCATGACAAATTAATACATGACACGTTTTATGAATTTTATGATAATTAAGGAAATATTTCCTAATAAATCTACTAATTAACTCGTAAGGAAAAATTAAGCTAGCTAGCTTAATAATATCATTAAGAAAACTATATATCATGTTGACATGCAAGCTTAATCGTAGCATGCAATGTAGGTTTAGATGTGTTTTGTTGCATCGATTACAAGCTAGCTAGGCACCAAATGAAAGCAAATGCAGACAATAATAATAATTACAAGAACCTGGCTGCATGGAGACATGGTCTCTCCGTATTAACAATATATTGACCAAATTAACCATTAGGAAGAATAAATATAAATATAACACAATTAGTGTGTCAATCGACAAGGTAAACTTTGGTCTGAATATATAAAGATTAATTTTAAACCAAAGAATCCAGCATTGTACTAATAAAATAAAACAAGTGATGGATTAACTATGAGATTAAATAAGAAATCAATAAAGAGATTAAAGAAGCTGGCCGACATGCAATGCATTAGCCTATCATTTTAACGGTTATCGTGAGCACACCAGGAACAGTGCCTCCGGCTTTTTGCGGCGACATGTTCCTATTCTGCCTTTAACTTCCCCTACACTATTATCACACCTTGTATGTTCTTGCAGCATATGCCATCCCCCCACATTTACTTTAGTTTTTTATTATTCTTAATCATGTGCCATTAACTAATCTGTGAGAAAATATATATATAAAAAAATGGAGTTCGAGCATTGCCTCGATCGGTGCTTCAGCTCATGTTAAAAATTGTTTATGTTATAAGAGTTTCTTTTCCTTTTCTTTCAGAATATCCCATACCATTCATCAAATTAGAGATGTTCATCGTTTGGGTTCATTGCAAAATTTATTTATTGAAGAACGTTAATATTCCTTTAAAAAATTACCAAGAAAATGCTATTCATACATGTATATATGTATGAATTATATATTGGTGAGAATATGTTCTTCTTTTCATTGATTTCTTTTAATTTGTGCATGCCAAAACCAATTAAGATCATCGGGTATGCGGTCCATCAGTAGAAATACAAGCCACAGGAGCCATGCATGGTAACTGCCATGCATCAGGATTCAGAAGCGGTCCTCTCCTTTCTTTGATGTACCGATCAGGCATACCTCATCGAGACCAATTCAATTTGACTCCCATCTGCTATTTTCCTCGCAGTTTGTTTCGCCCTAAAAGGAAAAGGCAAAGACAGAGATTTAAAGGATGAAAGCGTTACACTCGTAAAAAAAGCTGTTAGGTTTATCACGCTCGGATATATATAATCAGGATGCTACCTCTGCATGCTATTCTTGCCTCGTCTGCCCTTCATGCCAAATTCTAGTACAACCCTCTTGCTCATCCTCTTTCTATCCTTGACCGAAGAAAAGTACTCGACATATATATATGTGTGTGTACCCTGGCCGTTTGATTCGGATTCTGATCATAATCCAACGGCTGTTACCTTTGACTAGATCATGAACATAAAAGGCTAAGCCTAGGGATGACACAGTTTTGAGAGTACCAAAGCCACATTTATGGATTCTTATGACATTTTAAGCCGTTTGAGGCACAAAAGCAGCTCTACCAGTAGCACCACTGCATGCTATGCCATGTCCGATCCAGTGTATTCCAGTCCAGGCAGTGTCCACCTGCGGGCCCATGTATTGATTGAAGGAATTAGAAAAATTCCCTCTTAATTTTTTATGAAAAAAAAAAAACAATTCCTGCTCATTCGTATGCGAAAATTAGTGCTAATTATGTTTGCTAATGAGCAACAGAGCATAAAAGGAGCCACTCCTACAGGCATAATCGAATAATATCGTTTTCTTTTTCTTCACCCATCTTTCACACTCAAGACATGCCCCTTCACCTTGCCTGTGCCCCCCCTTCTCCTTTTCATCCCTTCCCATCTGCAAAAGGCTACCTACGTGGCCCCCAGTACTAAAAGGAGTTGCTTTCATTTTTCTGTTAAAAGGGCCGTCCGTACGGACTTATCCCTCCTTTTTAAGCTCAAAATTTATAGTCTATTTCACTTTTGCTTTGGTTGCATTAATGTTCAAACAGATCAGTAAGTAAAAAGGCACATACTACTGTGCTACATTGGACATGCTGCTGCCTAGTACTTGTCTTAGTGTGTAAGAGGTGGCATGCGTATAGATGTGATCCATGTGAACCAAGCATTCCTTGTTAAAAATTCCCTTTGAAAAAATTTAGAACGAAAATTCAAAGGCATAATAATTTAATGCTGGTTTTGAATTATGCACATACCAAATATGATAGCATTTCATAAATTGAATAATAATTCAATCCAATACAAAAGAAAAAAACATTTAATCCACTTCAAATAAGATGAGATACAAAACTCATATGGATAATCCAAAAAAAAATAAAAAAAATAAAAAAAATTAACTTAATATTTAAAAAAATTATAAAAAAAATTAATTTAAAAACAAAATGAACTCGTGTCAGATAAAAGTTATCCATGCTATTAGGTCCCATAAATGTTTTAACTAAATATTATTTTTTATTTAATTATATGAGGATAAAGCATATGAGATTTTTTGTATAAAACAATGCTTTTTTACAAATAAAAAAATTATGATAGACACATGGGGGTTGAGATGGTTGAAATAACAAAAATAGATTATTAAAAAATAGTAAAATTAGTTTCTTTTAGGATTGAGTTACATGAAAAAAATCATTAATAATAAATGATGAAATTGTATTTTTTATAAATGTGGAACATTAAAGGCATGAAACAAAAAAACAAAGAAAAATAAATGTATGTGGATTGACCTATTATTTTTTAAATCATAAAAAAAATAAGAAAAGAAAGAGAAAGATAAAGAGAAAGCCCAATCATGTAGGCTTGAGCACTAGAAAAAATAGCTTAGACCGCGTGTGTTAGACTTATTTGATTTTTTTAACAAAGTTTTTTGTTATCTTACCCATTTCTTTTCTTCTTTTTTTAAAGACAATAAATGAAGTATAAAACCTAATGAGTTCATCACTTGTTTTACTTGTTTTTTTCTTTAATCATTTATTTTTTTATTCAATCCTCCCACTTTAAAAAAACAACATGGAAATAGATGCTAATCTGAGATCAGAATGACTAAAAATGTTGAAAATAGCTTGAGGATAAAATTGATTTTTTTTTAAAAAAAAAGTATACTATTTCAATTCTAGTGAATCGTGAAAGGATGGACTTTGAGATTTGCTACAATCAAACTCCCCCTCGGCTTAGAATTTTTGTTAATTTGCTTGAAAATCAGCTTAAACTAAACCCATTGAAACTAGTCTTGAACAGAATTTTTTTGACGTTCGTTATAGCCCATAGTTCTGAGCTAGAACAAGTCGGCTCATGCAGAAATAGATAGACCCAAAGTCAATCTGTAGATACACACGAATTCTATGGAAACAAAAGAAATGAAAGTGATGATAAAGGGCCATAGCCTGATTGATAACTAGCTTACTTCAAATGGACGAAGACAAAGTCAAATTCTCCCATGGTGTAAGCTATCTTATTTCTCGATACTAATGGGATAAAACTGATTAAAGTATCTGCCCTTGATTTTGAAGAAATATTCCATTTTCTTTTGCTTTTAAAGATCTTTCCTATCGAAGGAAAAAGAAACCGTCCAAATCCAAAATAAAACAATCCCCATATAGATCCATCCATCCATCCATCCATCCATTATTATTTGCTCGAAACCCACAAGTAAAAAGAATATCTGACCGACCCCCTTCAAAATTCGAGCTGATCCATGTCACTCCACTTGATAATCCTCACTTATAAACAAGTGTGTAAATGGAATAAAAAACGAAGCTTTATTCATAACGAAAATTATAAAATAAAATCTAGAGAGAAAAAACATTGTTATTGGACATGGTTCATATCCACTGTAAAGAGGAATCAATCTAGAATGGATCCGGTCCACTCAACGTGTCAAAATGTGATATAATTATCCGATTAAAACACTTTTTTTTAAAAAAAAAAAAAGAAGAAGAAGAAGAATTACTGCTAAACTCAGAATCGAGGGTTGAAGAACAATGGAGAGACAACCTGTAGTAGATAGGGTCCAAAGAGAAGGGCATAAAAGACGCATGAAGGTCACGTCAAGAAAAGGAACAAAGGTTTGTGATAGCCACGTTCCTGCCTTGCTCTCTAGCTCTTTGCTATTTGATTATTTTGATCATGTAAGAGATGCAGGAGAAGCAAGGCCAAAAGCCGACAACAAGGACGGAGACAGCCGTCTATTAACCCACAACTCCCCTCTGATAAAGCCTGTTCCTTGTGTCTCTCCCCTTTACATGACTTTTCTTTTTTTCTTTCTTTTTTAACCCAATGCAAAGATGATGCTTCGGAAATTAAATGCTTAGAATATGATCGCCCGCCCATACACACCATTATCTAATGAAGATCTGTTTCACTGCATGCATGTTATGTTTCCCATGGCCATTCGCTTCTTTACCCCACACATTGACCTTCTGTTTTCTCAACAATAAAATAAGCGTTGCTTATCCTCATTTTCACTGTTGAGATGTCTTTGCTGGCTACAATGTAAAAGACATTGATTCTTTGGAATTGTTGGTGATTAGTTCTATATATATGATTCTTTTTATGTTATTTGAGATAAAAAATAAATTATCTATCCGGAATCTTAGTTTTAATTGTAGAACAAAGGCAAGTATATCTTACCAAGTTCTTTAATTTTAAGTAATATATTAATGGCCATTTGACATGGTTTTTAATTAGGTTAATTTAGCAATAAATATTCCCCCCCTCTCTTGGTTTCATTTCAATATTTTTCTTTTTGTGAGTCCTTTAATTTTTAGATGTAGGATATGATTTTAAAAAATTAATTAATTTGACAAGATGCAATTCCACTTATTTCTATTATATTCAAATTAATTTAATTTATTTTTTTCCTAATTTAAGTGGTTATTGAAGAGTAAGGCGAAACAGATTATAGATAATATAGTAAAGATTTTTTTCAAAATGTTTTTTCTTTTAAATTAATATATTAACTGTTTAAAAAATCATGCTAAAGCGACCTTATTACCGAAGAGCCCCCTGAAGCTACATTGCTCTAGACAATCTCTCTCTTTAGCATGCGTCGAGTCGCTGACGACTACATGACAGGCCACCTTTATCATTACAAAAAAAAAAAAAAAAAAACCTCTTCCCTTCAGAAAATAAAGCATTAATTCTGCTTTGGTCCTTACACACACTAATTCCGCTGCAGTGCTCGTTAGCTTCAACCCTTCACTGTCTCCTCTATAAATAGCACCAAAACCCTTCCTTCACATCTCACCAAAGCTCTCAGTGCTTAACACACCCAATACTCTAAAGCAGCAGTTCTTGTTATTTCTTGATTCACTTTCTTGCTTTCAAAATGTATCAAACCGAGTCATGGGGGTCTTACATGCCAGCAAGAACCAACCTTGGTGACCCATTGGAACGCATAGGAAGGCTTGCCTCAGAGAATGCAGTGGTGATCTTTAGCATAAGCTCATGTTGCATGTGCCATGCTATAAAGAGGCTCTTTTGTGGCATGGGAGTGAACCCAACAGTGTATGAGCTGGATGAAGACCCGAGAGGTAAGGAAATGGAGAAGGCTCTCATGAGGCTTCTCGGTAGCTCCTCTGCTGTTCCTGTTGTTTTCATCGGTGGTAAGCTTGTGGGTGCCATGGATAGAGTCATGGCTTCTCATATTAACGGTACTCTTGTCCCTCTCCTCAAGGAAGCCGGTGCTCTTTGGCTTTAATTGATGCCTTCTCTCTTCGTATTTTAAAGGAAATGACTTCACGTATAGTAGCAAGTTAAAGAAAGCAGGGGAAGAGGAGTGGCGTACGTTTTGAGGGTCTCCTCCATTTTGGATACACTAATGACCACTACTAATTATCATCAAATGTCTTAATTTCTGCTTTTAATGTTTTTTCCTTTTTCTTAACCCACATTTTATTTTTTTAATCTGTGGGTCTTTTGGTTTGCTTTGTATGTTTCCCACTCATCTTGTTCTCGAGAAAGAAATGTAATTGCTCCCTCCTCTGTATAGAAAAATGCAAAAAAAAAAAAAAAGACTTGTGTTCCTTACTTTATAGTTAATTAATCCTTCGCTACTTCTTTCTTTGCAATTTGATCGGACATCCAACCGCTGCGTCTTTTTTGTTCTCTCCAGTTAACAACAGTTAATTTGACCACAGCTTCTTTTCACCATGCTTGGTGGGGGTCTCCCCCAAAAAGTAAGAACCTGGTTTACAAATGTTCCTACTGCGCCGTAGAAAGATCCGTTCCCGGATTTGAGCCGGGAAACTCGCCTGATTAAACCCCACGTTGAAAGGTTCCTATCTTTCGGTGGTGGCGGTGGTGGTGATCATCTATTCTCTGATCACCGTACTGAATGCTACAGCTCTTTCATTGACCGTTGATATTGTCAGGGGCCCTCCAGTTTGTTTTTGAGAGGACATGATTTTTTCATGGTCGATCATCAGGGTACATGATTTAACTTTGATCCAAAGGTGCCTTTTACTCCGGTGGGGTACACAATAAAAATGGAGCCCTTGGAGCTACAGTCACCAACTGATTTTTATTTCCGTACAATTAATTAGGGTACACTGAAGATAAATTTGGTTTGACACTGTGTGAGATTGGCAAGGACGTGGTTAATTCTAGACGCCGTGTATGGTTGCTGGCAGGGCGGTAACCACGCTGGCGTAATGAAGGAACCATTGAGGTGGTCGGTCGAATCTTGGATAATGTAAGAATTTCATTTGTGTTTCTTAAAATTCCAAGGCGGAGAGAGACATGCTCATTCGGACTCCTGACATCTCGACCTGGGAGAGCCCTTAAATGGTTAGGTTAGCCTAGCCAAGTACGGCTAACGCTATCCGTAGTAAAAATCCAAAATTTATAAAAGAAAAACCTATTATTTTATTTTTCCGAAGGTGATCTTCAAGAATGGAGATAAATTAGTCTGAAAACATCCTCTACATATGGATGCAAAATATACTGGTCGGGTAATCCTTACCAGATTGAGTGCAATATGATATTTAAGGATGTTAGTCAGTGATTGCCGCCGCCGCCGCCGCCGCCGCCGCCGTCTATTCTCTCTAGCCAGTCGCCCTTAGGACATCGAAAAGGCTATTGAAGAAGCGGCAGAAAGAGTGAATTTATGTGCTGATGCTGTAAAGAACCAGCATCTTTATCGCATCTATTTAACGAATCGATTAGGGCAGGTCATGGCCTTTCGGTCCCTAAGGTATCGCCATTGCTGATTTTGCTAGAAGTAAGATACTGGTTTTTCACTAATTCCCTTGTCACTTCTTCACTCAAGATCAAATGCAGAGTCATCAAAGCTTTGTAACTTCATTTAAGAAGACAGAAATGGAATGACGGGAAAGGAAAAGGATTTTTCTTTAGCCCGTTAAAATGGGCTTTCGAAAACTTCCATAGAAGAGCAAGGACACCAGACCTTGCCTAGTTACAGCACATCCTCCTCCTCCTCCTTGTTCTTCATTCATAGACTGTCAAGTTACTTTTTTTTTTTTAATTATGTGATTTTGTTCACATTTAAATTTAGCTTCGTCAATTGGTTAGATCAGTATTATAATAATTAAGAATATTTTAAAAATAAAAATTTGATAGAATTTCATATAATAAAACATAAATGATAAAATATAATTCTCGTAAATGATATACGATAGATTTGTTGTATTAAAAAAATAACTACTGTATATATATTATTTGTTTAAAAATCTTGCGTCGGAGATTTTCTTGTGTAATATTATTTTTGAATTATTAAATTCACAACATAAATATTTGTTGTGATATAACTTCTATAATCAATTTCTTATTTCTTTTTGTTGTAAAATTAAGTTCACATGATTTTTTTCTCATTAAAAAAATATATGTCTATATAAAGCAAGTATTTCGTCGACATGTTAAAGATGTCACAAATGATTCATCTATATTTATTAATAAAACTATGAGAACTTATATTTTGTGTTTATTTCACTTCCTAAATCTAATTATAAATTTGTAGGCAGTCGACTTTCTTTTTTAATGCAGGTATATATTTACTTAGTGAATATTGATGAACATCCTGACAATCAATGTTTATTTGAATTACCTATACTTACCAAATAATTCAAATATTTACAAATGATTTTTTTTCTAAATTAGTTAATAATAATATTTGTCAACATAAAACTAATTTCATTAATCATTAAATAATAATGGATGTTGCTTAGATTTGACTATTTGTGGACCCATATTATCAAATTTAGAAATTAAATAGATTGATTTTATTTTAACTGAAATGATAAAAAAAAGATAATAATAATAGATAAATCAGATTTTTTAAAATGATTACAATAATATGAGATTTTTTTCCTAAAAGAGAGCGAACATTGTAACTCAATTCTTAGTTTATTATATATTAAAGAATAAAATTAGATAAAATAAAATGAAAAAAAAAAGATGTAACTCAACTCAAGTTAATATTTATTTGGTAAAATAATATTTTGTTAATGATACGTGTATCCTATGATATTTCCATGCATTTTTATTTAGGTGTCTGCTGAGATAGCTTTGTCATTAAGTTTATGTCAAAACTCTTACAACTGAGAGGTCATTGATTTGTAAGAATTTTTTATCCTTTTATTTATCTACATTTTGAACCTTTGATCTTGTTGATTTTTTTATTTTTTTTAATTTTATTTTAAGACACAACACTATCTTTTATTTTGTTTATTAATTTTAATATATATTTTTTTTATTAACATGGGTGTTTGTATCATTATATTAGCAATCATAGGGCTTGAACTTGAGATTACAGGGAGAGCAAACTCCCTTCTTCCAATTTTTTATCACTAGATTAGCTATGAGATAGTTTGATTTTAACATTTACTTATTCATATATTATGATGTTAACTTGCATTATTTTTTAGGTTATGGTAATCTATCAACATTTGTTAGTTATTTGTTGAGGATTGCAGTGTAGTCTTCTCCTTTTTTTTTCTAGTCAGTTAAAACTAATCTTGTTTTATATACCTCTTTTTTCTTTTCTATTTTTCTCATTCACTTTTTCAGCTCTCTAGCTAGATATCTTTGATGTCAGTAACTTTTAACAGGACTTTTTAGTTTATGCTCTACTTTAATAGTTGTTGTTAGCCTTTGCTCATTCATCTAATATCATGCTTTTTTACCTTTAAAAAAAAATTCTATAGGAAACCACTAGCATTGGTTTGTTATTTGCTGAGATTTAGGAAGTAAAGCTTCTCTTCCAATTTATAGGTTAGTGAAGTCTTTATTTTTTTATGAGCTCTTTGTTTTTTTATGGCTCATTCATATGATATAATACTTAATTATCTTTTTCTAACAAAAAAAATATTTGCAAGAAACCATTAGTATTTGTTTGTTGTATGTTGAAGTTTGGAAGGAAAGCTTCTTCTTCAATTTACAGGTTAGCCAAATCTTTATTTTTTTTTATGAGCTCTTTGTTTTTTGAACTCTTCATGATTGTTTAATTAGTTTCATATTAGTTGACATTCAGCTAACCTCGTATTTATATTTGTTCTTCTCAAGATTATTTCCTACATTTATGTAGTTTAGTATGTTGGGATTTTTTGCTATTTAGATTTTATACAAAATAAAATAAAAAATATCATTTATGATGAGTACACCATTTCCTAAACTCGACTGAGAAAACATAAAAAACCCACCCTCCCATCCCCTAGCTATAGTTATCTATCAACAGTGTAAAGATTGAGAAAAAAAAAAGGTTCAAAGCTATCCCATCTATGATAAGAACATTGCAGCTGAGAAAAAAAAGAGGATCAAGGCTATCTCATCTATGATAAGAACATTGCAGCTAAATTATAATGCAAAGACTAAGTGAATAAAAAAATTATTCCATCCTACTAAGCAAAAATAAAAAAATTCCTTTTGAAAAAAAATGAATCAATCATACCTCAAAGGACATTAAACCAAGAAAAATTTAAAAATCCAAAAACAATAAGCAAAAAAGAATTAAAAAAAAATATATGTTACATAAAAACAAAGAAAACACACTCGAACCAGCTTTGAAAAAAAAACAAAAAAGATTAAGAAGAATTGAAACAAAAAAAAATTACAAACAAAACAACTTCAACAAACAAAAAACTTACATAACAAAATGTTGTCAATTTTTTTTAACACAGCAATTAAGCGAAAAATAAACAAATATGTTAAGAATCCAACATTATTAACTAACTAATACTTCAACAACAAAATGAAGCCTAACTAAATATTTATAGCCAAGCAAGGGAAAAGAAAGGAATTTAAGAGTAAATTGATATCTAGACACTTAAACAAGCAAGACAAAACGAGAAATTAATCCGTGATAATAATGGTTTTATATGGTATGCTTGTTAATTCATCAATGACAATGTTTATGTTTCTTAAAATGTTAATAAAATGAGTTAGACTTTCAATTCTACTCGTAATTTTTTTAAGTGAGCTTACATGATATATTTTTTGAAAGACATAAGCAAGAGATAGAATTATTGATGCGCATATAATCTACATAAAGTCTAAAATTACTTGTAATAAAGCGCGGATAGTTAATCTAATATATAACAAGAAGGCAAACATGATGACCATCATTGTGGTATGTTGTAGTCTTGAAAAGATCAAGGAAAAAATTCAATATAAATGAAGAAAGTTGTGATCAAGGGTATTAAGATTAGAATTCCAGAAAAATCTAAAGCACTAGTGAAGCCCAAAGAATCAAGGTAACCTAAAGAATTAGGTTACGAACAAAAATTTATTTTTGATGGAAAAGTAAATTTGAAAAGAAAAATTAATTAATAGAAGGATCCAAACCAAAAAATAAACAAACAAAAAAATAAGATCAAAACTAAAAAAAGTAAAAATAAATATTTGATTAAAAGGTGAGACATAAAAAAAAATTAACATAAAGAATAAGAAGAAGGATTAAATTTGAAAAAAATATCATATTTAAATGTTTTTTTCTCCTCACACTTTTCTCTTTCCTCCTCTTAAAATTGAGTTGGTCATGCAAAACTCCCAAGTTGTTCTTTAATTTATTGAGATATCAAATTTGATTTTTATTTTTTTCGTTCTTTCATAAAATTTTAATTTATATTCAATTTTATCATTCAATTACAATTTGTGTCACCTTAACATCCCCATATATTGTCCCAAAAGAAAAAAGACATCATAACGCTTCCAATAACTTAGTGGAAGCTAACGTTTAACCTTTAAAAAACATCACATGCATTGCATTAAAGGTGTGCTCGTCTCCAATATTATAGCACGAGTATGACACGTGTCTATTACTTTTTATATTTTAATAATATTTATATTTATTAAAATATCAATTATTCTTTAACTAATCTAAAGATAAAAAAATTAATATGAAAAAAATATTAAAAAGCTTGTGGATAGTAATTTATATTGTTTCAAAGAATATGTTGGTTATTAATTTTAGTGGCTTTAAAATGCAAAATATCTTATTTATATTTGATTAATTTGATAATAAATTTTAGTAAAATTTCAATACTCTCACTAGTTAATTCAATAATTTTTTATAA
This sequence comes from Populus ilicifolia, assembly GCA_015708895.1. Lineage (NCBI taxonomy): Eukaryota > Viridiplantae > Streptophyta > Magnoliopsida > Malpighiales > Salicaceae > Populus > Populus ilicifolia. The sequence continues at coordinate 193,878 of SRLM01000837.1, read as the reverse complement.
GAAAAGTAAAATTATAATCTTTTACCATGATCAATGCATTGAATTTTTAAAGTAATATTAGTTTTAGTTAATTTTCACTATATATAAATTTCTTCCAACATTATCATTTATGTTTATTATTATAATATAAAAAATTATTTTGCAAATAACTTACTTAAAAATTATTTTTCAAATAATAATAATAATAATAATAATAATAATAGAGTAACATTTTATTCCTCAGGTGCTATTATAACACACACCCAAGCCTACTCTCACTCTTTCACATCACCAATAAAAAATCTCCACGTAAAATAAGTAAACAGAAAGGTTGAAAAAAAACGAAACTGGATACAGGAGATCCGGAACTCAGCTATCCATACAAGGAGGCCCCCCCACCCCCAAATAAATAAATAAAATTTCACTGACATAAAAATTCGAACTCAACTTAGAATCTCCCTCTGCAGTCTCGATCGGCCTTACGAAAGAAGAAAATAAAAAAAAATAAAAAAAGAGAGCAGCTAATCCTTAATTAATCAATTTTGACCCCTCAGTTTTGTGGCCTAATAATCTCTATATATCATTCAATTTCTCCCGCAGCTTGCGCTCATAAACCCTAGTAAGAATTTGCTTGTTAGTCCTCCTCCAGGTGAGTATTTTAATTTGTTAATTTTAAATAATTGTTGATTTTGGTTAATGTCTAGTTGATGGATTATTGTAGTGTAGGAAGGCAGGGAAAGAGAAGAGAAGGAGAGGATTGGTGATCGAAAATTGGGAAGGGTGAGTTCTGGTAAGTGGTGGAAATGCCAGAGGAGGAGTTAGTTGAGCTTAAGTTTAGATTGTATGATGGATCGGATATCGGTCCTTTTAGGTATTCACCTGCATCCACTGTTTCTATGCTCAAAGAAAGAATCGTTGCCGACTGGCCTAAAGGTCTGTCTATTCTGCTCAATTTCTTTCTTTCTTTATATATATAGACACAACACACACACACACACACACACACACACCCCTCTATGCTTGGTTGGTTATTATGGCTTGAACAGTTGGATGGTGTGAAGAATTTAGGCTACAGTGATTTCCGTTGCTGATGATTAAATAATTAATTCATTTTGTAGTGATATGCTTAGTCCTCGGCTAGTAAGGGTTGAAACAATTTCTTGCTATGCTATATGGTTGTTTAATTTCGCAAATTGGATAGCTTACCTAGCAAGTGAACCAAACTGGTTCCACTTTGATGAGGGCATTGTATTTTAGAATGGTGATTTATTTGTTTTGTGGTTGGATGGGTAGTTAGCTATGTTTTTCTGAAATTATAACTGGCAACTAAGATATTGATGAGATATGCCTGGTCCCGCTGGTACATTCTTGTTAGTTTGAAATGTAGCATCTGTTGATCGAGGATGTTTTGGATGTAGAGACCCAAATGGGTAGCATTTTCTTTTGCGAAATTAATTTTGAACTGACTTGCACCTTTTTATTTTGTCAGTTTTTCCCTGATAATATCCTTTTAGACAACACATGTTGTCTTAATTTTCTACTGTTTATTGTTATTGTGTCATATGATTTGTTGTTCTTTTGCATGGGAAACCAAGACAATATTGTTCGCCAGTCATTCTCTGGGCAAAATATGGGTGCTGTGTTTACTTGATTTCTTGGTTGATTGGGGCAGGGGAACAGTTACATATAGGCTATCTTGATATGTGGCATGTGGTCATTGTTAAAAGCTATGGAGCGAAATCTTATGTGGTTATTTAGTGGATGGACATTGGATACATACCGTGTATACAAACAAGGTTGTATGTCCTTAGGTCCCACTCTTGTTTGGCATCCTTTGCTAGTTCGACCTTCACTTTGATGCAAGTTATGAAATAGATTTTCTCACTTCTTCTCACCAAGCAAAGGACACTTTTTCTCAAGCATTGAGTGATTATTCAATAATCATGCTCTTTCTACTCGGGTATTCACAGAGTTATCCATCAAATAACAACACTAGAATAGCAAGGTCAAAGTTTTACTATGCTGTTACCAGTCCTCTTCATGCACTGTGCTTTTCTGACAAGACCATTATAATTGGATCCCATTTAAGTATTGAGGCATTGGTTCTTTCTTTTCTGTTCTTCTCTGCATGCGTAACTTCCCCTACTTTTTATATCGATTTATGTCAACTGTTAATATTGAGGGTACTGCTTAGTGAGGACAGGGTTTAAGTCTCCTTGATATTTTCTTGGAGTAAGCTTGTTACCCTATTGCAAATATTTTCCTAATCTCTTCAAATCAAATCATATTTAGTGCATTATTATTTTCATGCAATGGGGAGTTGCAGAATGATAGAAGTATCAAGGTGAAACTTGGATAAGGAATAATACCCTTTGCCACGTCAACCAGACTAGCTTTCTCTCAGTTTACCAGTGTCACAACTGGAATTAGAAAAATGAAGTTGTGGCACTTCTGACTTGATTATTGATGAGGACAATTCATTATCATCCTCCAATGCAAATGTCATATATCATGCATGGAATAAATTACTCTTAGTGCTGGTTTGCCAAATTCTGATATGCCCAGGGAAATTCTATACACACCAAAATTGGGTGCACGTGTCATACTTGTGGATAATTGTAATTTGACTTTCAGCTACAGTTAACTGTCTTTAAGTTCTATAGAGTGCATCATGTGCATCTTCTGATTTACAAATGTAATATGACCTTGAGTTGGCACTAAGTTCATGTTCTCCCTTGATGTGTCTTGTGCCCTCCAGTGTGGCAGTGTCCTTCTTAGAGTGTGTTCTACCAAAAAAAATAAAAAAATTCAAAAGTAACTTTTTTTTAAATTTCTGCCAAAATTACCCTCCTTAGAGGAAGAATAATGTTCTCATAAGGATACTATGGTATGATGAGTGATTTGAAAAGTTATGCTTTGATATCTTATTATTATTTTATATCAACATATGTTTTTAGGGAGGATAGAATATGTTATTGGAATCTTGTGTGCGCTGAACAATTATAGGTCTGACTTGGTTCTGTCTTCGCTTTGCATTGAGTGTAATACTGGCCTTTTGTTGGGTGCTTTTGGACAGAAAACCCAAACACTAAGCATCTTTCTTGTTGCCATTTGATTGGTGAGTGGACTTTTCATTTGTAAGCACATGTTTAAAGATCAAGTCCATGGTCGTTACAGTTATAACCACAACAACACCCCCCCCACCCCCATTTTGCAGGCTCTGTAGAAATTGGATATCCCCTTTTAAATAAAATGTTAGCCTTTTCCTTTTACTAGGATGATATGGTTTTGATTGACATTCCCAATATGTGATTTGATTTCTTTGAACCGAGTAGTATTTTATTCAACTTTGTCAAGTAAGAGATACATTGTTCTTATTTTCTGTTTTCTAACAACAGATCTAAAACTTCTGACTTGTCTTAGATAAAAAAATTGCACCCAAGGCAGCAAATGATGTCAAACTGATAAATGCTGGGAAAATCTTGGAAAACAACAAGACTGTTGGCCAGTGTAGGGTTCCTTTTGGGGACCTCCCAAAAGGGGTCATTACCATGCATGTTGTTGTCCAGCCATCTTTAGCCAAAGCAAAAGCAGGTAGTTTTAGTATTTAACACATGAATATATATTGCCTTATGAACGGCAAACATTTTGTTATGAATTGCTACTCTGATGTGCTTCCATATTTTTATGTTTGAAGAAACATATTCATATCTTCTGAGGAACAACACCTTTGAGAACATCTTCTGAGACAGTATTCAGCTAAAATTGTCATGAAAAGATGTAATCAAATCTTGATTTTCATTCAGATGAAAACTCCGATCTGTAATAGGATACAGCTGTAATTAGAGTTTTTTTTTTCTCTTCTCCTCTCTCCTCCAATGTGCTTTATATAAGTTCAAACTTATTTTGTTTGTTTGTTTGAACAGAGAAGAAGGTAGACGATGCCCCAAGAAAAAATTTCTGTTCATGTTCCATATTATAAGTGAGTTGGGCTCCTTTAAGGTTTAAACTTTTGAGGTTGCCTTGAAGTTCCTAGGATCTCATCTCATGGCGATGGAAATCAGTTACTGGGAAGACAACAACTTGTAAAATGATGCCATCCCTCATCTAACTCTACATGTTTGTTTGTGGGCATCCCCGTGTAACAGTGTGCTGGTGTTGTATTTACACTATAATTGGGTGTTTATGTATTTTTATAGCTGCAAGCCTGCACTCTCATTTTATATTTATTTAATACAAGGCTTACGGGTTTGGTCTTCTTTGAAATCTTATAATTAAGTAGAACGACTTAAATTGGCCACTGGTTGAATTCCGATGTGCTGTTATTTGTGAGACCATTCAATTCTGCTCTTGCAGCGTGTGAACACATGTAATGAATCAGACTTACGTTTTCTGACCAGCAATATCAAGGTGGGTACAGCTTGTGTTTGTGTTTTCTTATTAGTCGAAGATATGTTTGTCTTTGTTTTTGAAAATTGTATCTGAAAATATTGAAATAGGTATTTTACTTATTTTTTTATATAGTTTTGAAACATTGATATTAAAAAGATTTTTTTTTAAATTAAAAAATATTATTTTAATAAAAAAATGCTTCAAATAAATAACCGAAATCACATTTACAAGGGAATGGAAATCAACCTTGTTGGAAGAGCACATGTGGGGGTAGAGAGAAGGGTTTTGCTGATTGTCATTATGTTCGGGAAAAATGATTGTGCGCCCCATAACTTTTGTTATAATCATGGCATTAATGAGATTAAAATACAAAGCTGATGGCATCACAATCTTAATTAAGCAGCAGTGGCTGATGGATGCATGTCAGCGTTCCCTTCCATATAAAATCTGTTAAAGAAAGGAGCGGATTCGTCCTGATCTCCCCCGTCAATCGCGAGAAGGTGTGCTAAGTCCAATGGGCACGACGTCGAGGGCGGGAATGATATTCTGGAGTCCAGATCCTGTATCCAATAAAACAATTATCTTCTCATTATTCAAACAGGAAAAAGCAAATAAATGAATTAAATGGTGTTGACCTAATCCTAGCGAATCAAAAAAGAAGAAGAAGAAGATCTTTTTCCCTATAAAACAGAGTACACGCACCATTGATCATTCCTCTTATCCCTTTTTTTGACCTTAGTTGATTCTTTGGCATTTACCTTGTTTTTCTTGTATGGATTTACTTTAGACAAACAATACATATAAAAAGTCTGTGGATAACAGGAGCTTGCACATACACGTACGTGAAAAGGAAAGAAGATTGATTAAGATCAGCATCTCCATGCAGAAGCAGCAAGTATGGCTCTATCTTGCCACCCCAAGAGCAAGCAGCCTTTGTCCTCCGTCAATCTGTACCCATCACAGGAATACAAGCCCAATAAGATCTTGGACTGGGTCACTGCATTTGCACTCAATGGCACCCCCTTAAACCCTTTCCCTTCCATTAGCTTCCTCCATTTCTCAAGCCTCTCATGTCTCTCAAACCTCTCTGCTCCCTCACATGCCACTATGTTCCTTATCTCTGGAGCAAATATGTACTGCTCCACTTTTGCCCTTTGTGAAGAATCTGGCGGAAAAGTTGCATCCAAAGAGTCAAAAATTGCTGAATAGTAGTGCAATGCCTCCAGGAACCTACCCAAGAAGTATGGTCCGTTATGGCTTGCTTCTTGCTCAACTACTGTTACTATGTTTGGCGCTTGGTCACGGATCATTGCTAATAGGTTCCCCAGGCAATTCCCGGGGACATGGTGGAGCCGGTTAACAGAGTTAACAGCAAGAGCCTCACCAACCCTTCTATTGAACATGTGTGGTTTAAGGTCTTCAAGTTCTTCAGCTACTGGGTGGTACTCAAATGGAACATGAAGAGAATGAGCTAGTTCTGTCAAGCACCGACCGGTCTCTCTAACATTCTCCATAGAGGATCCAACTCCAGTTATTCTGAGGAATGGAGCGCCACCAGGTCTAGCAGCCAGGGCTTGCATGAAAGCTGGCCATTGATAGCCTTGAAGAATGTCTAGGTCAATAACATGAACACGTTCTTCAGTTTCAAAGGCCTCAAAAATTGCTTGATTAGCAGTGAAATGAGCAAACTTTACGTAAGGGCAAGCTTGGTAAAGTATTTGGTAAATTTTTAGAATCTCCATGGAGTTTGGAGGGAAAGGAGAGAAGGCTTTTGAAGAGGAGGTACTCGGTTTATTTGTAAGGGTTGCAGCCAGCCTAGCACTTAGGGCCTCAGTGAAACAGGACGCAACTCTTTGCATGGAGTCGCCAAGGGGGCTGACGACTCTATTGAGGTGGTGGAGATATCTTCTAGCTAGCATGTAGTCTTCATTGGATACCGCCTCAGCACAAGCAAGGAGGAGGTTCAGTAGTTGGAGGCCACTATCTTGTTCCTGCAAAATAAATATGTGACCTTAAGATTTGTATAGTGTAATGAAGGAAAATGTGCTTATATAATTCCTAGTCATTGAATATTAATAGAAAGTAAAATAATTCCCTAACAAATTAGAATAGTTCTGCAAGTTGTTCATGACAGAACGTCTTTAGTTCTGTCATGCATATTCACCCTTCAGTTTTTACCTTTGTCACCTTTCACTTCAAAGTGAAATAGATTCATGAAGATCCAATTTGTTGTCTTGTCATGTTAAGCAATGATATCCTTTTCTACTATTATTATTGGATGATGAGGGGTGGGGGGGGGGGGGGAGATTACCTGCTCAGAGCCAATAGGAAGAGATACCATCAAGGTATGGTTAAAACTCTCTGGTTGCTGTTGCAGGGATTGGGTTGTTGGTGGAGGCTGTGGTTGTGTCGGTGGTAGCTGTTGCGGCTGAGGCTGCTGCTGGTTTTCCTGTAATAGTTGCTGTGATGATGGTGCAATTCCAACAGAACCCATCTGGTAAATATCGCTCTCCTGTGCCATTAGTGAACCTGATGATGTTTCACTCACCGATCCAGTACAAAACCTGGAGGGATTCTGTATCGTCAAGCAATCCATCATTGCAGGAACTGTGGTTGACATATCAAACAATTGTGTTGAACTTCCACTGCTGCCCGATATCTTAGGTGGTTGTTGGTATCCTTCTCCATACCCATCTCTTTGAAAATCATCCAAGAAGTCCTCAATACCTGGTAAAGAAAGGCTCTCAACTTGCATGAATTGATTATTTGGAGAGTTGCACATTCTATGCAGTGGACTCTGCCCCTTCCCTTTGTGGATGCTACTAAAAGCAGCTCCAAGCTGAGATAAATATCTAGGAGGAGAGCAGCCTGAAAGACTCTGCCCTTGCATTGCGTGAGCATAATTGTGATTGTGGCTTGAAGTTTGTGGCGATGGCAAGTTCCTCACTGGAGATGAGATCATGAAGTCACAGTCAAAATTATCAGTGAAAAAGCTCTCCCACATGGAACTATCAGGTGACTGGACTTCAACATCTCCATCCAACTCAAATTTGACTGCGGGTAAGTTTAGGCTTAGTGGGGTTAGGCTATTTTGTTCAAATTCGAAGGACTGAGTAGTTTTTTTAGATTCAGTGACTGATGATGACTCGTTAGGAGAAGTTGGTTGCAACTTGTTGCATGAGTTCTCGCTCTTGAGAGACCCCATGCTTCCACAGAGAGCATTAATCATCTTTTCTCTCTACACTTTGCTCAATTCCTTGCGCAAACAAAAAACGAAAGCGAGGTTTTTGGTGTTTCTCCAATGCTGCTCTCTCATATGAAGCTAGAGCTAGCCCCTTGAGTTGCTATAGGGGAAAAGGTAGGGGGGCTGTTTTTTCTCTCTTTATTTGGATAGAATTTGGCATTTGTCTATTTGTATAGCATGCATCGGAAAGGGAGAGAGGCAGAGACAAAACGCTAATCCAACGCCGTGTGGTTGGAGGTTACTGATTCAGGACACCAATTTTATCACCCCTAACAAAGCTTTCTCTGCAATCAGCCAAAGCTTAGCAGTTTTCTCTAGGGACTTGATTTGTCATCTGCCTGCGGAATGCTTGTGCTTGCACTAAATGACATTTTCATGGCGGGGCCCCACTTTCTTGGGCCGGCCCAGCTCAACAAGAGAGTTTGGAATAAGAGGACCCTTTCTCATTCTGTAACAGCTTAAATTGGAAAGTACAATGAGTAGTCAATACTTGATTGGAGAGCTGTGATAATATACAATGAAGAGAGGCACGATTATCCCTTTTTTTTTAGAAAAGAAAAGGAGGGATATGGGCCCACTGAAAATGGCAATTTGGACAAGGACCTCAACTATGCAATATTCTGAAAAGGACTTTACCATATGCGTTATGACAAAAAGAATTACAATTGTCTCTTTATACTAGACTAGCGAGGAGCTCTTATACATATATAGACACACACATCATCAACACATTTACAAGAAATAATAATTAAAAAATATATATTATTTTATCATTTTGCAAGACAAAACTTTATCCTTTTTACTGTATGAGTACTGTGACATGAAGGCTTCTGTTGAATAGAGGAGGTCTTACTAGACGACATATTCTAACATGGCAATTTAAATTAACTCTCTAAATACAATCTTAACGGGTTAGAACATAAATCATTCGATTATAAAAAATCCCATTTCACTGAAATTATAAATAACGAAATCAAGGGGTGAGTCTTCTTCTTAAATAAGAAAAATCAATACTAAGCTAGAGCGGATCGTGGTTAGGATCGGTGGGGTAGTTTTGCTAATTTGCAAAATCAAAGTCCCATTGATTTTACAAGAGCGAAATACGTGATTAAGTGTATACAATGGTGAGCAAAAACCAAAAAAGAAAAGAAAATGGGGTGGATGGAGAGGAGGAAGGAGGGGGGGGAAAGAGGACAAAAAACGAGACACGGGCAAGGTTGTCGTCGGTGGCGCCGCCTAGGCCTTGGATTTGCCGAAGGAATGAAGTGCTTGTCCCTAACTCCTTTTGCTCTTAGGCGGCATCTTCTTTTATATACGTGTGTCTAAACAATACAACTATTTTTGGTTCACTATTTTAGTATAATAAAGTATTATTTTTATAAATGATTTTAAAAACTTACATTTGATCTGACGTAATTTTTTTAAAATAAATTTATTTAAATACTGAATAAAAAAATTGACTTTTTTAACCAACAAACCAACCCACACACCTGAGATTCACAATTAAAAAAAAGAACAATTTAAGAGGGAGTTAAAAAGTGATAGAGATTTTGATTCAAAATTTTTTTTTTTCAAAAACAATCTTTTCATTTAAAGGTGTGTTAAAGTATGATAGAGACTGTGGGTTAAAGTGTTTTTGTTTAAAAATATAATATTAATATATTAAAAAATTTTAAAAAATTATTTTATTAAAAAATTTTAAAAATATAATTTTAACTGCCCTCACTAAACATCGCCCCTTAACGATCACAGATTACATAAAGCCAATTTTGAATCACGGTCCACCCACCCATTCATTCCTATCTAGCCAATCAAAAACTTGCCTCGTGGCATGGAAACATTTCCATTAACAATGTAAATGAACAAGAGTGTTTGTCCAATCTGGCTGACAAAGCTTTCTCTTGTATTTGTCAACAACTAAATTATTTTATAAATCCAGGATGAAATATCTATGCATATATCCCCTTTTACTTAAACCTTTTAAATCATGGTATATACAAGGCTGTTATGTACAATAATTTCTTCTTCTTGTTTTTCTGTGCATAGAGAGAGTCAAACCAGAAACGTTCAGGCTTAGTTCATGTCAGTAGCCCTGAAAGAACTTTAAGGTCAGCTACACATCCATGCAAAAGTTTCTAGCTAGATTGCAGTTAGGCTAATGCAACAACTAGCCAGGATCAATGGCCCTTTGCGCCCCAGTGAGCAGTGGGGAAGCTAAGGATTTTATTTTGGGCGCCCAAATTGGGGAAAAACTTTTAAAGGGTTATAATATAAAATTTTCTATTTTTTAAATAATTTTAATTCCGTATATTTAGTGAAATAAATCATCCAACCCTTCAAAAAATTATAGCTTCTGTCTTTGCAATCTGGCCGTGTACAGCTTTGTTTACTTCCAAGTCTTGAATGCATTTGCAGAGTTGAGCTCATTGACAGTGGCTAGGCATGCAGGCCTACTTGAGCATAATCCTGATCACTGATCATAACACTGAAGCTTCGTCCTGAACTCACAGCCTAACTTAGGAGCGAGGACCTTGTGCAGACGAAGAGGCCCTGGAATATATCAGTATATCCCACCACTAAAAAATTCAAGAAAGTGCAGATAAGAACTGCTTCTTCTCAAAATAAAAACAAAAACCCAGAAGCTTGGTCTTTAGACCAGGTCATGCACTGTTTTTAGTGCAAGCAAAAACTTGGAATTTCAACGCTAAGGCTAAGGCGCAAGAGAAACTTGCAGCTCTTTATTTTTTTTTTCTTGAGAAAAACAAATAAGCAGGTAGTTAATGACTGTCTGTAATCGTTTGAATGGATCCCCGAGGAACAAAACAAATTTAATTTGTTTCACGAATTGTTTCCATGCGTAAGAATTAACAAATTATACAGCTATGTATTCGCCGTCGTTTGCTAGTTTCTTCCGCATACATGAATGATGATGTCCACATGAAGAGCAGCTGAGTTCGAGAGACAAGCCTTGAATAAACAGCTTTCTAGCATTAATTGTATATGATCTTCTTGGACTATTTACTGGCCGAAAACTATGGATAAGACAAGTCACACATCTTTCACAGCTTTATTGTTATATTACTGGAAATCTCCATTAAAGTTGTAGCTAAGTTTGAAAACTTAAGTTTGCCATTACGTCTGTTTAGCCTTGATGTGTTTACAAGTAAAATACCGTTTTAGCATGTTTACCGTCTGGAAATCTCCATTTTTTATTTTTTATAAATTATTTTTATATCAACATATCAAAATAATATAAAAAATACTAAAAACATATTAATTTAAAAAAAAATAAATTTTTTAAAATGAAACACAAAAACAAATAGTTTTTTAAACTTTTTTTTTTTAAAAAAAAACCTGCTAATTTATATTATTTTTAAACTTTTTTATCAAACTATAACCATAATAATTACAATGGCAAACACACTCAATACATATTTGATATTCTATTAATTTTTATTTTTTAAAGTGTTTATCACTTAAAAAATATCAAATTAATATAGATTTTAATAAATGTTTTTTTAGTAATTTTGACATGCGAAAGTAAAAAAATAATAAATATTATTTTAATATATTTACAATTAAAAATCACTCTACATCACATTAACAAAGTACTAATTATATAACATTTATGGATCAACAAGATGAAAAATAGGAAGATTTGAACAAATTAGGGAGATTGGAATCATAACATACCATCGTTACCAAACTTGTGGTCCTAATTTGGTCATAAACAAGAAACAAGGCTGTCTCAAGCGATTGACCAATTAAACATAGTTGTTTTCATATCTGGAATAATGGATCATGGGCCTATAATGTGGTGGAGGTCTTGACTGAAAAAAAACAGGTGGCTGAAGTACTGTTGGTGGGTACGTCGGCTGAATATGATGTGGATATGGTAGCATAGCTGGACTTCCGTACACAGTTGGTCCATGAATTTGACTTCCATACTGTGGCCTCTCCCAACATGGTGGGAACTGTGGTCTTGAGGCTCCGTAAGGCATAGCAGACATTCCTAGAGAATTGTTGGGCCTGAAAACTGGAGGAGCCCCATGAGGCACCTTGGCTCCAGCATCCTGCAATTTGGGTTTAGCAGCATCCAGCAATTTACTAAACAAACCGAGAAGCCAGCAAAGTTTTTTTCTCTTTTTGGTGCTAGAAACAATAGGAAGTTTGGCGCCAGTAGTACCAATATTTTGGCTTTTAGATACCTTTTCAACATAATTTCGATCACAGCCGCATTCACAATCGGAGTCATCGTCACAGCAAGAACAGTCTGACGAGTCTCCTTCGACAGGGTCCTTTTCGGGGGAGCAAAGCACTGCTTTTTTGCCCCACCTTGCAAATTTCTGTACAACTATTTGAGGGTCTATAGTGCCTGTCACAGCTACCAAACCTTGTTCTGTATCAATGGTGATTGCAAGCACTCCTGGCAAATGGAAAACAAAATAAAAAGAAGAAACAACAACGAGTTCTACTGAGAACTACTAAAAAAATGGAAACCCAGTTGCTAATATACTTGCAAAAAAACACATTTGGCTAAGCTGATGAGACAATCTTAGACCATGATGGCCCATAAAAACATCAAGCAAGCTATTGATACCAGAGATATTACATTCATATTTATTGAAATAAAGCATGTTTCTTTACTACAAGAAACATATGGAATGAAATGGGTGCAAAAGAGAACCAGAGAATTTCTCCAACTTTTCCTTCGCCCTCCTAGGACAGGCTGAACAACACTGAATATTCACTTTCAAATAAAACCTCTGCAAGCGAAAAAATAAACCTTATCAGAGAAACAAAAAGAAGAGATCACAAAAAAAAAAAACCCTTACAGCACAACACTTATAGTTACCGAAGCATGGCCATGGTGAATTTTAGGGGCAAACGCATTTTTCTTTTCCATTGAAATAACTCGGTGTGATTATATACTGTGTTTGTGCCTAGAAAAAATCAATCAAAAACTGTCTTCATAGGAAAATGAAGAAAGCAAAATCTATATGAAATGGAGGGCTAGGGTTGCTGCATAGAGATGCTTAATTAATGTAGTATATTTGACACAATTGATAGATTGATTAGAAAATATTCAACTACCTTAAATAAAGCTCGTCAGCAACATATTTTGGTGAGTTGTCGCAAAATAAATATATATAGTATTAAATATTATTGATTTTTTTATTTTTTATCTTTATGGTACCTTGGCTTATGTGTTTTTTTTTACCTTAATTAAAAAAACATATCTTAAGTCTATCCGCAAAAAAAGGGACAACATATTTTAAGGAGCTTTTTTTTTATCTTAAAAAAAATCTGCAAATTAGTCAAAAAAAAAATTAGCTTTATTCTTTTAGAAATTATAGCTTATATTCTAAAATTTATAAGTTGATAACACTTTATGTCCTTGCATAGGTGCGTCAAAACACATCAACAAAAAAAATTGAATTATTTACAAAATTATCATTATATTCTAATTAATAACAAAAAAGTTTTTGCTATATTAATATTACAACTTTGCTATCAAACATATAATTACTACTTTGCCAACAAACTAATATTATAACTTTATAAAAGATTAAAAAAGAGCTAAAACTTTCATAATGATATTTCATCCAATGCTTTATATGCAATACAAAATTAATCTTAATTTCATGAGATTCATTTGGTTTTGAATACCATAAAATCAACAAAAACCATATCCTTATTATCCATATTATGATCCATATTATGGTAACAAGCGATATCTTATTATCTTTAGCAACTTTAACATTCTCTTTAAGAAGTTCAATATTTATATATTGCTTAGAATTTGTATTTCAAAAATTATCACTTTTAATTTGATAGCAAAATACGTCAAGGATAGGTAATGGATTGCATCTCTCTACTATCCCTATTACGATAACAAGTGATACCTTGTTATCTTTAGCAACTTTAATAACCTCTTCAAGAAGTTTGATTTTTTGTATATTGCTTAGAGTTTGTGTTTTAAGAATTGTCACTTCTGGTTTGTTAGCAAGATACATTGGAGTTGGATATATTAAAGAACTATTTCAATTTAAAAGATTAAATTGTTAAGTGATGTTTCAAGATATGATTTATATTAATCTCTTGCACATACCCTCAAATAAAAGCTCTTTTGAATTTAAAACTTGCATGGACCCACACTATGTTATGCTTGATTTTTATTAATTAGAAGAAGGTGATGAGATTTCAACTCGTGATCACTTGATTAACAAAGTTGTGATACCCCGTTAAAGAATCATCTTAACTTGAAAGTTTAAACTTATTAGGTGAGGTTTTAATATATAATTTATATTATTCTCTAACAAGATAATCGTATGTATCTCTCCTAGTTTGTTTAGTTTCAAAATCTAGAAGTAAGATATATCGAGGTTAAGTTTAGTAATGTTTTTTTTTAATTCATTGCAACTCTTTTTTTTAATCAATTTCTTCCTAGTATTCAATTTACACATCCCAATGTTTTAATTAAGCCATCATCCTCTAATTTTCCAATAAAATCTCTAGAATAAATCAAGTCATCGTTCTACTCATGTTTTTATAAAAAAAACCTTTGTTCTATCATGTCTATTTAAAGAGGATGAATCATCTTCTTCACTTAAATCTCTAGTATAAATCATGTCATACTCCATTAATTTTTCAACAAAATTTGGATAGATCTTTTTCATATAAAACATAGCTACGAGCAAAGAAACCAATTTTATTTAAGAAATATAGTCATAACCCATTTTTTACCCCTATTATTTAAAAAAAAACATAAAAAATTAAAAAAAAAGAAAAAGATTATAAAGTGAAACAACAAGTAAGAAAGAAATAGAGGAACAAAATAAACAACAAATTTTTAAAAGATCTTATAATATAATGTAAGATTAGATTTTAAAATAGAAAATGATTATTTTTTTATGAAGTGAAGATTCAAATATGACAGGGAATAGGGTAGTTGACATGGACTACATGGAAAGTTTTTACCGAAGATATTAAGGTCTATAAGAAAAAGAAAAGATCCTCCCTAGTTAGGAATGGAAAAACTAATCTTTAAAATCCTTAAAATCTTAGTTTTTTATTACAAATGAAAAAATAAAATAATATTTGAATTAACAATTAGGTTTTATTTTCTAAAAGGTTCAATACTATAAATGTAGGCTCGAGATATATGGGTTTAGACACAGACAAAGGGAGAAAACAATCATATGCATATAAGTAGACATGGAAAGAAGTTTAAGTATATGTTTGGCATTGTAATTGTTTTTGCAGTTCAAAAAGAAAAGTTTAAGAAAACTATAAATTATAATTTTTTTGTAATCAAGGTTTCAAGATAGAGTTCTTTGTAAGACCCATGCAAAAATATCATATGTTTTGATTAACCAAGTATTTTCAAATTTTTGAATAGGACAAAATACAGACTACACCATGTAAATAAAGCCTAACTAAAAGAGAAAAAAGCTGCCAAAAATAAAAAAAATAAAAACGAACTTATTCTTCTTTCTCCTTTCCCACAAGCTAAAATCCTAACCACTCTTCATCCTTTTTTCCCTATCCAAAACCCACCAATTATCATTATTCTTTCTTTATGACAATACTCGTTTATAATCATTAGCCATTATCTCCTTTTACTAGCATTAGTGCAATTCTTCATCTTCCTCCTTTTCTCACCAACACCAAGTCTTCTCTCTTCACCTTGTCATTATCTTTTCTTCCCTCACCAACCACCAAAACAAATCAATCAAATCTCGTATCTTTATGGGAAAATAAACAAAGCAAAATCTATATGAAATGTAAGGTTACAGTTGTTATATAGAGATTCTTAATTAATATAGCATATATTTGTTATAATTAAGAGCTTGATTAAAAGAAATTCAATTTCCTTAAATAAAGATAAATTTCATTAACAAAATATTTTTGGTAAGTTATCGTAATATATATATATAGTAATAAACCATATTGATTTTTTTTTATCTTTATGGTACATTGAACTAGGTTTTTTTATTAATCTTAATTAAGAAAACATATTTTTAGTCTATCCTAAAAAAATTATTTTAAAGAGTGTCATGGGGGGTGGAATTGAGAACAACGAGTCTATCTCTTGAGAGATGTTGGAAATGATTTTTAGGTTTAATCATAAAATTATAATTATAAGTTTCATGAATCACCACCTAGTGTTATGATCACTAAGAAACATAATAATTTATAAGAGTCCATGTAAAAGACTAGTAGTGCAACGGAAAAACATGTTACCCTTTGTGCATCTTACATAAGATAAGTTAAATTATTGTTTGATTGTTTTTCTAAGTCATGTTTATATCCTTTTTTTTAGCATCGCATTTATTAAATATATAAAGGTATGCTATACATTATAGTTTTATACCTTAAAATTCTAAAATCTATAACTAAATCTTAACACTTTAAATATAAAATGAGTATAATAATTAGAGAAAGATTTTTGATATTTTGGTCAAACACTAGTTATGACATGAATTTTATATTTTAAAACATGAGAAAGATGCACTTAAAAAAAAATTGCTTGGAAAAATTTTAGGATTTGACTATATACATGAAAAGAAAATATTTTTTAAATGATAATTTTTAAAATTTTTTAAGTTTCAGAGGAAATCATGTATTTTTAATATCGGGTTTATATCTTATAATGTAAGTCTATAGCATGATATTATACAAAATTATTGGTAGAATATATGAGAGGTCCACAAATATTTTTTTAAAAATACCCTTTGAAAGGTTTGAATTTTTTTAATATTATAATATTTTTTAAATATAAATTGGACTAGACTCGAGTTAGTCATCCAAGTTGGGCTGAAATAGGGCCAGGCAAATTGGCAGCCCAACAAGTTTCTCTTTTTTTTTAGTGGATTGGACCTAGCCCAGCCTTATAGGTTAGAACTTAGTCATTGGCTTAGCCCAGTGACTATATTGCATTGTAAACAAAACAACATGAACTATAATTCATGTTCCATATGTTTATGTGTAGAAGAATAAGAAAAACAAAGAGGGAGGGGAAAAAAAAGCTCACCCGGTGCAAGTTTAGTCATCACTGGTCTAGCGTGAGAAGTGTGGAAGTTTGGTGGCTAAGTTGTTATGGTGCAAGAAGAAGAAAAAGTTTACGGTGGAAAAGGGAAAGCTTGCAGTGGTTATCCTTATCACTAATGAGGAGATGGCTTCGCAAAGGTATTAGGTTGTCATTGGTTACTATGTGAGGGAGGTTATGGTAGTTGAAGAAGACAAAGTTATGGTGGTGGAGGAGGCAAGAGAAAGGTTAGCGATTGAAAAAAAAAATAAAGGAGGATGATTTTTATCAACTTTAAACCTTGATTTTTCTTTTCTAAGGGCATGAAATCGACCTCTATTTATAGAGGTGGAAGAGAGAGATTTTGTCTTTACTAGTGCTAAATATTGAAATTTGATTCAAACTAGAAGGCTCTCAACCATTGGTTCAAAGTTTTCATAATGAAATGTCAGATTTTGGCAACTCAAGATTACTTGAATTGGCCTCTTTAGAGCAGCGCCAAAGTCGTTATGATATCAATCCACTAAAAAGAACCATATCGATATATGTTCAAGTGTCAGGTCATTATATTAATGTGTAGTTTGTTTGGTTTATGATTAATACTTAAAAGTGCATTTTTATCAAATTTTTACATCATTATTTTGTACTTGAAAAATCAATAACTCCTTAACTAAAGCATGTTTTATAATAACATATCTAATAATATAATGTGTCTTTAATTTAATGGTAAATATTCATCTTAAATGCAAGTCTATTATATAAATAAAATAATTGATTGATGAGTTTAAGTACTAAAATTAAAAGGACAAAGAGATGGTCAAACTTAGAAAAAAGATGCTAGTGCAGTCCAAATCAGAATACTATTTGGTAAGTGGGTCATATCTAGAGCTATAGATCTCGGATTTAGGTTTTCTTTATAGACTTACAACTTTCATATGGAGGTCTTGTTTTTAAAAAGGTCATTTTCAAGTTCAAATTATAGCAAGAATGAAAAAATCCAAATATATCATATAACCCAGACATTGTTTAATGTTCAACTCATATCTTGAGTTTTAGAAGTTCAAATGACTTTAAATTTTTTTTTTAGAAAGTTAAAATAATTTTTTAGAACTTTCATGATATAAGTGGTTCTTATTCTAACGTTATTAATATTGTTTTATTCAGACAAGAGAGAATAAGAATTGTTACCAAGTCAAAAGTTAGTTACCCACTTATCAATTAGTTATCAAATCAATAATTTCTAATTTTGGCTATAAAAAGAGATATTTGTCATGCATTTAAGCATCTTGGTTTCCAAATCAAGATCATGTTGTTGATTTCTCTCTTTGTATTACTTAAGTTTTGCTTTTATTAATATCAAGTTTATGCATTTCATTTTCTTTCCTTTACTTAGTTAACTTTTATCTTATTTATATTCTTATTTTTTTATTTATGTTTCTTTTTTTCATTATATTCAACTAAGTTTATTATGTTAAGGTGAAAAGATTACATTAATGGTGTAAGAATAAGCATAATATAAACTCAATATGAACCTTAATGTTTGATACTAACATGTTTTGTTTTTGTTATCTTGTTAACTCTTTAATACTTTACTTGTTAAATGACTAATCTAGATTTATGTTATATAATACTTGGTACAACAAATATTTGGTACTTTCATAGCTCAACCGTATGGTATAACCTACATCTGTGCTATAAAAAGAACTTGATTTGTTGTTAACATAAGTTATAATCATGAATGTCTGACAAGATTTCCAAGTACTAGTATCAATTGAATAAGATAACTAATGTAATCATGTTAACAATTTATTATCTGATCACAATCTCTTATGTGTGTGGTTTCTAATTAAATAATAAGAGTTTATACTATATGTGTTTAACATATTATTAGTAGATCATTTAACCTTGATATTTATTGTTATTATTATTTAATCCTTACGTTAATCTTTCATCTCAAAGTTATCATCAACTTCTTCTTCTTCTTCTTTTTCTTTCTTTTATTATTATTATTATTGCTATTGTTATTATTATTATTATTATTATTATTATTATTGTTGTTGTTGTTGTTGTTGTTGTGTTATTATTATTTATAATTTATACAATTAACCTCCATGTGGTTCAACACTAGTCTTGCTGGATTATTTATTACTTTGACACTTCTGCACTTGGAAGAAGATATTAATATTTTAATCATATCTGTTTGGTTGAAAGATAAATCATTAAATTCTCTAAAAGGTGGTGTTTTTGGATGAATGATAAAAAAGAAAAAGAAGATGAATAGTATTAGACGACGTATTATCTGGTTTGCCTTTTCTTTATTATTTTGGTAAAAAATAACATTATTTTGGTCAAAACACATCTTTTCATTTAAATGAAACAATGTCATTTCAATTTTTAAGGTTTTAGTTTATGGATTTGGATAAAGTTCAATTTCATCCTACGACTTTTAATTTCTTTCAATTACACCTCTAATTGAACCTAAATATCTAATTTTATATAATTTTATCCTTGCTAAATTTTAATATCAACCCTAAATTCTAGTGCCTTTTTCATATTAGTCCTTGGTATTAGATTTATGCATATTGACCCTTAATAAACCATTACTCTTTAAAAAAATTTCAGTTTCACCTCTAATTTTAATTAATTAGGTTTATAAAATTTGATTTTTTTTAAAAATGGTCTTTGGTTGTGAGTTTCTTCAATTTATCTCTTAATTGACCTCAAAAATTTATTTTTCTTAAGATTTTATCCCTAACTTAAATTAATTGACTTTGTAAAAAATAAATTTGGTCCTGTAATAAATATTTTCTAAATTTAATTTTTCACCAATTAAGTCTTTAATACAATTAATTTGATTTATTTAAAGTATAATTAAGTCTTTACACCTAATTAATTTATTTAATTGGACCCGAATTAATTCTTAAACATAATTAACCCATAAATTCAGCGTATGATTAAATTAAATTAGCCTATTAAAAATCTAATTAAGTCCCTGAACTTTTGTTTTTGCATATTCGTCCAATAATCATTTAATTTGACCTTGAATGTTATCTTTCAAACTTAATTTTTCACCAATTAAGCCTCTAATAAAATTTATTTAATTCATTTAAAGTATAATTAAGCCCTTGTAACTAATTAATGTTTTCATTCAAACCCATATTAATTTTTAAATATAATCAAGCTATAAATTCAACTCATGATTAAATCAAATTAGCCTATTAAAAATCTAATTATATCCCTGAAATTAATTTTTTTATAGATTCATCCAATAATAATTTAATTTGACTTTGAATGCATATTGTCTCTCAAGTTTTAGGCACATTGAGATACGATCAGGCTTCTGACTTCATCCAAAAGTTATAGCTTCATTTTATGCATATCTAAAATCCTTCCTTAACTAGTTTTTTCCACATCACCAATCTCTTTGTCATTATTATTTATTTATTATTTTATTTATTTTAAAAGAAAAAAGGGTAAATTTTAGGGAATAAAAAAAAGTTATGATAATGAACATTTTTTTCTTTAATCTTAAGAGAATCATATTAATAATCTTGTAGTTTAATCTTTTTTTTATTATTATTATTCTCTTAAAAATTATAGTTTGTATCCCGTAATTTATAAGATGATAATCCTTACTCAAATGAGCCAAAAATGTTTTGCTTTCATTAATCTCTTATTTATACTTTTCATTTCATTTCTTTTACTTAATTAACTTATATCTTATTTATGCTCTTATCTTTTTATTTATGTTTCTCTTTTTTATTATGTTTAGTTAAGTTTATTATGTTAAAGTGAAAATGCTACACTAATAGTATAAGAATAAGTATAGCATAAACTCAACATGAACCTTAATGTTTGATATTAACATGTTTTGTGTTTTTTATATAGTTCACTTTTAATACTTTATTTGTTAAATGATTAATTTAGATTTATATTTTATAACTCTTAGTATAATAAATACTTAACAATTTCATAGCTCAATTGTATGGTATAACCATACTTGTGCTATGAAAGGAACTTGATTTGTTATTAACATAAGTTATAATCATGAATGCCTAACAATATTTATAGGTATTAGTATTATTCGAATAAGATAACTAATGTAATCATATTAACAATTTATAATTCAATTGGAACCTCGTTTGTGTGTAGTTTATAGTTGAGTAATAAAAAGAGTTTATTCTAAACTTGTTTGAAATACTATCAATGGATCCTCTAACCTTAACAATTATTTTATCCTTGTTAAATCCTTATATCAATCTTACATCTCAAAATTCTCTTTAACTCATCATCATCATTATATAGTTAATCTCCTTGTGGTTCGACTCTGATTTTGTCAAGTTATTTATTACTTTAACACTCCTATACTTGGAAGAAGACATCAATCATTTTGGTTGTGTCACCAAGTTAATCATAAAACCAACCTTAATCACAACTTGAATCAACCTATAAATATCAACAATCAGATCAACCTAAATCTTGATCATTTATGGTTTCTTTATGAAGACATATTCAACAAGTAGAGACACTTGTCATTATTGACAATTTACCCAACATTGCGTATGCAATTTACCCAAACTTTCAATCAATATTAGCAACTCTAAAAATTTATTTTTGAACCTTAACATATGATTTGTCTAATTTTTAAAATAATTTATAACATTTTTTTGTTTTTGTTTATTTTTCAAGTATATTGTAATATTATTGATTTTTGTGTATGATTGTTGAATACTTTAAGTGTTATGAGTTATGTCATTACATGACAATTCTGGATGTATGAAATAGTCTAGGATTGATATTGGAAGGATTGAGTCTGAATTTGGTTTATCAAAAGTGTAATGGTTAGTGTTCATATTGAAATCTTTAGTGTGAACACATATTTATTCATCATAATGCTTGGGTTGAAATAAAGATTCTCAATCCATTTTATGTGTTATGTTTTTTATTTATTTCATGTTTTATTATGTAACTATTGTCTTTTATTTGAGAACAAGATGAAATAACCCGCTAAACAACTCTTATCCTTGGATCTTTAATATCAGATAATAGAATTAGTAGATATATGTTCATGTCACTTATTATATTATTTATGTATTTTTATTTGTGATGTTATGTATTTGTTTTTATTTATTTAGAGAACTCAACCAGGATTAGATAGTTCGTTCTTGATTCCTATCCTTAGATGTTAATTATTAAGTATTTGAATTAGAAATTACATATTTATATTAGGTCCAATGTTTGTCCTTTGATCAAATTATAAATTAGGTCATCTTTAGACCAAATCCAAAACCATTGTTCAATATAAATTTAAAATAAAAAACATTGGGTTTTGACAACCCCTAAACATTATTAACACATTAATTTTAAAACAAACAACAATGCATTTTATCTTAGATAAGATAAATGTAGTGATCATATCTTCTCTATTACATAATCAACTTTTTATCTAGAATATTTGAAAGATCATTTAGGCTTTTTTAGTTATCATAAAACTAATCAATGACTACTTTTTTCAATTTTATCCCTTTTGACTTTTAGCTCATCGATATTTCTCCTATGAAAAATATTGTAAAAAATTATATCAGACGGATATGAGGCGCCTTTATATGACAAAAAACTTTAAATGGTGTCCAAACATGAAGGAATAGGCACAAAATATTACATAAAAAGAAAAATTTTATAGACTACCCTAAATACACAAACCCAAACCCTTAATCTCTAATTTTACACTTGGGATCAAACTTCAAATTATAGAAGAAGATTAGCATGGTGAAAATTTGATTTAGAGTTTTAGATTTAAGTTTAAATTTTTAAAAATCCTACGTGCAAAAGAAAAAACATTTGTTCGATTTAGTTTTTATTTTTCTCCTATTTTTGTTAAAGGATTTTTTATTTAGTTTTTATAATTTAGAGTTTTGATTAAAACGAAGTAAAAATGAATGGAGGAATGGGAAAAGATTGGACAAAAAAACTAATATATCATTTGTGTTATTATATATACAAGTGTAAATTTGTTTTTTTATTATTTTATTTTATGTTTTCAATTGACCAAAAAGGTAAACTATAATTTCTAAAACAATAGAGGCAAAAAGAAAAAATAACAAAATTATAGGAGGATAAGTGCAATGTTTTCTTAATCTTAATTTTAAAGACATCTTCTCGAAACAATTAAAAGTAACAAGGTTTTTTTCAATGATAACTATCTTTATCTTCAATTCTTAGAACCTTCATCTTTAAGACTTCACAAAATGCAAAGAAGAACAAAAACATGTAAACTCATGCATATATATATTAACTTGTAAGTTTTTATGGTTTTAATGATAGCTAGATTTTAAGAACTTAGTGGTTTTTGAACCATTACGTATTAGATGCATAAGAAAAGAGCTCATAGGCCCATGGTAGTATTAACAGAAGTAATAAAAGACATAGGCTAAATAATGTGCAAAATACTATGCACATGGACATAAAAAAAAAACTATTCATTATCAACTGTTTTCTTTAAAGAAAAATTAGGCTGCCTTGATTTTAAGGGTGATACGGTCTTTTTTAATAGTCAATTAGTCATTAAATAATTATTAAGGGTTATTTTTTTCTTTCAAACTTTGTTTTAAACAATCATATTATTGATTTACCCCTGTACTAAAAAACAATTAAACTCTTAACCAAGAGTATTTCGATCTTTTGTTTTTTACAAAATAGTAAAATGATTTTTCTGCCATTAGAATCAAGAAAAAAAACAAGGCAAATATTTAAGGGTGATTTCATCTTTTCACATCAATTTTTTTATTAATTCCAGAATCATGAAGGGTATTTTAGACTATTTGCTCTCAATAATTATTTTTTTTACCAAAATATTATATACAATGCATGCACTACCTTCTATTAGCCAAATTTATTGTTCTGTCATGTCTTTGAAAGTGATGTCTTACCCTCTTTTTTATGGTGTAACATGTGACAAATTTGATGAGTGATTTGTTGTTAATAACCATTTATTTTTCTCTTTTTTTTTCTCTCCTATCTTGAAAAGTACATATTGGCTCTTTTTTTAATTTAATTCCAGTCATTTTTCTTTTTCTTTTTTATTTTTGTCTTCGACCCTTTTATAAAAGTTTTGTTTATTTTCAATTTAGTCATTCAATTACAATTTATCATATACACCTAGACCCTCTCTATTTTTTATGTTTTAATTCTAGTCTTTTTTTATTTTTATTTTTTTTCCTTGACCTTTTTATAAAAATTTTGTTTGTTTTCAATTTAGCTTTAAATGATAATTTTCCTGTATTTTTTATTTAAATTTAATTTTTATTCTTTTGATTTATATTTTTTTTATTGGTTTTTTTGTTAAAATTTTATTATTTCTCAATTTCATCATTCTATCAAATTTTATAGTGTATTTCTTTTTCTTTTTTCATTTTCACTCTTATTTTTTTATGTATTTTATCTTTTGTTAAAGTAATTTTTTTTTCAATTTAACCCTTCTTTTTTCCCCTCTAATTTACTTTTTCTTTTGACTTTCACCCTCATTTTTTTATTATAATTTTTTTTAGATCTTTTTGTATAATTCATTCCTTTCTTGATTTTATCTTTCAACGTTTGATTTATTGAGGGTTAGGCTTTATAATTTTTCCATTCATTGTGTTTCTAATATAATGACATGGATCACATATTGGAAAAGTTAATACAGATTAATATTATTTTTTTTATTTTTTTTAATTTGATCGGTCATAACATTTTAAAATAAAATTATTTTGTGGTCATCTTTAAAAAAATATTATTGGTCTATCCTAATCTCCTGACCTAGCTCAGGGATTTTACAAACCTTTTTTGAATAAAGATTTTTAAAAAAAAATTAGGTGTGTTTAGTATTTAAAGATATTATTCTAATTTATTTTATTAGATTTTTAGATAATATCTAATATTTTTTAATTTCAACTTAATTTTTTATATAAAAAACATGCTGAAAAAATCTATATATCCAAAAAATAATTTTGAGAAAAAAAATCAAATCCATCAAAAACATGAATAAAATAACTATTTAAGGATAATTTATCACGTCAAATTTTAATGTTAATTTTCTCTTTGCGATTGAAATATGTACATGTAGCCCTTGAATAGACTTGTTGTGTTGTCTTTTCTTATGGCACCAAGGCAGAGTTAAAAGTTTTAGGAATAATCAATGTAATATTTAAAAAAAAATATTTAGTCACTAGCGTTTCATGATCGATATAGAAAAAACAAAAACATATTTATTTTTAATTAAAAAACAAAAACATATTTATTTTTAATTAAAAAATAAAAATATAAAATAAATCAGAAAATACAAGAATACATCTCCTATTATACTTTTCTATCCTGAGGTAATATTCAAATAATCACTCGTAAAAGTTAATGTGATAACAGAAATAAAGAAAGGTTAAGAGTACTCTACCCTTTCATTTAATTTATTTACTTTGATGTGACTGAAGGACATGGACACCACAGCTGCATCATGCTGGCAGAAAAATTTGTTCGTGTCTGGAAGAAACACACGGGTGCCTAGCTAGCAGCCCTCTGCCATGCCTCTTTATCAACCATAAACAAGGGACCGATTCCCTTTTGGAGTTCCATTCCGCTCCCTCATCATAATTTAGCTATGGAACTTGGAAGGAAGAAGGGATGCTGCATTATCCGTGCCCTTTTCTTTTTTCCACAGCTCTTTCAACTCAGCTGTGATATCAAACCATATTACTTAGCTTGTGAGCTTCCTAAAGAAGGCCGTCTTTTGCTAAAAAAGGGAAGAAGGCCATGTGAAGGAAGGTAAGTTTAAGTTGTAATTAAATCTGTATTTTCTTCATTGTGTACTTGACAAGTTTCTGGTGATTCTAATAAGTTGTAAGTAAATCACTCAATCTTCTTCTGGTTACTCTCTTCATTGATGGTGATAAGACCTGTGAATTCTCATGCCTGCCATTTAAGGCTCACATGAAGAGAATGAACGTTCTCTATCCATTAGGTTATAGTCTAGTCTTATCTTCTTCTGTATTTACTGGCATGCATATGAACATGCATGCTATAAATTCAGTAGATGAATGTCTTGCTGAATTTCATTAATGCTTAATTAATATATATTTTCAACTTGCATTTTTTTTTACCATAACATCCGAAGGGGAGTTTTGAATCAAATATTAATCACAAGAAACAATGATCTGACCCCTCCATTCATGTTTTATTTTTTTTCTTCCTTTAGGCTCTAATGATCAGTAAGCCTATAAATACCTAGACCTTCAGCAATAAGATTATATGAACAAAGGAGGGCTTTAATTCAAGCCCCACAAATCTTTCAAAAAAAAAGCTACTCTGCCCCATCAAGAGTCTGCTTCCTCTTCTCTTTCCTACACATCCAGCTCCATATATGCCAAATGAAGTTCACATGCCTTTGTTTCTTGTGAAAAAGATATATCTCCTCAACTTTCATGTTTTACAGTTGGATCTCCACCAACTCCTCGCTGCTACTCATTATCCACAAAACAAAATTCATCTTCAAATATGATAATGCTCTCAGTGCCGTTCGCTAAAATCTAATTTATTCAAGTTTTCATATATAGAGAAGCCTTTGTAAAACTGTTATTTTCTCCTGTCTCCCAAAGTTTGCAGCCATGAATCCCCTTGTTCTCTTTTTTCTCTCATTTTTCTTTATCAACTCAATGTCTTCGAAGGTTGAACCATCTCAAAAAACTAGTGCCCATATCAGTGTAATGGGTCTTGTTTACTGCGACATCTGCTCCAACAACACCTTCTCCAGACACAGCTACTTCTTACCAGGTCGGCTAATCTCCACCAGCCTAGAATTAGTTTCAATTTTTTTCTAGAAATTGGAAGCTTTCTATGTTAAGATACTGGCATTGTCTCTGATTTTTTTTTTTGACAAATACTATTGTGTATCCAGGTGCTGAAGTTAGAATAGACTGCAAGTTCAAAGCAAGTTGGCCCAAAACCAGAGAGCAGATATCGTTCTCAGTGAACAGAACCACAAATAGGTATGGAATGTACAAGCTAGAAATACCTTCTGTTGATGGAATTGCATGTGCACTAGCAGCCATTGACTCCTCCTGTGAAGCAAGCTTAATGTCGAGTTCATCTAAAGCATGCGATGTTCCTGGATACAAATCCACAACAAATGAGATTTCAATCAAAGTCAAACAGCAAAACCTCTGCATCTACAGCCTTAATGCACTGAATTTCAGACCATCTAAGACAGATGCTGGCTTATGTGGAAATTGAAAGCCTTAAGTCATTTACTATATGGCTTTCTTTCAATTTGTCCAAATCCTAAATTTTCTCTTCAAACCTTGAATTCCTTCATTAATCCTTCATTTAAAATATATGCAATTTCCATTGCCACCCTGTTCTCCCAAGCCCATCATGGTTTGCTCGCCATTTTCTATTCTGCAGACTATGCAGAATCTTGGGAGCTAATTATTAGCAGTATTTTTATTTTTTTTTATTATGTTGGTTTTGTTGTAGCTTATACTAATATGTTTGAATGATTCGTGCATGTAAAGTTTAGTGTTTAGCTGTGCGGCCAAGATTTCCTCTCACTTTCCCTTTTCTTTTAGATTAAACTTCTGCCACAAAAAAAAAAATACCCGATGTTTAACAAGGAATGATGGAACGTTTAATCATTTAGAAAATGTCAAGTTCTTATTAATCCAATACCCCCAGCTAGTAACTCTTTTTATTTATTTGTTGAGATCCCTGCCATTTTACATGTCCAATAATGCAGACCAAGTTCCGTGGTCTGGAACTCTGGATCGCAAATCCATACCCATCAACAATAATTGCCATAAAAGGTTTAGTGATGACATTTTAATCTCAGAGCATAATTGAGTATATCATGATTGTACAATCTAGTTCATATTCAAATGTGAAATTCTCACACGCACATACCATATTGAATAGAATTTTTCATTAAATCTTAATATCATCCACAAGCACATAGATATAAGAATGTTGCCAACACAAATTCCAGTGGGCATGACCTGACAAATGAGGTAAACTCTAGGTTCAAGAACATAAATTCACCTCTAATTATAACAAGGACTTTTAGGAACAATAATCAATTCAGTTGATTAAACAATAGTGTAGGACAAGCACAATACAGCCACCATGGTGAAAAATAAGAACATACAAATAAACGTGAAATGATCTCTAAATCTGTATCATTTCTTGGAAGGTCTTCATGGCTAAAGCTGGCAGACCCAGAAGCACATTTATGCTTTTTCTCTCTTTGCCATGAGATAGGAACAGGATGACTTCCTTCTCTGGTAATGCCACTGGCCCAGATAGAACTGGCTCTCCCCACCCAAAATCTGTAGTGTAGAAAGATAGCCTAGACCAAGTTGTTATCAGTAGAGTTGAAGCCAGAGAAGGCCTAACTCTTGTTGCTTCAAAATAATCCACAGCAGATCTCATGTAACTGTCTGTGACCATTTTAATTGCATCTTGAACAAGCCCCACTGCATGTGATAGTGGCCTGGCTAGTAGTTCACCTGCTTCGCACATCGAATTGGTCAACACAATTCCATTTCCGAAGTACCCTTTTGGTAGAGGGGGGTTAAATTTTGGCCTTCCATCGACAGCAAATAGGAGCTTTGTCTGTTGATCAGGCAGCATTTTGAGTGCCTTGGTTCGAGCTCTCCATACAAAAGCTGAGAGCCCTTCGAAAGTAGTGCACTTTCCAAGAACCCCATCCTCCATGGCTTTCATTTTGATCTTTTCAAGCATTTCAGAATCGAAACAGAAGGAGCTGTAGAGCATTTCATCTTTGTAAAGGTCATTTGTGCTGGACTTGTCTTCTATCTCGGCAAATTCTTGGTGGGGGTACTCAATCTCTGGAGGGTTCCGGGCTTTAAGTATGCTTCTGTCAATGAATGGAGGGACACAGAGTGGCAAGCCTCTGGCTGTTTCACCCCATGAGTTCACAAATTCCATAGCGCCAATGCCATCAAACATACAATGATTCATGCACAATCCTAGTGCAAATCCTCCACATGTGAACTTGGTGACCTGGAACATGGAGTTAATTAGCACCTTAGACCATATTGAAGTTAATGTCTCAGAATTTAAAATAATTGGAGGCAAACGATCATTGTGCTATTTAATCTTTGAGGATGATGAATGAAACTCAAGACAAACACCTAAAAATATTGAGTACATGTCTGAACGTACACTTTCGATCTAAAAGTATTAGTCCACAATTTACAAACAATGTAGCCCGAAAAAAAAAAACTTGAAAAACATAATTTGGAGAAGTTCTAAAACCTGAGCAACCAAAGGAGGCATCTCCAGTATGTTCTTTGCATCAGGAATCTCATAAACCAGCTTCCCAAGAGTCTCTGGATCGGGCTTTGTTATGTCACCAATCTCTTCCATTGCACAGTTAGCTTCAGCCTCAACAAAAACAGCACCTTCTCCAGTGCAATTTATAATAAGCTTTGCCTCTGAGCTTATTGTTAGCCGCCCGGCAAGAGGATAGTAATGCACAAGAACCTTTTTCAAGGCGTTCTTGATCACTTCTCCAGCATTTTCATTTCCTTTCTCTTCTGACTTGAAGCAGTAGATTGTACGCACAATCACTGCAATGTTTTGGTCAAGGTTGGAGAGAAAATAAAGACCCTTCTCTGTCTCCTCGGCTGGAGGAACAAGAGTTGGCTCTCCTTGTTTCACAACTAGTTGAAATACATTGCCATTAGAGTACTCCATTGCAGAAAACTCTTCAGCCTCTATACCCTGAACACAACAAAACCATGAAAAAGAACATTAATGTGCAGTGAAGGATAAAAGCAGCAAGTTTATAACAGGAACACACGGTTCACTTTCAGTAGTTACTGTAAATGCAAACGTTATTTGAGAGGAAAAAAAAAAAGAGCCAAACAAACCATGTGAATTCCTCAGGAAGTAGCAAAAGAAATGGTCAGAAGTCAGGTACAAGAAATCCCAGTTCCTGGAATAAAAAAAATGAGGACTGTATTGGAAACCATGCTCTCAGGGAGATATATATGGAAGGAGGGCGGCCCCACGGAGGCTGAGTTACTTATTCAAGTACGAAAAAAAAGAAAGGACATGTTGCGATGTTTGATTGGAGGAACGGGATTGGCTTTAAGCAACTCA
The DNA here is from genome assembly GCA_015708895.1 of Populus ilicifolia. NCBI lineage: Eukaryota > Viridiplantae > Streptophyta > Magnoliopsida > Malpighiales > Salicaceae > Populus > Populus ilicifolia. The sequence continues at coordinate 164,083 of SRLM01000837.1, read as the reverse complement.
TGTTGAATTTTCCAGGAAAAGGTCGTGGTTACTGATGTTGGATTTTTGACAGATTTCTTTTGTCATACGGGTGAGGGTTGGCCACTGATCATGGGACCACCGCCACCAGATTGGCCAGTGTTTGGGCTGGGTTGGTGGGGTTGGCATCCCAAATTTTCTTGCTTCATCCTCTTCATATTGTATTCATTCGTTACATCTTCTCCGCCATGACTTTTCACTAATTGAAAGTTGTAAGCTAATTTGGATGCACTTATCACTCATATTGGTTCTACACCACCTAATCTAGGATAGAAAACCCCACACGGTTTTAATAATTATTTCTCTTGTTTTATGATCTACTTTGTGGAAAAATTGGTAAATTCACATAATTATTATCTCAAACTCTTCACTAGATTAATTTAGGTTAAATCTAAGGTGGCATTTGATATGAGATTAAGAAAGGAGATACAATAATTAGTTCTAAGAGCGCAAAAGCTCATTTTAAAGGATGTTGTTGTGTTAATAAAAGAGAGAAAAATAGTTAAAATTTCAATAATGAGCGGAGACAAAATATATATATTGGTGTGTATTTTCAATAAAGGATATTAATAATTTCCTGAAGAATTGCATTTATATTGGCCTTTTTAATTGAAGGCTGGGCAGCATATATTTACATCTTATAATTGAGTTTTGGTATAGTGTAATATTTTTAAAATATTTAAAATAAAACATACCATACTTCTTAATATCAAGGATAGAGTAAGAAGGTTAAATGTAATATATTATAAATTATATGCAATTAACTCCAAGAAAAAGGGCAACTTTTTCTATTCCGTTGGAAGTAATGCAAGCCCTAATTAGTCTTCCAAAACACAGAAAAACTTTGTGACAAAGATATATATATATATAGATAGATTTGAGAAAATTTTATTTTTTAAAAAATATATTTTATAAGTTCATGTAAGTGAGTAAAATTATAATTATTTTAAACTTTTATAAAAAATACAGATACTGACTTAAACTCATTTATAACAAAGATATTGTTAACTCCTTTACTGATATTCATGCTAATTACATTTTCCAGCCAACCATGAAAATAAGGATGCTTTTATTGCCACGAATAAGATATGACTTTTAATGTTTTGTGTGATAAAAGTCTATAATAAATAAATAAATTGAATGAATAAAAAGATCTATAATATTTGTCATGAGCTAATACTTAATTATGAGTTTCATTTAATTAATGCAAGTTTTATAACTAAGAAAATTGTATAAAGTTGTTCGCTTACTACAAATAATTTAATTATATAGTCATAAATCAAGTAAATATTCAGCTATTAATTTTATGAGAAGAATATTTTTATACTAGAAATTCAAGAAAATATATCTCGTAGGTAAAAAAACGTCACACCCAGAATCAATTGCTGACAGAGTAATTCTAGGAATTGTAAAGTTTTTTTTACTATATGATATGACAATGTCTGGCATGTGTATATAAATAAATTCAATATTCGTTACATCATATTAAATATCACATTGATGACGTGTCTAATAAATGAACACGTGCCATCTTTATTGTGGAGTCAAAACCAGAAAAACAAAAAAAAAAATTGAAAATCCCTCCTTTATACTGTCATTTGTAGATATTACCATGTGAATCACTCTTGTAATAATATTGTTGTACTAATCCATCCCTCTTCTTAAAGACCCTCTCAAACACAACCAGCCCGAAGTTAAATCTGTACTCTTAAGAAAAGTTGCATGTCACCTACTCAATTGCTTCACATGTCATATAACACAAGGCATGGAGTGTCCGAATCAAACAGGTGGTTACATGGCTGGCTTGTCTTTGTTTAACAAGACTTTGAATAATTCATTGCTAGAGTTGAGCAAACCCTAAACGTTGGTTTTTTTGTTTACCAAATTCGTTAGAAGTAGCAATCAATCCTGAGCTGGTACGTACACTGTTGTTGTTTTCTTCAAATGATTAATGATTAGACCAACAAGAAACACTGAAATTGAACAGCCCTTGCTTCTCTTCCTTTTATATTTATAGTCAAAGGTGAAATGTCCGATTGCCTGGCTTCTGTTCCTTTGACGAGCCTGTACGATTGAGAAAATTACAATTTAGTTTACAAGATTTCATATATGATGAGAAGTTGACTTGTTCTAGAAAATGTGCTGAGCCAACAATTATTCATCAAGGGCAGAGCATAGCGTTGCATATTAAGAATTACCAGGTTTAGTGTTATTTTTTCACTAATGATATCTCCGACCAAATTCTCACATAATGCTTTTAAATTTTAAAAATGTTTTTAAATAATTTAATTTTTTTATTAATTTTAAATTAATATATTTTTAGTATTTTTAAATCATTTTAATATATTAATATCAAAAATAATTTTAAAAAAATAAAAAATATTATTGATATATATTTTAACGTTAAAAATTTATGTTCAATTCTTGCATAGTTTACTTATATTTAAATTTATGTATTTATAAAAAAAATTATATTTTTTAATATCTATAAAGAATATATCTAGATGAACAGGATAATTTACATTGATAGTCTTCCGCATTTGGATGGTTTTTTACGCTAAGCTCAAGATTATGGATCATCGCAACTTGAACAATGCTTGATGAATCCACAACAATTAAATTAAGCTCTGCTAGTTAATTCCAACCCAGTTTTTAGTCTGAGTTGAGTTTTAAAAAACTAACCTAAAATTAACTTAATTTGAATCATCAATCTACAAGACTTCTCGGAATCCAAATCGCAATGCATACTCAGATTTATTATTAGCATCCTAATTAATTAATATTATCATCATGGCACACTCACCAAGAACTTTATAATTAGATCATCTACAGGGCTTCTCGGAATCACTCTTCAATTAATGACGAGAAATGGGCTGTTTTGCCCAGAAAAACTTTGGGATGGACACAGGCCAACTAAAGAGTACCATGCTTCCCGCCATTGTTTCGTCATCAATGCTCCTACAGGCCCATGAAAGATGCGCGTCCATGCTTCCTGCCATTGTTTCGTCAGTAATGCTCCTCCAGCCCCATGAAAGATGCGCGTACTAATTTAAGGATGGGGTCAATGCCCTATTGCTTGTTTCGGTTCTCTTTTGATGTCTTAGTTTTTTTCCGTTGCTTTTCCCGGAAGGGACAGGAGTTTAACCGGCATCCATGGGTCATTAATTTGCAACCTTCCGAGTCATGTAGAGCCGTTGAATCCATCCCTGGAAAAGCAACTCTCTACATATAGATGCTGAGTCATTTTTACAAGGGTAGTTCTATTCATGGCTTCTTTTGTTTTCCTTGGTTTTTTTCACAAAATAAATGGGAAAAAAAAAAACCCAGCAGGAGGATTAAGAAAAGCATGAATCGAGCCGCGCTCATCAACATGATATGTAAAACCACGAATGGGTTCGGGATTTATGACCCTAAGAACCAGGCTTGTGACATGAAGCAGGAGACAAGTACCGGGCCTAAATATTAATGGCCTATGGAATGTACCCATGGTCCAAAGCATGATTACAAATTACACTCTTTTAGTCCTGGGTTCGCTATTTAGCCTAATGCTCAAGACACGTGGTACAGTTTTCAAGAAGATCTATTAACTCAACTAGCCACCAACTTAAATGATATGTGAAATTTATTATTTATTATTTATTTATATTTAATGTATTATGAATTTATGGTGTTTTTTTTTAATATTTAACTGGTTAAAAATTTTATTTTATAATTTTTTAAAAAAAATACTATATATTGCTACGGTAGTTTTCCATATAGTTTTTTTTATTTTTTATTTTTATTTTTTAAAATAATATTTATTGATTTTATTTTTTTAATATGGATCTGATTAAAAATTTAATTTTTTAATTTTTTTAAAAAATTTATTGATTGATGTAATGTTTCTCCATATGGTTTTTTTGGTTATGATTTTCTCTAAAATTATCTTTTTTTATTTTATTTTTTAATGTTGAGCTGGTTAAAAATTATAATTACAATATGTAAGGAAAACATTATGGTTTTCCTTATAAATTGCTGTGGATTGGTATTGTTTTTTTATATAATTTTTTTAAATTATCTTTGTTAATTTTATTTTTTTAACATTAAAATAGTTAAGAATTTCAATTACAAGTAAATCCAGATAAGGCTAAATCATGCGGTGAAAACACTATAAGTTTCTTTACATAATAATCTAGATTGATATAATTTTTTCATCACATGTTTTTTTCTATTTTCTTTTGTGTTTTTTTTTGTAATATGTTTTTCAAAATTATTTTTTTTCATAGTTATGTTTTAAATATTGAGCTAATTAGAATTTAACTTTATAATAAAATTTAATCATATGAGGAAAACATTGTAATTTTCCTTATAAAACACTATGAATTACTATAGTGTCTCTCCATATAGTTTTTAATGATTTTTTAAAAATTATCTTTTTTAATTTTTTTAATATTTAGTTTGTTGAATTATAATTATAAGTTATTACAAATAAGATTAAATCATATAAGGAAATATTATAACTTTCATCACAAAACATTATAGCATGAATTGCTATAATGTGTCCAGCATGATTTTTTTATTCTTGTTTTTTTTAAAAAAAATTATCTCTGACGATTTTATTTTTTTAATATTGAGATGATTAAAAATTTAGTTTTATAATTTTTTTAAATACTGTGAATTAATGCAATGTTTTCCCGCCTAATTTTTTTTCTATTTTTTTCAAAATTATCTTTATCGATTTTTTTAATATTGAGTTAGTTAAAAATTATAATTACAATAAAACTAAATCATATAAGAAAAACTTTGTTGTTTTCTCTACAAAACACTATAGATTACTACAATATTTTTCTAAAATGGTTTTTTTATGTTTTATTTCTAAAATTATCTTTATCAATTGTATCAAGAAAAACAATGTAGTTTTTCTCACAAAAATATTGTCAATTGCTACAACGTTCTTTTCTCATGGGTTTTTTTTTTCAAAAATTATCTTTGTCAATTTTTTTTATATTAAATTGATAGAGAATTTAGCTTTGTAATTTTATTTTTTTTATTAATAGAAAAGCTAAATTATATGGCGAAAGCACTGTATCTTTTCTTATAAAACATTGTGGATTGTACAAATCATGTGACGAAAGCATTGTTGATTTTTTTTCTTTTTATCCAGTCTCTATGTTTTTTATCATTAACATAACTTTTTTCAGTCATAAAATATTAACTTCATCATATCTTTAGTTTTTATTATTTATCTATCGCTTGTTCACAAGTATAATACTATCAAGTATATTTATTATATAAGCCTGCAACAGCGCATGAGCATGTTATCTCGTATTATATTAATATGATTTGACCTATGGTTGTTATCCTAGGGATCCTAAAGAGTTATTTGCAAGGCTATTATAACAAATTATAAGGTATTTTTAAAAAAATAACATAAAATTAAAACCAAACATGCTTAAATTAAATCTATTTTAATCAATCATCACATATCTAATATTTTTCTTTCTTTATTTAATTTAATAATTCACATTACTTTTTTCAATTAATTTAACTAGTCAAATTTGTATAAATGTTATTTATTTTATTTTCTTATACTTCTTATTTTATTCTCTTAATAAAATAATTAAAAAAGTCATGAAATAGTAAAATCTTGTCTTAAAAATCTTTTACTTATTGTTTGTTTAGTATCATGGTATTTTTTAAAAGAATTTTTTAATTATAAATATATTAAAATAAGTTTTTATATTAAAATATTTAAAAAAATCAAAGGAGCTTAAAATATAAAGATATAAAATTTACATAAGTAGGGCTTAAAATAAACAAGGATGGTAAGTACATATGATAAATATAGACCCTTTTTTACACTAACATTGCATGCTAGGGTTTTTAAGGATTAGGTTTCTCCACTTTAACACTCTTTTCTTCTTTCTACCTCATTGATTAGGATTCTAACACAACTCATTATTGTCACTTCCTTTTAGTCTTTAAAAGATAAATTAATAAAAAGACACAAGTTAGCTTCTATTTAGCATTAAATGCTCATATATCCTCGTGTCATAGTTGGCCTATATTACAACATTAAAATATTTATGCCATGTAGATGGTTTACATGTCAATATCATTTTCACTTAATATTTAACCATCAAGTTATCTTAAATTATATTATTAACTCATGTATTACGATATTTTTTTTATTTTACATTTATCTTTATGCAAGTTGACATGATTTGTTACAATATAAAAGTTTATAAACAATAAAACAAGACAAATTCTAACTTCATAAATTCTCCCTTCACAAGTTGTAATTCTTATAAATATTAATGCATATTTATATTATTCTTTTTACCATATTTTTATAAGATTATATGATATACAGTATCTGAGTCTTCATTTCTTATGTATTTATGCTAACTTAAGTATTGAAAATTCCTATAAGTCCAACAGAAAACTTATTTAATAAGTGTTTGTAATTTTCAATAATATTTAAGTCCAATGACTCATTTTCAATTTTTTATTCTAATATTAAATTTAGAATGATCTTAACATTTATGAATTTTTCTTAAACATTATTAGTGGTGTCACAGGAACTTATAATAAAAGTCAATTCAATTCTATTTTCTTTTATCTATTTTTTGAATTTTTTTTCCATAATTAATAATCAAGAAACTTTAGGGCATGAAAATGGCACATATCTTTCCTACACATATATTCTATTAGCTTTTTTAGATTTTCAACGGTTAGGTCCATGTAATAGCAATTAAAAACTCTATATCTTCCATTATAGGTGGCTTCTTCGTTAGGGATAAATAAAAAAATTGAAAACCTGAATAAACTGAGAAAACAAAAAAAAACTAAAAAATCAAACCATGAAAAAAATTAACTAAACCAATGAGAATATTTAAAAAATATTCGATTCAATTTTGATTTTGTAAGTTTGAAATAAAGAAACCCAACCAAACCAAACTAATTTAGTTAAAAAAATATAAAACAATCGAACAAAAAAAAACTAAACTAAACCAAAACCAAGCTCATCATGAAACCCATTATAAACTAAAAAAAAAAGTCCAAAAAACAATAGAAGTTTTGGTTTTTCATATAAAATAATTGAAATAAACTGAAACCGAATCAAAATCGATAGGTTGGGTTTTGGTTTTTAATATAAAATAATCAAATGAACCTGAATTGAAATTGGTTGATTGAAATCTATTTCAACTCGATTTTGGTTTTTTATCTTTTATAAAAAATTATTTTAGTTATTTTTATAGATAAAAAACAAACCATACTGAAAATAATCACTTATATCCTCCATGAACACCATCACTTATATCTCTTATAGTGTGTAAACAACTTCAATATGAGATTGAAGTAGGCAAGAATAAGGTATAAGATAACAAAAAAAAACATCATCATTCTTGCAATCCTTATAAAAGTCATTCTCATTATCATGAAAAGCATTCAATGGATGCTATAAACATGACAAACAAAAGTCAAGTCATAAGACTACCAAGATAACCACTATTATCGTCACCATTACTTAATAAATATGATTTTTCTTTTCTCTTTCTTTATCAAACACATTACATGCTTGTTTGGTTTATCAAACCATCACCATTATCTCGATTTCCAGGTAAAGAACATAAAATGATGTTTTTTGTTGAGAAATATAAGTTGCATTGCAGGTGAAACCTCATTTTCAATTAAACCTTTCATAACCAAATGATGTTTTTTTTTCAAATCTTATAATAAAAATGTTCCAATTACAACATATCAAACTAGTTAAATCATGAAAGCGAGATAATATTAAATGATAAACCCTTCATCTTAAAAAATATAAGGAACCTAAAAATATATCATGTCTATTTGATTTGTATTGTCAAGGTCTTAACACTTCATTATTGTAATCATAATTATCATCATCGTCATAATACCTTAATCATAATTAGTTGTATCATATTCACCAATTTTATTCATTTATTCATCTCCATCTCTCTCTTTTTTTAACATTATCAACATTGTTTTAAACCACAAATGAAAACTCCAAAATATAATTTTACCATTAAAAAAATTAGAGTTGTCACAAATGCATTAATACTCTATTTATATAATGCATTTTATTAAACCATATTTCTTTTTATATGGATGAGAAAACAAAACTTTATCTTCAACATAAATTCAAATGAAATATTCATATCTTAAATCAATTTTGGTCTTAAAAACATGTCATTTAACTATAGTAATATTTGGTGATCATTTTATTACCACAACCTAGCATCTTAACATGATTTATAGGAATCAATAGAGTAATAAAAATATCCAAAACTATTAAATAAATAAAGATGATTACTCCTCTAAATCTACACGTATTAGTGGAGAGATATTGAAGGATAAATGATTTTTAATGGCAATAAACTCAACCTAATATGGTGGTTCAACAAAATAAGAAAACACTAACAAAAATGGTAAATGAGCATGTTTTATATTCAAATCAAATCACCTTTGGTGGCATTTAAAATCAGTTAAAATGCAAAACAGTATTGCCTATAAACTTCATGCAATAGGTTGCTATGTTTTTATGTTTAAATTGAAGTTCTCTATTAGTTTAACATTAATGTGGAGTTTTCACTTTTTTTAAATCATAAGAAAATAATTTTTTATTCAAATACTTTTATTATTTTTAGTTTTTCTTCTAGATATCAGAGCTAGTATGAACACATGATATAGCCTAATAGCTTTCTTAAATCATGACTTCACTATCTCTTAATTTTGGCAACTTTGTTAAATCTCAAACTCAGTCATACAAATTATCTTTTATAGTATAAATAAGCCTTGACTCTTACAAAAATCTAAAAAATAGTCAATCATCTTACTAATGAAAATCTTGTTATAAATGCAAGAATTTTTACACCAAGATTAACCGAAGCATACATTGTTTGGCGAAAGGTGAATCATATTCTTCATGGATGGATAAATGGAACACTCTCTAAAAAAACACTTAGCTTCTATATTAGCTTAAACACAACTCATTTTATTTGGGTTCTACTCAAGAATATATATGCAAAAGATTCAAAAGAACATGAATTCACATTTAAGAGAACATGTAACATGTTTTTGTAAGAAAGATGACATATTAGAGAACATACTCATACTTTCAAGGGTCTATGCGTTAGTCTTATAGCTATCGAGAAACTTATCCTAGATAAAGATTTATTTTTTTCTTTCACATTAGCCTTGGATCTTAATATGAAACTCTCACCACTACCATACTTAATAGCACTAAGGCCATCTTACATTGAGCTAGTCTCATAACTCTAAAGTCTTGATTAATGATGTGATTGGTTCTTTAGTTATAAAAATGATATAAATTCTTTTACTCTTCAAATGATTTTTTATAGGAAAAAAAAAGAGCTTCCAGCAATTCTCCTCCGCATATCATAATGATAAACTAAAATTTATATTAACTAAAAGAGAATTTAAGCACAACAACTAAAATAATAAAAACATTCTTATTTTGCTAACCCATATTAGGGTTTCAATAAAGATACCCTTTTACAACCCTTATATAATGATATTTTTACCGTAAAGAAAAATGTTAGTAATATGGTATTGTGGGACATATTATAAAAATATATTGGTGGGTGGCCCAAAAGGCAACTCCGTATGATAATATACCTCAAGCTCTTATAACCCTCGCTTTTAATAAAATCATTACTAAAACACAGTAAACCTTAGATATAAAAGCCTCATCCATATAAAAGGTAATCAGATATATTAACAATTTCACAACCAATTTGATATAGATTCAGTTCTTTTTTTATGATGGATCTTCTTTTCCGTCACTAAAACAAAGTGAACCTTAGACACATAAACCTCTATCCATATGAAAGGTAAGTCAAATATATTAACTAATTTCATAACTAATTTGGTATAGATTCAGTACTTATTGGTGATAGATTTTTTCTACCAATATTTGATTTTGAGATTTTAACATTAAGCCAAAAAATAATACATTACTTCTTTACAATATCCTGTTAGTTCTTTACTTATAAAATATTTGCCCTTTGTAAGCTAGTTAACAACTCAATTTCCAATTAATTACAAGTCCTTTAACATGTACTTTTGTATTAATGAATAACAAACAAGATAACCAATGATCATAAGAAGGCTCATTAGTGATCTATATATTATTTTTATTTTGTAAAAACTCTACTTTTCTTATCAATTCAAATTTGGATTAATAAATATTTAGCACCAATGCTTATGATATTTTTATTTTTATGTTTTACAGTTATTAAAGAATAAATGCCTGATTAATGTTATAGGCATTGTAAAATTTAAACATATTTGTGATAGTTATTAGTTTAAAAAGCTTAATAGATTACTGTTTTCTTGTTCCAAACATTTGTGTTCTGGTATTTTAAAACAAATTATTGTGACTTATGAGGGCCTTCTTTTATTTTACAAATTGAGAAATTCAAATATTATACATGCTTGGTAGATGACTTTTCTAAGTATATTTGGATCATTCTCTTAAAACATAAATTTTATTTTATAAATGCTTATTTAATTTTTGAACAATACATTATCATATAATTCAACAAACAAATCAAGATTTCACTCTAATGAAGGAATCCAATCTACAATTTCATTTATTTTCTGTCGATATCATTTATCAAGTATTATGTCCATATACTTCAAAGTAAACCAATATGTCTAAAAGGCAATATAAAATAATATAGAAACTAGATATGACTATGTTATTTCAAAGTGATGCCCTTCTATTTTTAAAAGTAAAAGCTTGTGTTGTTGTTGTCTACTTATTAATCAATTGTCTATATCTACTTTTAATTTTAAAACTCTATACTTTATAGTTCATGACACTTTATTGATTATTCTTCACTTCGTATCTTTATTTCTAAATGTTTTTCTTATACCAGGATTACATAAAGACACAATTTTGATCCAAAAATCATATTTTATATTTTTATAAGCTATAGTGATAATAAAAGATACGAGTGTTTTCATCTATTTAGCTAAATTTTTTTTATCTCTCACCATATAGTTTTTAATGAGTTATTCTTCCCTTGTAAAAGTACTAAAAATCAAAACGTTACTTCTTTTATATGACATATCATTAGCATATTTGATTCATGGTTATCTCATACTTAGTCTAATTCTATTGTATAAACTCAGTTGTCAATACTTACACCACTATGTTTATATATTTCATCAGCAGTGTTAATATTTGCTCCAGACTCATAAACTTTTATATTTTCTCCTTTTCTAACTAAAGATACAAGTCAACACGGAGCCTAGTTACTTAAGTCTGAACCTGAGTTCAAGATGTAATTGGCACAACTTGAGCATGAGTTATCTTATCTTGAGTTTGAAACGTACAAATAAGCTATATATTCTTTATAGCTTAAGTTCGAGCCCTTTCAAATAGTCTCACATCATTAAATTTAATAAATTGAACTTTTATAAACACCCTTTTCATATTCCATTGTCACCCATTTATAAATAGAAATTGTTAAACCCAATAAAAAATATGCATTATCTTCCTCCATATTCTAGGTTAATATCCCTCATGAACCTCACAATATTTGATTTGTCTTAACTCACCCTGAATGGAAGGCTATAATGATTTAGAAACATTATATTCTTCATAAAAATTAAACTTGGCAATTTGTTCCTTATGCTCCTTCCATGCATGTTAATGGCTTTAAATGGTTATTCAAGCCAAGACTAAAATCTAACAACTCACCAGATCATCTCAAAGCTCAAGTTATATCAAAGATGTATTACCTTAGTGATAAGTTAGACTACATTTAGACTTTTTCTCTAGTCATCAAACCTAGGACTATTTGTATGGTTATCACCATAACATTTGTTTAGAAATGACCCATACATCAATTTGACATAAAAATATTTTCCTATATGGTTTAATTTTATAAGATATATACACAGAACAACCTTAAAAAATGGTTAATTCTTAGTATCCAACCCATGTTTGTAAGATTTAAAATGCTTTATGTGGTCTTAAATAAGTGTATTATGCTTGGTTTAGTTGGTTTAGTGTTTTTCTTCTTAAATATAGTTTCTTTTTCAACCTAGTATGTCCATCTTTATTCATTTTTCATTCTAATTTTGATATATTAATTCTTTTTCTTTATGTGGATGGTATATTTCTTATAAAATCCTTTACTACTCTAATTAGAACCTTTATTTAGCTTATGAGTTTGGGATTTACGATGGATTTGGGACTATTTCATTGCTTTTAGGAGGTTTTCAAACATCTAATGCCTTTATCATCTATAAACTAACTAACATGGTCAACTATAAGCCTATAATCACACCAATAAAAGCAAAGACCAAAACCTCATCAAATAACATGTTATTAGAAGATCTAAGATACTTTTGAGGATTTGTTAGTACTTTATTGTATATAACATTTATGTGTCTAAATTTTTCATATAATTTTCATCATGTATCTTAATACATGTATACTTTTACTATCATGCATTTTAAAATGGTCTATCATATATTAAAATACATCAAATGCCTTATCAACACAATCTTACTCTTTACTTTCAATAACATAGTACACACACACACACACGCTTTCTTATATGTGAATTAAACAAGTTATCCCACCACAAAATGCTCCACCACTAGATATTAAATATTTCTTGAAGAAAATCTTTATTTCTTAGTGTGCAAAAAAATAATATATCATCCTTTGGTCTAGCACTAAAACAGAGTATAAAGTCATAGCCAAAGTGCAACCAAACTCAATGATATTTATTATAAAAATATCTTTACATCTCTCACATGGATGATATTTATTATAAAAAATCTTTTACAATACACTAAACTTTCTTTTGATCCTCTATCATAAGAACTTTGGTGCTTTTTATATGACAATTAATTATATGTTTAATGTTTTTAGTAAATATATGAAGTTGGATTATTATATTATACACAAGTGAAATGCACTTGGCTTCTTATCACTCAACACATCTCCACTAATGATTGAGTAACATGCCTCTTCATTAAATTAATGTCAAATGTTGCTTTTATTTACTTTTAAACTAAATTGTTTGATGGGAAGTATTAACACAACCCAATAGCTTAATATAATTTATAGGAATAAGTAGAGTGATAATAAAACCCAAAACTTTTAGAGAAATAAAAATGGTTACTCTCAGAAATCTATCTATATTAGTGGAAAGATATTTAAAGGTGAAGTAGTTTCAGTAATAATATATTTAACCTAAAATAATAGTTCAACAAAATAAATAAAATCAACAAAAATAATAAATAAAATATTAGTAGAGATATATTTAAAGGTGAAGTAGTTTCGGTAATAATATATTCAACCTAAAATAATAGTTCAATAAAAAAAATAAAAAAAAACTTCAACAAAAATAATAAATACTAATATCTTATATTTAAATTAAATCAAATCTTGTGTGTGTTTGAAATCAATCAAGATGAAAAGCAATATTGTTAAAAAAAATTATTCAAACATCCTGATCTTTTCTAATTTGTCTTTTCATTAGCTTAGTAAAAATTCAAAATCAACCCTTGACTTTCAAATTAAATGATCCCCTTGTAATTTATGTGTCTTCCCACACGACGCACAGGTAATAGTATAATCAAGATAAATCCTAAATTATTAAATATATCAATGAATAAGTCATTTAAACACTATATAAAAAAATAAATACTCAAAGCTTATCTTCGTACATGTGGTGTGTATTAAGCTATTGTTTTCAAAATATTGCTAATAGTTAACATTTTAAAATTTAAATTTAAAAGAGTTTTATTTTCAGGATGCCATGATTTTTTCTATTTCTATATTCATTATTATCATTTATCTTAATTCTTTTTTTTTCTAGTGTAGTGATTAAGATAATAGGTTTTCTAGATCTTTAATTCCCATCAATAAATTATCTCTTCTATTTTTAAAAAAAAAACTTTGAAAAACTTATTCTTTTAAAATCATACATGATTCTCAGTGATTGCCACAATCTTTTTTTTCTATCATTTTAAATTAATTAATATTTTATTTTATGTTTATAGATATGTGGTTACATATTTGTTATTTATATTCCCCATTCATTATAATTTTATTTTTATTTATTTGAATGAAAATCTTAGTGATTATTTGCAACTGAATGGTAGAGATATATACTAATAAGTAGTTTTTAAATATTTTATCAAAAAGTTTGATAATACATTCTATTTTATTATTAATTATAATGATTCAATTTATCTTTATGCATGACAGAACATCCATTTGAAAGCCTAAATTTAAAAACTTTATGAAAAATTAAAAATATTATGTTATTTATTAATTATATTAAATTTATTTTTTTATTTTTTTATTTTTTAATTGTTATATATTTTACTTTGAATCATTTTTTTCAATATTATCTTTTAAAATCTAATTTAATATGATTTTTATATCAATTTTAATTTTTATTTTTATAATTATTATATATCTTTATTATTATTTTTTAATTGAAATTCTTTATCTATTAGATTTAGTTCTTATTTTTTATTATTATTTAATTTTTTAAAATTATAATTTTATTATTTTATTATCTTTCTATTTTTTATTTTTTATTTGTTAAATTTAATATTTATTATTTTAATTATTATTTATTTTATTTAAGATAATTTATTAAATTAAATTTATTTTTATTTATTTTATTTTTATTTAACTTTTTAATTTTTAAGATTTTTTCTCATTATTATAATAAATTTAAAAAATATTAAAAATTTATTTTTCAATTTATTTTTATTACACAGTCAAATATTAAGAAATATTTTATAACTTATTTTTATAATATTATTAAATATTAAAAAATAATTTACTTTTTCAAAAATTATTTACCGACAAACACACGGCTTACTTGCCGTCACGGTCCTCAGTCCCGTGTTTCAGCAAAGCCTGCCACAATACGAAACCCTGGCACTGTAATACCCTTTAGGGTTTTTTTATAACTCTTGCCGCTCCTTGCGTCACAGAAGTAAAGCGGAAGCCGGAAGGAGCTTGAAACTGCGCAAAAATGGTGAGCTAGATCTCTCTCCCTCAACCAAAATCTACTTATTTTCTCTAAACACTCAAGTCAATTCAATACCATAAATCTTAGATAGCTATTGCTTGTTTTTGACATTTCGTTTAATGTTTGAACATGAAAGGCACCAAAGAGAGGTGGAAAGGGTCCGGTGGTTTCCGGGAAGAAGAAACCGGTAAAAAACAAGCTCTCTCTTACAAATTACCCTTTCAAGTCGAATTCTATCATTTTGGGTTTTGCTTATTTTGTCATGTTGATTGTTTATGTGGTGATTTGTTTAGGAGAAGGTGACGAATCCATTGTTCGAGAAGAGGCCGAAGCAGTTTGGCATTGGAGGGGCTTTGCCACCAAAGAGGGATCTGAGCCGATTCGTTAAGATGCCGAAGATGGTTCAGATTCAGAGGCAGAGGAGGATTCTCAAGATGAGATTGAAGGTTCCACCTACTGTGAACCAGTTCACCAAGACCCTTGACAAGAATCTCGGTATCTTTCTGGCATATCTCCTCTTTTGTTAAGTGCTTATTAGCTCTGATTTTGTTGCATTGAAGCATAGGCTTAGTCCAGCAGTCTTTATGCTAATCAATGTCATTCGTAATTTGTTAATGTTAAATGTTTGACGTGGTTTCTGAATTATGATTTTTGTCATCTGTGCATGTAATTGGCATTGTGGTTATTGTTATTCTTTATTTATTTGATTTGATGTATACGCTAAAGTCTAGTTAAGAGTATAAGGAAAGGAAAATATAGCGTCATTTTTGTCAAGCTTTATGGATTTATTGTATATCATCAAAAATGAGATAATGGCCAGCTTTATAGGTTTATGTATAGTTTTTTTGGCATGATAATGTTTGAAGCGCAGCTCATGAAGAAAAGTTTAATCAACTGGAATGCTTAATTATGCAGGTTTGCTAGAAAAAACATGATTCTGTTCTATACTTGCAATTTGTTTTGGCTCCCTTGTCTCCTTGAGTCATTCTGTGGTCCTTTGTGATTTCAAGTGTCATGATATTGCTTAAGAACTAGGGTCTCTAATTTTCTTTGCTCTTATGCAGCAACTATATTGTTTTGTGAATTTGCTTGATGGTAAAAGTTAATGTTCTGTTCAATCTTCTTTTCTGAACTAAAATGTGAACCATAGCTTGTTTGTTGATTGCTTACATGTTACAAACAATCCAACACACAGGTGGTGTGATGATAAATATTGTAGCTTTCTGGCTTAGTTTCTTTTCTTTGTTTTGACAAGAATTTTTTATCTCGTTGAGATATTTATATTTCATACTGTTCCTTTTGTGAACTCTTTGCACAGCATCAAACTTGTTCAAGATGCTTTTGAAGTACCGTCCTGAGGACAAAGCAGCGAAGAAGGAGCGTCTCTTGAGAAAGGCTCAGGCAGAGACCGAAGGAAAAACTGTTGAGGCTAAGAAGCCCATTGTTGTGAAATATGGTCTCAACCATGTAACCTATCTAATTGAGCAGGTTGCACATCAATTTATCCTGCACAAGCTTGTTGTTAGCACTAGTCTTCTCTGCTGTTGGAATTCTTTTAATAACATATTTTCCCTTTACCTATTTCTTGCAGAAAAAAGCCCAGTTGGTTGTTATTGCTCATGATGTGGACCCCATTGAGTTGGTTGTATGGCTACCAGCATTGTGCAGGAAGATGGAAATCCCATACTGCATTGTGAAGGGAAAATCTCGATTGGGAGCGGTAAGTGTGCCTGTACCTTTGCAGTTTAAAATTTTGTTGTGAAAGGAGAGTTGTGGATTCCAGACTGAATTTTTAGTCTTTGTGATAGATTGTCCACAAGAAGACTGCATCAGTTTTGTGCTTGACCACAGTCAAGAACGAAGACAAGTTGGAATTCAGCAGAATCTTGGAAGCTATCAAGGTGTGTGGAATTACGTATTTTTAAAATAATGATTTTGCAAATGTTCACAATGCAATCATTTTTCTACTTTCTTTCTGCGTTTTCAGGCTAACTTCAATGACAAGTACGATGAGTACAGGAAGAAGTGGGGTGGTGGAATCATGGGTTCCAAATCCCAGGCCAAGAGCAAGGCCAAAGACAAGGTCCTTGCCAAAGAAGCTGCCCAGAGGATGACCTAGGAGCCATTTTATTGTATTTCTTTCAAGGATTTTACTGGTGGACAATTTCTCGTACATTTTCATGTACTTTTGAGTTTTTTCGGCATAGAAAGTTTTGTTCTGTTTAGATTTTGATTAAAGCAAAACACGCAAGGGATGCGGCTGTTTGCGGTTTCCTGTTGCCGCCTTTTGAGTGGTCTCCGCATGACAATAGAGATCTTGAGTTCTTGAATGCCAATAGTTCCAGGCACTATAGTTGATAGAAATATGAAGCGTCGATGTATTAGCATTGCTAAAAGTGAACAAATAATTGGAGAATTGTTATCTGTGCTAATGGCAATTAAAATAGATGTGTTTTTGCATCGCTTAAAATAACTGAAATCTCTGTGCCCCTTGCCAAGAGGGTGGGTGAGATGACGTGTCTTTCTTTTGAGCATAAAAAAATTGGCCTCCAGTTTTCTTCGCTCACCAGTGTCGCATTCACAAGAGCGTTTTGGGTTCAATGAATTAAAATAATTCTATCCTCTCAGCGGCTTTTGATTCTCGCACTAGGACTGTTTGGTTTTTGCCCTTTTGTCCTTTTAGAACTTTTTCATGATTTAGAGCAATATCCCTAAAAAAGAACGAATATCCTAATGCGTGAGGTGATGATGGTCATGTCTTCACTTTAGCTTCCCATTGGGCTATGTGTGCGTTTAGTCTTCCATACCTTGCTCGGAGCCACCTCCTATTCTTCTCCTCGGAGCATAATGTTGTTCAAACTTAATTTTACACTTTTTTTAATGTGAACCTTTTTGTTAGGATTCTGTTAAGAAATTGAAAAAAATATAGATGAAAAACCACCCCATTCCTATCATTTTCTTTATCAACATTTAAAAATATGTTTCCTAATTGAGAGAGGAATTAAGAGCATTTTCAAGGGCTTTCTCGTTAATTTTTCAATAAAATAGTGTAGAATGGACAGATTTTAAAAATATAATATTGAAAGTTTAAATTAAAAAAATATTAAATCCACGAGACCTAGATAGTTGGAAAGCAAACTAAAAATCAAAATTATGAAACTTAATTTTAAAATAATTTAATATTAAATGATAAAATTAAAAAAAAAACTAGAATAAAAAAAAAGAATTATGTTGTTGAACAGTCAAATTAAAAAAAATCAATTAGAAATGACTAAAAAATGAACCATGATAGTCCAAGTCTAATGTTCAAACTCACAACTCAAGTTAGGAAATTGAGATAGTTCTATAAAAAACATATTAAAAAAATAAAATCCAATTAAAAAAGGATCCAAAACATATAAATATAATCAACTCGGATCAATGTGTGAAACCCACAATTCAAGTCACAAAATTAAGACAATGCTATGTAAATTAAAAAAAAATCACAAAAGTTAATATCTAACCAACTTAGTGTTGAAGGATAAAATCAAAAAATAAAATCAATTAAAAAATAACTTAAAAATAACTCGAGCCAACTATGTTAAACCTACAACTTAAGTTATAAGATAAAGATAATTTCATGAAAAACAAATAAAAAGAATTAAGAAGCTTCATTTCTATCAAATTTGCAATTTAAGTTTGAAATCAAGAAGAAAGAAAAGGTAAATCCTTAGAGAACAAATAAAAAAAATGTGAAGCTTAATTTCCATTCAACCCAATGTTAAAGGATAAAATTAAAAAAAAAATTAATTAGAATGTTAAGGAAAAAATAACCCTACTTAACCTAGTTAACATGTTAAACATGTCTCTTGGGTCATAAAATCAGGTTAGATTCATAGAAAATAAATAAAAAATTATAAAGTTCAATTTCCAATATATTCAATGTTAAGGTTAACATTAAGAGAAAAGAAAAATCTATGAGATTAGGATAATGCTATAAAAAGAAAATAAAAAATTATAAAGCTCAATTTCTAACCTACTTAATGTTAAATAATAAAATAAAAAATCAATAATAAAAGGTAAAAAATTAACTCGAGTTGATCTGAGTTAACTTGTTAAACTTGAAATTTAAATAATGAAATTAAGATAAATTAACATAAAGTGAATGTAAAAATAATAATCATGGAGCCACGTTGAAGTTTGAAGAACTAAATCCATGAAACTGGAATATGACCTAACATAAAAAAAATAAAATATAATTTCTAAAACAGTTTGACATTGAAAAATAAAATTTAAAAGAATTTTTTTAAAAAAATTAAAAGATATAATTAAAAAAACTAATACAATAAAAAATAAAAATAAACTATTTTAATAAATACTATTTTATAGTTGTGGTTGTAGCAAGTTAGCTCCATCCTTTAATGTTTTGATAGTCATATACTTAGTTTGANAAACATGTCTCTTGGGTCATAAAATCAGGTTAGATTCATAGAAAATAAATAAAAAATTATAAAGTTCAATTTCCAATATATTCAATGTTAAGGTTAACATTAAGAGAAAAGAAAAATCTATAAGACTAGGATAATGCTATAAAAAGAAAATAAAAAATTATAAAGCTCAATTTCTAACCTACTTAATTTTAAATAATAAAATAAAAAATCAATAATAAAAGGTAAAAAATTAACTCGAGTTGATCTGGGTTAACTTGTTAAACTTGAAATTTAAATAATGAAATTAAGATAAATTAACATAAAGTGAATGTAAAAATAATAATCATGGAGCCACGTTGAAGTTTGAAGAACTAAATCCATGAAACTGGAATATGACCTAACATAAAAAAAATAAAATATAATTTCTAAAACAGTTTGACATTGAAAAATAAAATTTAAAAGAATTTTTTTAAAAAAATTAAAAGATATAATTAAAAAAACTAATACAATAAAAAATAAAAATAAACTATTTTAATAAATACTATTTTATAGTTGTGGTTGTAGCAAGTTAGCTCCATCCTTTAATGTTTTGATAGTCATATACTTAGTTTGATTCCCTTAATTCAAGTTAATATTATATTTTAATATGGTGATGTAATTTAATTCTCCTTTTTATATTATTTTTATATAAAAAATATTAAATTAGTGAGTTTTGAGTGTTTTTTATATAGTTTTTATGTAAAAACATTTTTTTTAAAAAAACCTTATGCTATATTATCAAATATATATATAATAAGCTTCCAAAATTTATTTGGCTTGCTTTTATTGATTGTTTTTTATTTTTTTTAATATTAAGATACTTTAGAATTTAATTTTATAATTTATTTATTTTTATTTTATTTTTTTCTAGGATTAGTTTGTGAGCTTGCTAGGATAACCAAGGTTATTCATTCAGATTTATAGATTTGGTGAGGTGTTTTTTTTAATTAAACTTGAAAAACTAAACAATAAAAAGCTAAAAAAACTATTTTAATAAATATTATTTTATAAGTGTAGTTGTAGTGAGTTAGCTCCATCTTTTAATGTTTTGTTAATCCATGATATATTTACTTTCAATCTCTTAATTTGAGTCAATGGTATGGTGATGCAATTTATTTTTTTATATTAAAAATATCAAATTAATGAGTTTTGAGTGTTTTTTATATAGTTTTTACGTAAAAATATTCTTTAAAAAAAACTTAAGCTATATTACCCCCCCACACGTATATAAAATAAGCTTCCAAAATTTATTTTGCTTGTTTTTATTTATTTTTTAATATTAAAATAGTTGAAAATTTAATTTTATAATTTATTTATTTTTATTTTATTTTTCTACAAAGTTAGTTTGCGAACTTACCATGGTATCTGAGGTTATCCAAGTTTATGGATTTAGTGAGGTATTTTTTTAATTGAACCTGATTTTTTTATAATAATTTTTTTTCTCATGTATTTTTTTAAAGTATTTTTAGAGAAAAACCTTAATATTAAAGTTTTTATAAAGTAATGAAAAATAAAGAATTTGAGGGAATCACTATTCATCAACACCCATTGTACTATCAATTATAATGTTTTTTTATGATTATATTTAATTTTTTTGTTAATTTTTTTGAGAGTTTGACTTTCTATTTATTTTCTTTTATTTTTTTATAGGCTAGTATAATTTGCAACTTTACTAGGGTAATTTAGGTTATTTTAGTTTATAATTTCAGTGGGGTATTTTTTTTAATTGAACTTGAGTTTTTTTTCTTATCATTTTTTTCCCATAAAGTTAAAAAATAATTTTTCTTCAAAAATATTTTATTAAATTTTATAAAGGTAATGAATGTATTCACATGTTTGGCTGGTTAATCTGATTCACGAGTCTAGTGAGTTTAATATTTTTTTAATTTCATCATTAAAAATTGATTTAATCAAGAATTTAGTTTTGCACGAGTTTTGTTTCACTTCTTTAAAAAAGAGTCTTAACATCAAGTTAATGTTTGATTTTGTGATTGTCTATTTTTGTTATTATGTAATTAAATAAAATATAGTTCTAAAAAATTAAATTATAATCCCATTATAATTTATAATCTAGTTTGCAAGTTTGGTGTGCTTGCTCAGAATACCTAACTTACATGTTTGATGAGTTTACTTACCGATCGAATATGCTTTTTTAGTTTTTAATTTTTCAATTGTTTTTAATTTTTTATTCAATCTTTTAAATTAATTGAAAAATAGATTACATGATTTATTTTTATTTACTTTCTATAAGATTATCATTATTTTAAATAAATATTTATTTTTAAATTAATACTTAATTTTATGAGCATCTATTTTTATTATATAATTATATAAAATTTTTAAATCAAATAAAATCTATGATTGATTAGAGTTGATTCAATCAGTTATTATTTTCATATTTTTTTTTAAATTGTCATCTTAAAATCTTTTTAAAAGTCAAATTATATTTTTACTAACTAATAAAATTTTATTTAAAATTACCAAATTAATCTATTTAAATGAAATTAACTCTATTATAATTTTATTAAAACTTTAAATCAAGTAAAAAACTCATTCAAGATATTTTAAAACTTACTCGTGTAGTGAAATTTATTAATATTATTAGAAAAACTTTGCAGTCTTCATATTTTTTAATATTTTTAAAAAATTCTACCCCCGGCGAAACACGTAATAATAAACTAATAACATTTAAAACCAGGCAACCTTAAAGATAAGATAGATTAGTCATTTGCATTAAAAAAAAAAAATAGAAGAAAAAGAAAGAAGGAAAGACAGGGTGTAATTTTTAAAAAAGAAATATAAAAAAGAAAAACAATAAAATTAATTAAACACGCAGCCACTCGACTATATGGTTGTTTCTTCGATCGAATACACACTGAACACACAAACCCTTACCCGTTACTCCCTCTCTCTGCGAATTCCCAAACCCTAGTAATTTCCTTCTCTCTGTGTGTAAATCGATACTCTTCCAATTGCAATCCGCTTTATTCATCTCTCTCCTTGTATTGATAATATCTGTGTGTCCCGAATTTGTGCAAGTTCTTTTTGGTTTTAGATAACGACGATGACTGACGGAAAGCCGAATCTCCCTGACGATCTCCTCCTCCTCTCTTGCAAGTCAACCGATGAACGCCTCTCCTCCTTCAAAGGTTCTAATCTCGATTTTCCATTTTTTGTTTTTTTCCAATCGATCTCTTCTTACATTTTTTATTGCTATGTCTATTTCCATTTGGGCTTCAACTTTAGGGTTTTGACCATTTTTCATATTTTTGCAATTGAATGCAAGTTGCATGACTTCCTTTGATGTTAATTTCTGTATATTTTTCTCATGCCGAATGGTGATTGATTACTCAACTTAATAATACTTATGAATTGTTTTTTCATTGGAAATGGTAGATCGTGGAGGAATTGGTGAGGACAAGGCTCTGTTGAGTTTGCTTGATGACTCAAAAGGTATCAGTGGAATGCTTATTTGCGGTTTCCGCCTTGAGTTTATTGTCTTTTGATTGTAATTCATATATATATATATTGATTGACTGTTCTTGCTTTACAGATCAAGTGGCTGCAGACAACACTATACCCCTTTCTCCACAATGGCTTTATGCTAAACCAGTGGATGCTAAGTCATCAACTACTGGGGCATCAGGGGTATGGGATTTCACTTACCTAAAGTTGGACTTGCTTATTGACTAGTTGGTTTTTAGTTATCTATATGAGGGTGGCATGCTTTTTTTTTTTTATGTACTGATAGTTAATAATACATGCTTATTTGGATATATTTCTTTTGTTAATTCCTGATAATTTATGTCATTTGGTGTCTATAACCTTTTAGCTTAGTCAGGGCCCTTGAGAAAGTATAAACTAGGATAGTTGTTGGCAGGATTTAGAGATGCAATTTGTTGAATTTTATAACTAATGGTTTTTAACCAGAAATTATACTTAGGAAGGTGTTGGAATATTTTTAATTTTGGGTCTAACTCTGCTCTGCAATTATCAAACCTAAGGAGATTTAATTGTAGCATCTTGACCTCTTTATAGGGGAAAGTCTTCCTTTTCTCTTCTGTCTGCAAGAATGCAGTCTTGATGTTGTCATGATAGTACCCTTTCACTTAGTTTTGTCACAGTTGAACTTATATTTTACCTGAGGTTTTATTACAACTAAATTTAGCCTTTTTTTGTTTTTCATTTTTTTTATCTGTGTGGGTATTTCCACTTAACCATTATGTCTGAAAATAACAGGAAACACGTGCTTCAAATTCTTTGTCCCATGGAAATTCCAGTGATAGCAATTTGAAAGACAACTGGCGTTTAGATGGATCTCAAGACAAGAAAGATCGGAGGAGGATTGCTCCTGATATTGAAAGCAGCCGCCGTTGGCGTGAGGAGGAGAGGGATACAAGTTTGCTCGGTAGAAAAGATCGCAGAAAAGAAGACCACCGTGCTGATTCTGTTTCAGCTAGAGATATATCTGATACTAGAACTTTGCCTTCTTCAGATCGTTGGCATGACAGCAACAATCGCAATTCTGCTCATGAATCCCGAAGAGACAGCAAGTGGTCATCTAGGTGGGGTCCTGAAGAGAAAGAGAAGGATTCTCGAAATGATAAGAGGGCAGATGTTGAGAAGGATGAGGCTCACAGCGACAAACAAAATTTTGGCACTGCTAGCCGCCCAACTTCCGAGCACGAGAATGATTCTCGCGATAAGTGGAGGCCATCTTCTGAGCGTGAGAATGACTCTCGTGATAAGTGGAGGCCTCGCCATCGTATGGAAGTTCATTCTGGTGGACCCGCTGCTTACAGGAGTGCACCTGGATTTGGGTCAGATAGAGGACGTGTGGAGAGCCCGAATGTGCGGTTTGCTGCTGGAAGAGGAAGGTCCAACAATAGTGGGAACTTACAAATTGGCAGGCATCTTACTGCTTCTTCCATTGGGTCCATTCCCGTGGATAAGAATCATGCATTCTGCTATCCGAGGGGAAAACTTCTTGACATTTACCGTAAGCGCAAGACTCTTCCAAGTTTTGATACCATACCAGATGGGATGGAGCTTGTGTCTCCACTAACACAGGAAATTGCTATTAAGCCATTGGCTTTTGTTGCACCTGATGCAGAGCAAGAGGTATACAATTTACATAATGTGATGTTAAAGGTATGTCTTATAGTTACTGTCACTGCTTTAAATTGGATCATATGATACTTGCAGGCTGTCCTTGGAGATATATGGCTGGGAAAAATTACAAGCAGTGGAGGATTGAACAACTCATTTAGAGAAAAGAACGAGTCATCAAATAATACCACTACAGGTGATCAGTGTCACATCTTCAGTTGACTTTTGCAATCTCACCATCTATTCTCTCTAACACTTTTGTACTCAGGCATTGGTGAGGAGAATGTTAGTTTCTCTGTCAAGACTGAAGAAATTGCCGACTCTTTTGTAAAAGTTACTGGCAATGCTTCTGGTCAAGGTACGGGTGCTGAGACGTTCAGTGCATCAATGGCTGAGGGTAAGTAATTCTAATATCAATTTTTTGACTTCTTTTATTTCAGTGTTAAAACTATTCCTTCCGTTGTGTATTTCAGAAAAGGATTCGCATAAAGATGATAAACAGAAGTGTGTGACAACAATTGGCAGAGTGTTGATGGATGACTTTGTGCCTGCCGCTTTCAAGAGAGACGAATCCAGCAGTGTTGGGGAAAGTGGCCTGATTGACAACGTTGTGGATTTAAAAGCTTTTGAAAGGAAGCCAGTGGAAGATGTGGCTTTTCAGAATAACCTTAAGTTGGAGAATATTGAGTCAGCTACTTCTTTTGAAATTGGTAGCCAGCTCCCTGATGATTCAAGTTCACTATTTGATTTTTCTTCTGCACAGAAAAATTCAAGAAGCCATCAATTTTCATTGAATATAAATAATGATGGGCATCAATTCACGGGTACTATCATGCCTGAGGAATTATCATTGTGCTATCTTGATCCTCAAGGGGCAATTCAGGGACCGTACCTTGGTATTGATATTATTGCATGGTTTGAGCAAGGATATTTTGGAACTGACCTGCCAGTTCGTTTGTCAGATGCTCCCGATGGATCACCCTTCCATGAACTTGGTGATATTATGCCTCACCTAAAACTGAAACCTGGGTGTGCTTCAAGGGCTAGTCCATCTGCTAAGTTACAGCTATCTGATGCTGTTGGAGAAAGCTTGGAAAGGAGCACAGTGACTCCTGCTTCCCTTGAATTTAAGGCTTCTGCTGTCAGGGAAGATCAGCACAGGGCTTCATCTGGATTTGAGGCCATCTCCAATGTCAGTGGTCAGTCAAGGGTTCCTGATCATGGTTTTCTCAGTGGGATGGATTATCCTGATGATCAAAGATTCCAAAACGTTGTTACTCTGGATGAAGGTAAGTTGCTTAGAATGATTCTGCTGTTCATGTCACTGTATCTATTCATTGTGCTCATTTAGTTGCTCTGATCTTTGTTGGATACAGAAATTGTCTTTCCTGGAAGGCCTGGAAGTAGTGGCAAACCTTTGATGAGAGATGTTGTAGATGTTCAGCAATTTGTTCCTAATCCTGCTACGAACCCTGCCATCTTAAATGATTTTTCAGTAACTGGCATGCATACTCATCAGGATGAAATAGTTCATCCGTTTGGCTTGTCAATGTCTGAGCTCAGTAGCAACTCTAATCTTAGGCGTGCTCAATCATCCAACATGGCTTCTGGCATGGGTGATGAATTTCCAGCGCAGGTTCATGCTATGGACTCTTATACAGAGCATGATGCTGCCCTTGCCAGTCACAGGTCCTTTGATGCAGTATTTGATAAATCCCATTATGCAGAGACATGGCCTGAAGATTATAGGAAAAAGTCATTCACTAATGCCCACATTGATCTAAGTTCTGCAGATGCTCGACACTTATTTCACAGGCAGCCAGAGTTCAATGATTTTGACCAGCAGCATCTCATGTTGCAGAAGATGCAAAAAGAATCTCAACAACAGAATCATTTATCTCATCCCTTCTCACATGCTATGGAAATGGGTTTTGAGCAAATCCCTTCTAATCTTATTGAACTGCAATTTCAACATCAGCAGCAGCTGGAGCTTCAGCATCAGCAGCAGCTAGAGCTTCAACAGCGGCGGCAGCTGGAGCGGCGGCAGCTGGAGCTTCAACAGCGGCGGCAGCTGGAGCATCAACAGCAGCGACAGGTGGAGCTTCAGCAACAGCAGCGACAGTTTGAGCTTCAGCAACAGCATCATTTACTGCACCAACAGCAACAACAGCTTCGTCAGTACCAAATGAAATTGCAGCAGCAGCAGGTTCTGGAACAGTTGCTGCAGCACCAGATGCCTGATCTTGGATATGGGCAGGGAAAGGGAGATCCATTGAGAGAAAACTTGCTTGAGCAGATTCAATTTAGGACACGACTGGCAGCTGAACTGCAGCAGAATTCACAAAATCCAAGGCACCTCGATCTAACACTGGAGCAGATAATTCGAGCTAAGATTGGCCAGAATAATCTTCAAGAACCCCAGACTGATATCTTGGACCTCTTATCACAGGTGAAGCATGCTAATATACTCCCTTCAGACCTGCAGTTCCATCTTCAGCAAGAACAGATGCAGGCGCAAGAGTTATCTTTGGCAAGGCAGCAGTTAGGAATGGATGGTGAAAACCAAGTTGGTTGGCCATGGTCCATTGATGAAGCTGGTCAGACCTTCAGAAATACTACTGGTCATCACCAGTCAAAGTCTACAGGATTTAACACTTCAGATTTTTACCTGCAACAGCAGAGGCTCTCCTCACATGATGAACATTTCAGCCATAACAAATGGAATCATGCTTTACAGGAGCCACATCAGGGTGGGTTTTATGAACATAGCTCTATGGCATTTGACCATCCAACTTCTCTGCCTGCTATCACTCCTGGGATGAAGATGGATAACGTAAATGGTCATTCCCAAGGTCCAGATTCAGCAGAGCATCTATATATGCAATCTACTGGTCAACTGGGTTCCTTCTCGTCCAATGTCTCTTCTCATCATCGACAAGTTTTTGGTGATATTTATGGTTCTTGCGCTGAAATGACAGAGATCCACCTCCCTGGAAAACAAGGGCAGCAAGAGAATAGTTGGGTTGAAGGAGGGATGCAACAATTGCATCTTGAAGCTGAAAGAAAAAGGAATGTTTCAGAAGTTGCTGGAAACTCTAGTTTTTGGACCTCGGCTCGCGGAGATGAGGAGAGCTCAAAACAAGTTTTAATGGATCTTCACCAAAATATGGGTCTTCAGTCTATTCGGTCATCGGAAGATGATTATCGGCACCTTATATCTTCATCTAAATCTCAGGAATCCTTTTGGCCAATCACTGAGTCGTTCTCTTTAAATGACATTCCAGATCAAGAAGCCACCATGAATGACTCATTTATGGAAAAGCCTCAAAATTTGAAATCAAATTCTGTGCTGCAGGATAATCATGCTATGTCCTTGAGTGGTCAATTACACCATCAAGGAAATGGTGAAAGATTGTCCCTGAGGTCGAAATCTGGAGCACTAACTGAAGAACCAACATTCTTTTCAGGCATAGTAGATACTTCTCATGCTAATCATGTGGATAACATGTTTATTGATAAATCTGCCATGGATAAAGAAGTGGCAGAATTGGATAACAGATATGGGTCCAAAGGCATGAGTGCCATGGCCAGGTCTGTTTCACACATTGAAGAGAGCTTTGTTGAACAAGCTGAAACTGCTATGGATTTTGCTAATGCCAGTAGCAGGCAGAGTAGCAGGCATAGTTCCCTGAGCAGTGCTGGTATTTTCTCTGACATGCATGTTTTCAGATATCATGCTTATGCTTAGATGGATGTTAGAGACTTTGTGAAATTCTGCAGGTGGTAATGGAGGCCTACATGGGTATGAGATGGGATTAGATAAATTGACTGGTGAAGAGGTCTCTATTGACAGGTAATGACTCTCCTTTGCTGTTGTCGGATTGTTTTTAATGAAATCATCATGGTCTCCTTAATCATGATGTTAATCTTCATCTGAATATCGTATTTAACAAAATTTGGTTTCAGAGCACATGCATGGTTACTCTTTGATAGGTTAGGTGCTCTAATGATTTCTCTTCATTAAAAAGCTTAAAACAAGAGGCACGTATGTGGGAGAACACTCGCATCTTAGCTGCCTTGTATTTTATAGGTCTCCTAGTGCACGTATGTTAACATGATGTCATGCCATCTTGTGTCAGTAGTAGCTGCTGTATCATGGACTTATTTCTAGAAACTTAACGGACAGGAAAAAGGTAAAAGCAATCAGAGGAAACCACAAATCATTGAAGTTTCAAATTTTGAAACCTTCACTGGACTGCAAATGGGCCAAATCATAGGGTATATTTTGCATTCCCACCACCCCTTTTCTTTTCAAGTCGCTTCACAGTAGAACGTGAGTTGGTGCAGATATTTTTTCCACCCCAAAATACTTAATTTCTTTCTTCTCTTATGATAAAGTAAACTTTTAACATCTCCAGGGGTGCAGTCAAACCCACATTCTCTGTGCTTATTTGTGGCAACAATGACATCAAATATGTTTCGAATTTCACAATTTTCCAATTGTGCATATGAGCTTTGTGGTCAACTGTTTATGCCATGCATGACTTGACTATTAGCAACATCTGTGTTTGCATTGTATTCAGCGTTAGTGGGTTTGCCCTAGTAAATCTGTTTCTTCTGACATCAAGCTACTGGAAAGGTCCTGCTTCATAAATATGGGAGTTGCGAGTTGCATTGTTTTGATTTGAAACCTATATTCATGTTCGTGGAAAATGCTTGTGAACAGGATGCCTTCTATTTTAACTAGAGGGCTTGACAGTGCCTCGCATAAACGCCCACCGGTATCATGGGCCTATTCTTCCAAGGATGTGTTGTCAGACATGGCATCTGCTTCGCATATCAAGCAAAAAAATCGGGCAAGCCTTGCAACTTCTGATGGTATATCATTATTGTTTCAGATGTGCTGTCTTTTGTTTGTTGGTTTTGGATAATTGTGGTGGTGATTTAAAAAGTCCAAAAACTTTGGTGGCTTGCAGAAAGGAGGAGCGAGCCTTTAGAGAATGTAGCAGCAGCCCGGGGTGGTGATCAGACATCTGGCAAGAAAGAAGCGCGTTTTAGGAGGTCCTCATCTTACAACGATGCTGGTATAACAGAGACATCATTTATGGATGTTCTAAAAAAGCCAGTTTTTACTGAGGCTGAATCCGCTAACGCGGCTGCCTTGGAATCATCTGATGGTCCACTGAGTGGGCGAAGCGGGAAAAAGAAAGGGAAGAAAGGAAGGCAAATTGATCCTGCTCTCCTTGGCTTCAAGGTTTCTAGCAATCGCATTATGATGGGTGAGATCCAACATCCTTACGAGTAGCTTACGATGGGTGAGATACAGCATGTTGACGAGTAACTGATACAAGCTGTGCAGTTATTGTAAAGTTTTCTTCATTTTTTTTTAGATCAGTAGATTTTGTATAGATTACTGAAGAATTTGAGATTCTTTGATTTATTTTTATTTTTATTTTTTGTTGTCTTGTTCAAGGTGGAGGAACAAGTTAGGTATTTTAGAGGTAGAGGAAGTGTAGGCTTCGAAGGAAATATTTTGTAGGCATAAAACCCATTAACATAAACAATTATCAGAGGCAAATAGTCCGCTTTTCTTTCTTCTTTCTTTATTCTTTTCCTCCTCTCTTTTATTGTTCATGTCCTAGAACATGCATTTTCAACTTCAACTTCATTTCATTCAAAATAAAGGACCTTAATACTGTGAACAGGGCCTTAATCGCGTTTCATTAACTGTACTTCTCTCTAATGAACAAGTTGTGAGAAAATAAAATAAAATCGTGTTTCATTAGTTTTTTAGATATTTTATTTTGGTCCAAAACTTTAATTTTTTATTTTAAATTCTCGGCTTGATAGAGAGAGATTCATCAAAAAATTATGAAAAAGATATTTCTTACATATTTTAAATTATTTCCTTTTTAAATCAGTTTTAAAAAAAGTTCAAATCCTTTTGCATGCATTTGTACCGATGTTTGAGTTTATTTTTCTACCCTTCCTGCTTCAGGTCATAAATATCTTATTTCATTCATTGATCATTGCAATAGAATAAATATCATGTTATTCTTAATGATTTGTCACATAATTTCATACTCAAGTTCAAATGTTTTATTCTAACAATGATTGTGAGTTTGTGAATCAGTACCCTGATGATTTATTCAAAGCTTATGGCTCTTTTTTTCATTAGTTAACGTGTGGCTACAAACCAGTACAGAATGTAAGAGCTAGCATCTCATAAAGGTAGCTTGGGCGTAGATTTTCTATGCATGTTCCTAGACGTTTTCGTGCTGATAATTTCATGATTGTCTTCTTCCTTATTAATAGGTTGTTTGCCTTATCAAACCCTTTTAATGTGTTATCAAGGTTCTATTCTATTACTTCTACTCTCAATATTTATTATGAGTAATTTTTCATTATGTGTTATGTCCATATTCACTCTCTCTATAAGGATAAACTTGATCCTCCAGCATTTCAACGTGTTTGTCTTGGTTATGCTAATTTCTACGAAGGATATCGGTGTGTTTGCAATGCTTAGTAAATATCCCGACAATTCTAGTTTTTTCAACTATAATATATGTGAGAAATGAGATGGTTTTTTTTTACATCATGATGGTAATCTCATGCTTACCATCCTATAAATTTCATCAACAAAGTATGATGAATTATATGTACAAAATAGTAAAGTTACAACACTTTATTAAATCACACACACATATTTTTGCTCACAAAATTTTCAATAGATATTATAAAAACTTATACAATGTATAACGCTGAATATCTCAATAGCAATTTAATAAGGATCGAGATCTTTGAGGAAAAATACTTGAAATACATAGAATTATAGAAATTAAAATAAACATTCGTATTGTCGTATGTGTGTGACGTCATGTTGTTTATCCTCCTAGAGTGTGATCTCTTTGGTGATGGAGAAAAAATAAGAAATTCTTATTTCTTATTAGTGTAAAAAAGTATGGAGTTGCCACTTAATATTTTAGTTACTTGAAACCCTAACTGATCTTAGAGTCTGAATAAAGAAAGACTTATTATGTATAGGAAGAAAATATCTTTCCAAGTATACCTTACCTAATGTAAATTGTATTGTATCTAAGTATAAGCTTACTTTTCTTGGGTCCCTTTTTGCCCCCTAGAAAATTTCTAAGTATGGGCATAGACACGGGTTCATCCTTTTTGCCTTTTATAAATTTTTCTAAGTATAGATATCAATAAAGATTCATTCTTTTTTGTCTTTTAGAATCTTTTCAAGTATATACTCACTCTCCTTAGGTTCTTTTTCACCTTTTAATTTTTTTTTTTGAAGTATGGGTGTCACCATGAGTTTTCCATTTGCTTCTTATAAATTTTTTAAGTATGGACGTCACCATATGTATGTCTCTTACACCTTTTAGAAAGTTTTCTAGCTATAAGCATCGCCATAAGTTCCATTTAAAATTTTTCTAAATATAATGCTCACCCTTCTTGGATTTTCCTTTGCCTTTTAAAAAACTTTCTAAGTATATATTAACTTTCTTTGGGTTTTTCCTTACCCTTTAGAATTTTTTCTAAGTATGAGTGTTGAAATACATCCATCCTTTTTGCTTCATAGAAATTTTTCTAAGTATAAACATATATATGGATCCATCTCTTCCACTCTATAATTTTTTTTTTAAGAATAGGTGTCGCCATAGGTTCCCTCCAATCATTTAAAAGTTTTCTAAATATAACACTATCCTTCTTGAGTTTTTTTAAGCCTCTTAAAAGATTTTTTAAATACAAGTTGACCCTTCTTGGATTTTTCTTCATCCATTGGAAATTTTTTTTAGTATAGGGGTTGGCATAAGTTCATCCCTTCCGTCCTTTAAAAGTTTTTCTAAGTATGAGATCTTCCATTTTGGTCTTCTTATAAGAAAAATTTACTTAATATGAGTTCCTCTATGATTCCTTTTTACATGATTATAAGTTTTTTTCAACCATGGTATATGCCCTTACACATAGGGTCTCTGGTATGTTATTAAGGATTTCCACCTCTCTTCTCTTACAAAGAAAATTCAATAAACTCATTGTACAAGGTATTTTTACAAAGTTTTTGTGTATAAAATATCATAAAAATTTAAGGGCTACTAATAAACTTAAATTTAATAGACTTGAAAAACTCCTCAATGACCTAAAAATCCTTAGTCTCATGCAACATGCTTAGGCTCGATTCCAATAAGCTTAGCTTTGGAGAAGAACCCAATGTCATGGCCTCAACTTAAAAGAAAGCCTAATACTCATGGGCTAAACCTAAGGTAAAAGCCTAGATTTATGGGCTCAACTATATTTTAGATATTACTTTCTCTACACCTTTAGGTGTATAAAAGTCCTTTAAGGCTTGTCATATTTTCATTGACATTAATGTTGTGTAAGAGATAATGTATAAAGGTCATTTAAAAACCTACCATATTTTTATTGACATTAATGTTGTGGAAGAGATAGTGTACAAAAGTCATTTAAGAACATATCATATTTTCATTAACCTTAATATGTGTAAGAGACAATGAATAAAATTTTTTAATGTCCTACCATATTTCTATTTCATTAATACATATGTTAATGATATTTTTTCTTATTAAAACTATCAAGAAAAAATTACACTTTAGTCACTCATCCCTATAAAAAGACAAGATTTATGGGCTATAGATATTCTAGGAACTTTTTAAGCTCCAGGTTCACAATCTCTATTTTCTATTGTATAAATATTTTTAAAGCATCTCTATCTAAAATACGATTGTCTTTTCTCTAAAAAAAAAAAAATTCTTACTTAAGCATTTAAGAGTCTCTAAATCTACTAAAGAGGATCTTTTGTAGGTATTAGCCATCAATCATCTTGGTTTACTAGGTACCAAACACCACCCACCTTGACTAGAAAAAATAAATCAAATTGTTAAAACTAAAAGATTAATTAATTATCCAACACATAAGTTTTGCTTCTAAATTACTTAGATTTTTTAAGATATCATTAAGGGGGCTCTTCCTTTAATTAAATGTAACTCTAGCTATAATTATACTAACACACATCAATAAAGATTTCAGTATATGCTTATGGCTCTCTTTCTCTCTTTTCTTATAAATATTATACACATATTTTATTTGTAAAGTATATCAAATATTGACTTGCATATCAAAGTGGCGAACCCTTTAGCGTAATTAACTTTTAATGTTTAAGTTTAATGGACATAAGACTCTGAAGACACCATCATTATTTCCCACCTTTTCAGAAAGATTGAATTATTGAGACATTCATGATAATGGATGGTAAAAGTAAATAGTTATTTGTTAGTTGTGAGTGTTGATTGTAAATTACAATACAAGAAAGTAAAGAAAAAGCCAAAATAAAGTCATAATTATTAATTCTTAAAAACACATTTTATATGAAAGGTTAATTTAGAGAGATATGTATATTAAATGGATAAACATGATTATTTTTTAAATAAACATGAAAATTAATTTATGTTTTATATTATACCTCTAGTTATTTTAAAAGTGAGGACAAAAGATGAAAATTAAGAATAATTCTTTTTGTGTTTGAGTCCATTTAAAAGTTTTTTTTTCTTTTCATTCTCTATGAAAGTATCCTTCTATGAAATTATTAGAGAAGTTATTAGTTTTCCATGCATTGAACTTTTAATGGCTTTATTATATCCTACAATTATTTTTTTCATTAATATAATAGAAAACTATATTGATAATAAAGACAACTATCACTCTAAAGATAAAGACCTTTTCTAACTTTAAAGTCACACAGATACCAAGTTTTTCTGATTATATGTCATCAACATGAATATCAAACCTAATAAAATCTAGATGTTTAAAATTTTGAGCATCATCATGTTTTAAATTCTAAGCTCCCTAGAGTTGATGAAAATAATAAAAATGTATAAAAGGTGTGTTCTCTCTAATATTTATTATAAATTAATGTTTGAAATTTTTCATTTACACTGTCTAATAGTTTTTTAAACTCTATATCTTTTTTCTAGTTTTGGAACAATCTTTCTTTTTCTATCTTGTTGGTTTTTTAAACTCCTTTTCTGCTAGTTTTTAAATTGTTGTCATTTTTTAGAATACTCTCTTTTTTGTTATTGGGTTTTTAAACTCTATGGTAGATAATTTCTAGAAAATCTTCTCACAAAAAAAAAATAAAGGTGCCTTACTACTAAACCTAAGTTCTTCCAATCCATGTTTAATTGGTTTTATGGGTTTTGTTTTATATTTTTGCTTATAGTATAAAATTTCTTTTATTTCATATATTTTCTTATTCTTCTTTGATTTATAAATACCATTTATAACTACATGTAAGCTTACAAATGTTCTAAGTGATAGTATATAGGATAAATATTATTTAGGATAACAATAAATAAGTGGCATATGTTGTGCTGCAAGCCAACCTAATTTTTTTATGTTATTTTTTCACAACATAAAAAAATAATATTCATATGATGATAACCTTTTCAAATAAGCAAGAAAGATTTGAGACATGAGTCATTAATTAGACTACATTCAATAAGTTTGGTTAATGTAATAATATAATTTTAAAAAATAAGGTATTGATAGTAAATAAAGCAAACAAATAAAAATTAACAATAATTAACTATAAAAAATAAGTTACCAATATTATATTCAGGAGGAAAAGAAAAAAAAACTCGTTAAAGACTCACTAGTGATTTGCCATAGATACCACCTCACTACACATAAAACAAAAAAAAACTCACTAAGGCAATTCCAACACCATTGTGAAATGCGACATCAAAAGAGACTGCATGAGTTGTTAGAGTAACGATCTAGAAAGTAAACAAGACAAAATGTCATGAATTAAACATCTCATACTTATAATTAATTAAATTAAATTAAAAAAATCTTTTAAAAAAGCTAAATTCAACAAAGAATAATAAATAACAAAAACTCTAA
The DNA here is from genome assembly GCA_015708895.1 of Populus ilicifolia. Lineage (NCBI taxonomy): Eukaryota > Viridiplantae > Streptophyta > Magnoliopsida > Malpighiales > Salicaceae > Populus > Populus ilicifolia. Next base: position 128,529 of record SRLM01000837.1, on the reverse strand, counting down.
ACAACCTGTGTTATTTTTAAAATTAATAAAAGATCCTATAAAAAGCAAATAAAAAAACAAAGTTATCCAATATCTAATCAAATAAATCCTAAAAGACAAAAATAAAAAACCATGATCTTAAAAAAAGAAAAGAAAAACTAAGCAAACCCTAGCAAATCTATAAAACCTAAGCTAATATTTCAAACTCATAATTTGTGAAATTCTAAACTCACGCTCAATAAAAAAACTTAATTCTCAATCAATTAATAACAATAAAAAGAATGCAAATCAAATCTAACATGTGAGAAAATTAGAGGATAAAATAAGAAAAATTAAGTTTTATAAATTGTTTTAAATAAAACAAAACGTAATAAAACAAAACCAAATATAAAGAAAAAATAAATTGAATGCGTTCTTTAAAAATTTAAAAGATCAAATTTAGAAATCAATGAGAAGAAAAAAAAGAAAAAAAAAGTTGTTGACTTCAAATCATAGGGTTATTGGCACGCTCTTTTTCTAATGATGGTGGGGAGTCGAGATGATTTGAACGTAACTTTAAAAGCCACTGTTTCACCACCAAATGTCTTTTTAGGAACTTTCTTAAGGATATAGGCATAGTCCACATGCCAACCACTTTTTAGTTTTAAATAATATTTTATATTTATAAAAATATAAAACTTTTCTTAGTTAACTTGATAATAACTTAAAAAAAGATGAAAATATGAAAAAAACCCTAGATACCAACACATAAATTTTTGCTTTTAAAGATAGTTTAATCATTTTTGCATGCTTTAAAAAGTGAAAAATATAGGAAAAACCTTTAAATGCTAGTTTAAAAGTTTTTATTTTTAAGAATAATTTACTCATTATATTATGCTTAAAAAATTAAAAAACCAATATGCCCTTATTACTCTAACAATGACTTAGGAAAAACCTACATCACCCATAATACCAAGTTAAATAAGTTTCTTGTAAGGGTAAAGTAGTCATTTTACTATTCCAATCCCTCAATATACAATGAAAAATTAAGTAGTTTTATGTTTGTTTTTTTAATTTTTATGGAAAATAGATATAAATCTTTTATTAAAGTTATTAGGTGGATTGTATAACCAATTTAAGTGGCACATATACAACTTTAATAATTTAACCATCCAATCACTAATAAAATTTATATCTCTAAGTATCTTAATATTTAGATAGCATGTGAATACATAATTGATGGTACTAGTGATAAGTTAATTTTGTATAACCAATATTTTGAAGTATCTTAATATTTAGACAACATGCCAATACGTAATTGATGGTACTAGTGATAAAGTTAATTTTTCATAACCAATATTTATCTTAATTGATTATTTAGACAACGATTACTTATTTTTTGTGTCTAATAATAAGCATTTTTAATTTCAACTTGTTTTCATTAAAAAAAAGGGTTTGTGAATCATATTTTCTTATTTGTTTTATATTGTGCTATTGTTTTTTAAAATTTTAGTCATTATAATGAACAATTAATACTCTTAAGATCACTAATAGTTTATTGTAAAAAAAATTAATAAATAAGAGAATTGGCTTATATTATACAAAACACACTAAAAGACATGGGGAAATTATTGTCCTCATGACATTATAGCCCATCTCACTATTTACCATAAACTTTCACAATAAGTTTTTTGTCCTAAAACTTTTTTTTTCCTATTTAACCTTTATAGAATCAAATTAGAGGCCAATTTAGATTAATTTGTTGGGAAATAATGAGATTAAAAAATAGGATACCAAAGTGAAAAATATAGAGAAAATGAGTGGTTTTTTTGATATTTTGGTGAAATGTTCATTAATAGAAATTTTCTAAACTATAAAAATTAGGTCCCTTCAGTTTTTGAAATATTATAAAGAAATCAATTTTTTTCCAAAACTTTATTTTTATAACCCTAGTTTAAGATGGTCACAACATTCCTAAGGCAGAGAAAGAAAATCATTGTCGACAATATGCTAATCACTAAAATAATCAATTTTGGTGTCAATGAATTATATTCGGTAAGTGAAATTTTACTTAGGTGTTTTTTCACCGTATAATTTTTTTAAATAGATTTGAACTTGAAAAGATTTTTGATTTCAAGTTGTTTTTAAATTTTATGTTGTTTTCTAGCTTTTTAATGTTATTAATGGGTCTATCAAGGTTTTAATGGTGTTTTCTAAATGTTTTTGGTAAAAAAAATAGGTTAAAAATAAGATTTTTAAATCAACTATAAGGTCACTCAATTGTTTTACCATTAAAAAGGCATAAATCTAAACAAATACAAAAAAACATATCATCTCAGTTACTTTTTTTCCATAAAAATTAAAGATGACAACCCGTTAGCTTTTAAAAAATAAAAGAATGTGTGAGGGTCTTTCTAAATTGGCTAGGCATGATTGTCAGGCCTAAGGATACCTGATTTGTTTTATTAATTTTTTATTGATAATTTTTTTTAAATAATTTATTTTTTAATTAACATCTCTTCTTTGTGATTTTTTTATTTTTCTTAATTAGTCTTTTTTATTTGGTAGTTGTTTTTTAATTATTTTGTATAGATTTAAGTTTTGAAGAAATTATTTTGTATACATTTAATTTTTTTTATAAATTATATAGATGAAATTTATTTTCAAAAAGAAAAAAAAAGAAACATTTGTTTTTGAATAATATTTCTAATATATATAACCTCGTATAATATTTTTTATTTTATCTTATTTAATTTATTTAATTGAATATGTTTATAAGTTTTTCAGTTTACATTTATAATTTTTTTACATGAATAAAAAAATTCAAAAAATCCTGAATATTTAATTTTTTTCATTTGAAAAAAATATTTGACTAATGGCTGAGGGTCAAATAGCTAGATATGTTCTATTTTTTTGTAATAGTGGAATTTGGTGTAATCTTGAGTTGATTTTCTATAGCATATTTTATTTGTTTAATTCGTGCTGTGTTTTGGTATTATATAATTTATTTCCTGTAATGTTGTATCGAATCCATTTTAATTATTGAAAAAAGATTTTCTCATTCACCTGAATTATATTAGATTGATTTATAATAATAATAATAATAATAATAAAATGTGAATGTTTTCTAGTACATGAGATAGATATAGATGAATCATCGAAAAGGGTTTCCCCATCTTTGTTGATTTCTAGTGCAAATGATTTTCGTCTACACTTTAAGGGTTTAGGGTTTCTTCTAGAACTTAAATCTATTTTATTGAAATTAGTCACCTGAGTATTAGAAATCTAAAAAGCACTTCCCACTAGGCTTGGAGTAGGTGCCCTAGGTTGGATGGTTGGTGATTAGGTGAGGTGTGATTTCTAAACAACAACGAGGTGGCGTAGCTTATGTTTTTTCTATTTTTTTTATTGAGGTAATTGTTCCTTGGAATGCTCTCTCTTCAATCCCACGCCACTATAGCTTTGAATAGACATTACTAAATTATAGTACGCATTGAGTTGTGAGCATGATTACAAAATATAAAGAAAATATTTAGATATCTTAATGTTTTTTTCCGGTAGAAATTTTTAAATTATATAGAAATTATTTTAATGTAACTTAAAGGGTCTAAAAACAATTTGAATTACTGGTAAAAAAAAATTTAATTTATAATAAATATTTAAAATAATATTTTTTATAAATATTAAAATAATAATATATTAAATCAATTTAAGTTACACACATGTCAATTTTTCTACATACATGTGATGATTAAAAATAAAAAGCACTTTTCTACGGCTAGCCAAAGATCAAGTATTATAATAAAAATAATAATAATAATAAATTCAGCATAGATTAATAAAAAACTAACATAAACTCAAAGTGACACGTCATCAGCTTAACAATATCTGATATTAAAGGAATCAAATATAAAGGAGTCAAATGTTAATATAATATATAATGGAAGAATCCCATTAATTCTTAATTATACTAGTAGTCAAAAAACCCGACTAATCAAAACTCAATGGTTAAAAAACACTGGACGTGATTAACCTAAGAATAAATGGATAGAGCTCATTGTGGGTCATTCTTTAGGTGGTTGGTTCATCCAAATCGTGACGGCGTTTAGCAACGATAATTTCCAATGCCCTCAGTAATTTGTCTTTCCTACCAGAGGATGAGGCTATGCACGCAACACATGGTAGGTGGTATGCTTGAAGTAGAAACACAGCAATCATTCAGTCTGTTTCGAAACGAGAGCTAATTTGTATATAAAAAAATTAAATTTTTTTATATTTTCTAATTATTATTTTAATATATTTCTAAATTAAAAACACTTAGAATCACAACTATAATTATAACTACACTCTTAAATTCAATCCATAATTATAACCACACTCTCAATGATACAATGTCATGAAAAAAACAGAACAATGTGCATTTCTTTCAAGACATCGTATTATATTCCATCACACAAAAGTACAGACCAATCACTAGCATCCGTGAATGCAATCAGCCTGGAGCAACACGCCTTAAAAGAAATATAACAAGATTTTCAAGAAAAAACAACGCAATTTCAGTTCTTCAATTTTTTATTTTTTTCTGGAAGTATACACTACTTCAAAGGTTGAACTGCTTCATGGACTACAGCAAAACCCCAGGGATACAGAAGGCAGTCGGAGAAGTAACCGTGATATATTGGCTAGCTTTATACGTAGCCCGGTGTCTATATACTTTATGCCTGACCACACTTACTCAAACAAGCCATCCCTTCTTCTAGATAATCATCTCTGCTAATCCAGAACTCAGGTGCATCCTGCATCAAATTATCCACAGGATACAGATTTTATTTCACAACTACACCACCAGAAAAAGTTTAAACTGCTGTGGGAAAATAGTCACGATCTTTTAGGTTGAGAGAAAGAGAGATCAAAGCATGCATGTACCTTCATAATTCCTGCAAGAACTGCACCACCAAGGTAGACCATATGCTTTCTTCGTGGTGGATCTTCAATCCTCAATCGAAGTTTCTGTTCACAAGTTATAATGCCAACCCCAATATGTTACTTCTACATCAAGTGTGCCAAAGCCATCACAGACACTTTCATAAATTATTCAAATGAAAAATTAAGTGTTTGGTAATTGTTTCCCTTTTGTACGTCATATTATAAAAGACTTGGACCTTACCTTTAACCCGTCTTTGTTTCCCTTGAGAACTGCATCTAGATAGCGATCCAGTATTTCTTTCTCCAGCCTGAACCATAAATAAATAATAAACATGCAAATAAATCATCCGGAAGTTTCCAGATTCCAAACTTGCAAGTGGCACATCCATTAATGCCAACAGAAAATGATAGAAGCCACTGGGTCCACTACTGACATAGATCATGAAAATCTCTAAAACAAATTTTTAAAAATCCTTGAACATTGTGTGATAATGCAGGGAACCAGAAAAAAAGGGGATTGACTTCACACTAAGAAAATCACAATATTAGGAATAATCCTATTGGCAGCCACCATAGGACATCATTTCACATTTTATGCTATTTCCATCATGCATGACATCAGGCACTTGAAATTTTTTATCAGTGTTGACAGAAATCTGTAAACATGAACCTCAAAATGCATGCTAAAAGCAACATAAAACATATCTGGAATGAGTGAGTATTTTATGCAAGAAGAAAGCGAGCTGTGTGAAGGAATTAAAGATATTACCGGCTAGGTAATCCAGGATACATGGTGCTCCCTCCACTTAAGACTATATGCTGGTAGAGCTGCACAGAGAAAGAGAGGGAAATTAACATGAACTCAACTAGAGTTCAGCCCTTTGAGGAATTCTACATGCAAAGATGGCAAGACTGGGGACCAATATATGGACCTTCCCTTAGTGCTACAGTCTTCAGATTACTTAATAACCAATCTTCTGGACTACAGAGAATATAGACCCCAACCCTATTGCTAGCCACATCCACTAGTTTGTTGTATGAATTTATTGCTTTGTGAGGCAAAGGGATTCTAAAAACACCGTCACAAAATGCTGCAGCAAGTACAGGAGATGATTTGGCATGTGCACAACTAAAATAAAGAAGACAACATACTGGAAAGACTTTTTAGAAGCAAATGAAATAGGAAAAAGGATGAAACATATTCTAATCTGAGAAATCCATCACTTAATATGAGAAATCATAAACTGAGAAAGACAAGTTTTGTAAAATTAAGCTCTCATGTTAAATAGGTTATAGTTTTAATATCCCCACCCAACAGTTTAACAGGATAATCAAAACTGTTGACTGCAATAAGATATATATATCAGGAGTACAATATGGAAAAAATAGTACCATCATACGGTTGTCGATATCCATTTCTTGAATGCAGCGAAAAACCATGTCAGCCATTCCATCACCTTCAACATCTATGAGTTCCTGCAAAAAGGAACCACCTATAACTTTCCAGATCTTAAACCTATCAACATCTTGTTCTAATTGCATGACCTCTTATTGTCTGTCATGATGATTATCAATAAATAAATAAATAAAAACTCAAAAGCCAGAGCTGTTATTATGGCAACATGATCAACTACTCTTTTGTTAAATGTTAGCAGTAAAATAGATTAACATGTAATGAGTTGACAATACACAATGTGAGCTGTCACTCTGCATCTTACTACAAGCCCAAAATGATTGTCCCTTGGATAAAATACATATATCAAAAAATTGTCTTGTTCACACCATTTAACAGGACCTATAGATAAGTTTGATGAAAACAAGTTAATGAAATTAACCACTTAATATTCAGATGGACCTTGTAACTGCAAATATTGTAATATGAAAATTTAAATAAGATGACTTGAAAAGCAAGAGAGAGGCAGAGCGGATCTATGGACTTACCGGTGTAAAAAGAGCCTCAGGGGCCTGGAACCTTTCAGTTCCTACTTTAATGATCCTTCCATCTGGCAGCTGATGAATACAGCAATAGCAAGCTATTATTTAATAGGTAAGTAGTTTTTCATTAGATTGTTCAGATAATATGGAAGTTAGTACCAGCCCAAAACCGAGAAGCACCTTATTGAAAAGAACCCGTAGGGTATATCAAATTGAACATTATGAACAAACCTATACAGATAGAGTAGTTGGCTAAGGCTTTCAATTATTAACTAAATCTCCAAAGTTTGAGCCCTAGGGCTACCAATACATATGATGCAAGTGATTACACATATAATCAATCAAATGAGGGGAAAAGCATAGAACAAAATAAAGCATGAACACACAAACAATAAGAAGGCAGCTAAAAGATGAATAGAACCTATGCAAACCATGCATGCTCTTGTTTGACAAAGCTATTCCTGATAGTATAGTAGATGCAGCACTTGCCAAGAAACAAAACTAATCATAAGATTCAACTTACTGTATAGTTTTTAACCAGTATGGTGGTCTCAAGTCCCAATTGATACTCCCTCTTGTAGTCATAACTGTAGATAATATATTTAGAATTAAATCACAACACAACAACCCATCTACAGCATAACATTGTAGCTTCTTCACCTAATATAGCAGAGTTTTTCTTTGATTTCCCTTACAGTCTCAAAATCAGCAGTCCTATTCATTGCATACCTACAGAAATAGAGCAAGACATTCCAGTTATCTAATTGTACCATAGTGAACAGGGTAGAATCTATTAAATTCATCAGATAATTTATTTAACAAGAATTTTGGCCCTCACCCTCTACGTGAAAGTAAATCAACAAGATAGGATGTAATGTGGCGACCAGCTACATTCATTCGCTTAGTTAGATGCGGGAATGAATAGCCATCAACAACAGGAACCTGGAGAGAAAAGCCCAAGTATCATGCTTTTGGATACTGCCAGTTAGATGCACAAGCCATAGCTTTTACCCCTAGATTAATTAGTCGTGACCACAAATTGCATAGAGCATTGAAAACAGCATCATAAACAGTGATGGCTCCATTGCTTTTTATGAGACAATGGCAAAAATTCATAATTTACATTGCAATCACAAGAAAATAGCAAAACAGACTAAACTAGTATTGAGTTTTTGGGGAAGAACATTTCCTTGGAATGAGAATGGAGATGGAAATCAGACACTATATAAATGTGGCGAATGATTTGATTTTAGTTCATTGCAAGTGCAACTAAAAGAAGAAAGAAAGAAAATGAAAACACAAGAAAAAACAGATAAAGTGGATGGCAATATTTGTGAAATCTAACTATGAATGGATCTAAAGTAGTTTACCACATGAGTAACCCCATCACCAGAATCAATAACTAATCCAGTCAGTAAACCTGCACAAACAATATGATGCTGAATCAAATATCCAAAGACAAGGTAAAATAAACAAATAAAGGGGGGAGGGGGGTGTTGAGCAGCATCAATAGAAATAACAATGACATTGAGCATTCCACAAAAAACAGTAGTATAAGTAGTTTTTAAGGCATTCAAAGGTAAATTTTCCAAAACTGTACATCTCATGATTCACATCACTAAGAAAGAAATATGTTGATCAATAAAACATAAACCTTCAATCATCTCCACAAGCACCTTGGGCATACAACGTTAAAACAGCTTGGATTTGAATGAAGACACCAGCAAAATTGTATTTCTCAAACATTGTCTCGACCTGCATATCAAGTGAATCCAAATCAACATCACATTATGGAGTGACTGAAAATAACAACAATGTTACAGAACATTACCATAAAGAATTAAATCACAAACCATTTTTTCACGATTTTTAGAGGGATTAAGAGGTGGGTCTGTGAGTAAAATCTTACATTCCTTTGGATCTATCTGTCAAAAGAGAATGGAGGGCACGGAAAGTTAAGATCCAGTCAAAATTACACTAAATACAGTTAAAGAGAAACTTAAAACATAATTCTGGAGGGCAAAACAAAGGGAAGGCGGCACAGATGTATACTTTAAGTTGATTATAAAAAGCATGATCCCACACATGACCCATATCATCCCAGTTCTGAACGATTCCATTGTTAACAGGATAAGATATATCTAACTGATGCCTCAAGCCAGCACAAGCCTCTCCAACAACGATATCCTAATTCAATCAGAAAAAAGAAAAATAAATTAAAAAATAAAAGCAAATGCATTAACTTGCACACACAAAAGTAATGCAAATACACATGATGATAATTACATTATAGTTGACATGTTTTTTTACCTTCAATTGATGTTCCATTAGTGATTCCTCGTAGCGTAGCATCGGCCTTCCAACCACACACGGGAATACAGACGTCGGGAAATTCTCTCCAGCAAATCCACACTTCACATACTGCAACAAAAATAACTCTCTAGTTATCAAACTCAACAAATCCATAATCATCATACTCTTAATTTTTAAACAAATGTAAAGGCTAACAAATCAATCAATTACAAATATCAAAATCATTAACTAAAGAAAACAAAATTATCATCCATAAAAACAATTGATCGTGCTGTTTTACACGTTCTTCTCTCCTAATTACGGTTTCAGATTACAAAATTTTCAAGCCAAATGCAAATATTAAAATATAAATCAAAGCGATCATTCACAAGGCTGGCACATTTGTCAATAAAAAAAGAATTCGTGGATTAAGCATGCATGAAATGCAGATCAGGGAAAATTACATGAACTGATAAAAATCAAACAAGAAGCGAGTGAAAACAGAGATCCATTCTTTGGATCGACAACAAATGAGGGACGGAGGGATACCCCTGTGCCATTATCGCAAACGACGACGTTTCTACTGTCCATGAAGAGGCAGCTCTGCGATGATGATTTTCTTCAAACTTTGGAAATAATTGAAAGTGCAGTCAGCTAAGGAACGTTGTTGGGATGACTTGGGCTGTCCCGTAATTCATCATATTTTAGTAGTTATTTTTAAAAATATTTTATTTAAATATATTAAAATAATAATTTTTTATTTTTTGACATGTAATATAAAAATATTAAAAAAATAATTTTTTTAAAAAATAAAATTAGTTTTTGATGAATAATATTTTAATGGCAATGACAAACACAATTTTTTTCAATTTAATTTTTGTATATTTAATTTTTTAATTTAAATTTAAAATAAATATTTATCATAATAAATAATAGTAGTTGAACTTTTATTATTTATAATTTTACTCTTTTAAGTTATATTAGCATGTTTTTTTTTAAAATAAAAAACAATTTACATGTTTTCGCATGTATTGAGTTTTGAGTGATTTCGTATAAGTTTAATCCATGTAGTTTTATTTTTTTATTATTTAGTTTTGTTATTTTAACAATTTATATTTTGATATTAAATTTTATTTTATAAACATTTTAATCCTTAAATATTAAAAGAAGAAAGATAAAGTCATTGAAAAACATTAAAAAAAAAAACAAAGTATTGTAATGGTTATATTTTGGTTAGAAGAAAAAAAAAAGTTATCGAAAAACATCAAAGAAGAGAGAAAGTGCTTGAATTTGTAATATTTTGGCTCCTAAAAAGGTTGGTTCTTGAGTCAATAACTTTGTCTTCTTAAGAGGAGTTCAGTGAAGACAATATTTTTATATGAACATGCCAAAGAACGTAAATCAATATCTGTTAAGGTTTTTTAATTTGTTTAATCTTCATTTTTTATAGTGAATAAAAAGTGTTTGGAAGTTGAAAATGGATTTATTAAAGTCTTGATAGGGTTTTTGAGGTGTTTTTTAATTAAAAAAAAGTTGAAAAATGATTTTGTAAATCCATCAATTTAACTCTAATTTTTTTTTTTATCATAAGATGTGATAGTAAAACTATTAAGCAAGCAACAAAGCTAATTGCCCTTATAAAAAAAAATATTAGAGTCTTGAAAAAAATATCTTAAGTGATTGAAATTTTTGATGTATTTGCAAAATATTAAATATTATCTAATATATAATAATATATAAGAGATTTAATTAATAAAAACCAAAAATCTATTTTGTAGTATGGTGAATTGTGGCTAAAAGCTAGGAGCTATGTTTTGTCTCGACCACAATTTTAAAAGTGTTTGGTAATTAATATACTTCATAGTTTGCATGTGTATTTTTAAAAAATTTTAATTAAAATCTTGAAGGTAGAAAAGCTATAACTTCTAGCTTTTTTTAAATATATATTTTTAAATTATAACTGCAAAAAACTACCAGAATATCAAATATATATTAAAAAATGTGGTTCAATCACTATAGTCACACTTACAAAATACTATTCACTATAATAGTATTTTTTTTAATTTCACCCTTCTACAACCTAGACTTTTTTATTTAATTTTTTTAATTTTATCATTTAATATTAAATTATTTTGAGAATTATGATTTATAATTTTTTTTATTTTTTTGGGTTATATACTAATTTCATGGATTTATTTATTCATTTTAACTTTTAACATTAGATCTGTTAGAAGTGGACTTCTTAATTTTATTTTTTTATTTTTATAAATTTATCTCAATTCTATGATATAGGTTATAAGTTTGACAAATTAACCTGGATTTACTCGGGTATTTGTTTATCATTTTTTTTTATTTTTTTTATTTCTTCCTTCAACATCGAATTGGTTGAAATTAGGCTTCATATATATATATATAATTAGGTTATTCTAATCTCATGACTTAAGTCATGAGTTTGGTAAGTTGTCCCGTATTAACTCTATTTATTTTTTTATTCTTTTTAAATTGATTTTTTTAATTTCATTCTCCAATAACTTAATTTTTTTTAATTTCATCATTTAATATCTTCCATGTTAGATTGTTTGAGAACTAAGTTTTTTTTTTAATTTACTATATATGAAGTTATTCCGATCTTATAGATGTAGTTTTTTTATCTTGATTTTAACCTTCAACACTAAATTTGTTGGAAATAGAACCTTGTAATTTTTTTTATTTGTATTTTATGATGTTATCTCATAAACTAGATAACACGTTTACATGTTAGCCCAGGGTGACTTGTGTTGTTTTATTTATCTTTTTTAATTGATTTTTTTATTTCATCATTGAAATTTAGATTGGTTGGAGATTGAGTTTTATAATATATATATTTTTAATTTGGATACTATAGGGTTATTTCAATCTCATGACTTGAGTTGTTGGTTTGCCAAGTTGACCCGAGTAGTTTTTTTTGTTTATTTTTTTAATTATTCCTTTTAATTTTGTTATTCAATATTAAATGAATTAGAAATTGACCTTCATGATTTACTTTTATCTGTTTTCTATAAAGTTATCATGATCTTATGACAAATTTGACAGGTTAATCTAGGTCATTATGATATATCACTATATCAATATTTACAAAAAATATCATACAACATGCATCATATTTTGAGTTCATAATTAACTTTTTTTTATTAGCAAAAACATCAGCAATGTATGAATATTTTCTATGTTGAAAAAAAATAATCTGATCCACAATGTAGTGCAAACTAATGATCTAGTAGATTTTTATATATCAAAGAGGAATTCCTTTATTCAAAACAATCTATTAGGAAATAAAAAAAAATCATAAAAATTAGTTAAATAACTAGTACTGCCCCTCATGTTCTGTTGAAGACTTGAGAAAAAAGTCAATTTAGGCATAAAAAAGTACATGTTAGTGATGTTTAAATTTCGAGTTGATGATAAAAAAAAAAATTAAAGTGTCTATTGAAAGTTTGATCATTTTGTTCAATAAAACTAATCGATTATCATGCATAAAAAAGAGTCGTTAACAATGATTAAATACTGGATCAAAATGCTAAACGATTGATGCAAACAAGAAAAACATACTATTATGATGCAACAAGCTATTTAGCATTTTTTTTAATTGTATGTCAATTTTAGTTTTTGTCAACAAAAATAATAAATTAAATAAAAAAATAACTTTCAAGAATGGTTTTTTTTTATTGATCTAGCATTACCTTATGTTGTAGTCTATTAGATGGCTTGAGTTTCAAATCCAATTATGTTGGAGTTGGCTTAAGGCCAAAACACAACCCGGTTACCTTGTTCAAAACTCAATTTGGTTACAAAAAAATTCAACTAATTGGTTTAGCCATCTGTCTCTTTCATTTAATTTATGTTCTTCCCAATTAGGTCTTTATTGAACATGTGTGAGATGAAATTTGAAACTAAATTGAAGTACTATAAAAGAATTAGGAACAAAATCAAAGATAAAAAAATATATGATAAGGGCTAAATTTTAAAAAATGATTGAATCAATGACCAAATCAAAAAAAATTAAAGAGTTATAAAAAATTAAAACCAAATAAAAAAATTAATGAGGAACTAATTTTTCTAAAAATAGCTAATGTGTATGTTGTAAATGACAACATATGAGAGGGCCATAAAGTTAAGGTGGTGCATGAGACCTCTTTTAAGCTCTAATGATGGCCTTTCTTAGTGTTTCTAGAATCAAATTAGCTTCAATTCTTTTTTAATGACAATACTTGTAATTGACGTAACCTTGACATGCCTTTAATAACCCTTTTTTCTTCTTTCATTTTCTTGTATTTTTTCGCTCCCCTTGATTCATATATCTATCCTCGAAAAAACTATTATTGTCATTTATAATAGTTTATGAGAAAGGTTACAATATATCTTTGATAAGATTTTTTTTTTGAATTTTAATATATATGCTTTATGTGTATCAACAGACTAATACATATTATAAAACAAACAACTAAACACATATATATTTTTTATGTACTTTTTAGTTTTTTCAATCAATACTATAATTATCATTTTTGTTGATGTCATAAATTCAAACTAACACCTCATTATATATATATATATATTATAAAAAAATAAAAGGCATTAATGTTTCACCATGTCTTGTGATGAAAGCTTTCTTTTTTAGTCCTAATTTTTTTCACTCCTACCCTTTAACTTGATTTTTTTTAATAAAAAAAAGGTCTTTTAATTTTGTGTTTTTTTAGGATTAGCCATGGTGATTTGTTTTTATGCTTATGTTTCAGAGCCTTATGATGTTAGGGGAATACTCTGTCCTTTGAAAAAATAAGATTCATTTTTATTGATTTATAAGATTAAAGCTTTGAGGATCAAATTTAAAGTTTAAATAATTATCAAGTCTCTTTTGTTTGCTAACATTAAGGACTTGTTTGCCCTACCAAGGGAATTTTTTTTTCTATCAGTCAACTTTTTTTTTCTTTTAATTTGATCCTTTCACATTGATTTTTTTTATTTGACCTAGTAGTTTATTTTGGTTGCTTACATATAGGGTCCTCGCAATGTTAACGCAATTTTTTTGTGTACAATTGGTGCTTAGTTTGGAAAAATAAAATAAAATTATGTTTATGTAAAAGAATTAGGAGTTAAAAGATCAAAATTGAAACTAAAACAAATATAATGAACTAGATAAATAGGCAGGGTGACTTGGCTAGTGTGTATAATGCATAGGCCAGTGTATAGATGCTTTCCATAAAGCTTTAGCAATCTGTATGGAGATTTTTAGTGAAGGGACATGGTATACTGCCTTTAAGTTGGATTCTTTGTAGTGGGATCTTCCTAATAAGGAGTTGCGTGCACCAATTAAAAATGTGTGTGACCTGTTTTTCATATTTTCACTTCTCCTACCTCTCTTCTCATCGATATTTGCAATGTCTTATCATTTCTTTTATATTTTTTCTTGAATTTGGTTCTCAATGCTATTTTTTCCTTTTGAATCGATATTTTTCATTTCGACCCTTACTATTTTGTTTCGTTTAGTTTTTATATCAAACTTAGTCTCCATCTTTTTTATTATGATTTGTTATGTTTACAATCCTTTTTAATTTTTTTTAATTTCATCCTTTAGTATTTGGTAGATTGAGAATTTGACTTTGTGAATTTTTGGGTTTGATTCTATGAGATAATCCTAACCTCTTAACCTTAACCATGGATTTGGATGATTAACGTGAGTTAACTCAATTTTTTAAATAATTTTTTTAAATTCCATCTTTCAATATTATATTGGTTGAGGGTTGGGTTTTATAATTTTTTTATTTTTATATATGGAGTTATCCCAATCTAATATCTGAGGTCATGAACTTGGAGGTTACCCAAGTTGACTCAAGTTTTTTTTAAAAAAATAAATTTTTCCATTTTTGCCTTCCAATAATAAGGTTGGTTTAGGAATTTGTCTTCATAATTTTATTTAATTTGGATTTTTATAGGGTAATTTTGCTCTTGCAACTAAGTTGCAAATTTGGCTAATTTAGATAGATTTGGGTCATTTGTTTTTGCTTTTTAATTTTTTTTTCAATTCTACCATTCAATATTTGATTTGTTATGAATTAAACTTTGATTTTTTTTTTGTTTTTTACAAGGCTATTATGTTATCATATACTTTTTAGCTATAATATTAAATAAGCTCTTAAAGACCTTTAATAATATTGGGAGGATAGCTTTCTATAATATTGATAAATTTTTATTTTTTTTTCAAATAATCATTGTTATTTTTTAGCTTGATTTTTTTTTATTTTTTAATTATATTATTAAAATAACTAAGTTTATTGAATTAAATTGAGTGAAATTGTAATATTTATTTTTTTAAAAAAATGCTTAAATTATTTGATCATTTTTTATGTAAGTAAAAATTTCACATGACTACCACATGTTACTAGTGTAGCTTGTGTATTTATTTGATTTGAATATATATATATATATATGTATATATATATATATAAACAAGCTTTTGCTTATAATAATAATAAAAAAAGAGGAAAACAAATCAAATATTATTTTTTTATTTAAAAAAATAATAGTTAAATTAGTTTATTAGCTTGCACTCAATTGCGAGCCAAGCTATCTTTTTAAAAACATAAAAAAAAAGTTATTAAGAAAGTAATTTTTTTTTGTAATAGTATAAACGCAGACAAAATAATAAAATTTTAAAAGTTAATTAACCCAATCTGAATTGGTTTATTTAATAGGTTAGAAGGAAACTTGGATGACCTTTTTTTCTTTAAAAATCAATATTAAATGATAAAATTAAAAAATAAATAATAATACAAGAAATAAAAGAGAACATCGAGCTATGTAAACTTTTCAAACTAGTAATCCATGATATTAGATAAAATATATCATAAATGGAAAAACAATGAAACTCAATTATCAACAAATCTTATATTGAATGATGAATTATCACAATTATTATTATAATAATTATTACTCACATCGTTATTATTATCATTACTGATATTTTCACAATGATTACAACTATCATCATTACTATTATTATCAATCAGTAATATCATGATTGTTATTATTATTATTATTATCATCATCATAATTATCATTGTTATTATTATTGTTATTGTTGTTGTTGTTGTTATTGTTGCTGTTGTAGTTATTGTTCATACTATTGCTATAATTATTATCATAATTATCATAATTAATATTACCACTATTTTTATTCTTATTGCTATCAGCATCATTATTATTTTTATTATAACAATCATCAATATTGTAACCTAATTCTAACCCATTAGTTTTTAATTTATTTTTTACAAGGTTTAAAATATAAAATTAAAATATTAGAGATTTATTTTAATAAAAAAATATGATTTGTTAGCTTGCAGAGAAACTAAGAACTACAATGTGCTTTTGTCATTATATCCTTATCTTCAAGATAATAATAGTTGTCTGCTTTTGAATTCGATTCTAATTCGAACTTCAAAAAACAAAAAATTTGATTGAGACTTTAGTTCTTGCAAGCAATGAGACTCTTGCACTATAAATATTGATCTCAATGTATGCAAAAAAAGAAGAATAATTAGAGTGAAATCCTAAAAGCAAAGACCTTAAGAGGAGGTCACTACTAAAAATCTTAAAAGAGATAAACATAAAAAAAAAAGGTCGGCGATCCCTATACTAGCCGCCGCCCTCCTCAACCCTTTTTTTAGCCATGTCTCCTTCTACTTCGCTTCCAACAGCCACACATTTGGGTAAATTTCCCTTTTTATTTGCTAAAATAATTAACTGGTTACTATTGCATACATGCGTGAACCTTTCAAGCATGACTAGCCTAAATCCAGTTTAAAAGAAAAAAAAAGTAGGCCTGGTCTGGGCTTTAGGCTTTGCCAACCCAAATTGTGTTTACTAAGGGCGTACTTGGCAAAACACACTCTTATGTCTTGGCTATAATTTTTATACTCATTCTAATTTGATATTTGACCAAATAAACCCCTTTTCAATAACAAAAAATTTCAAAAATATTTGGGTCCTACATTGCTTTATTTATTGGCCTCTCACACTTTGTTTTATTTTTTTTCTTTGCATTTATATTTTTTGTAAATGTGCTCAATCTATGGACTATTATTGTTAAATGTAAATATGTAATGTAATGTTTTTTTTTTACTTCCATCTAAAAAGGGCAAATAATAATAAAGGATAAATAAGAAGAAAATGACAGAGAAAATTTCTTCTTCAAATTCATTTTTTACAAATTTATTTATGGACGCTAGAGTTAGGAGCATCATATTTTTTGGATTTATGCGATATTTACCAATACCAGAGATGGAAATATTCATAGTAATTGTTCACTGACGCCAACGTTAGGAACATGAAATGAAGAATAAAATAAGGAAAACAAAAAACGAATTCTTAGCAATTTTAGACAAAATCAACCATGGAGCTTGCCTGAAAAGGATGCTTAAGAAGTGATAGCATATTTTCTTTTGCATAACCAATCCCGTACCATAGAATCTCTTTTGACCAGTTAGCTTTCTTAGTAACCGTAATACAAGGTGACAACTCTTTAAGCAAGACCTTTTCCTTTAAAAGGTGAAGATGTTAGATATCCATTCCTTTTTCAATCGAGATTATTTTTTAAATTAGTCACCATGATGTCGGAATGTGACAGAATAACAACTTTACTTAGGATTTTGGGACTAAGCTTTGCTATTTGTCTTTTTTATTGCTAAATTATATTTGTCGTACTGTTTTTTTCTTCTTGTTGTGGCTATGTTGAGTTTATTAAGTTTTATTAATTAATTAATTTATTTTCTTTCTTTTTACTATTTTAGCATGCATTGTTTTTCATGTTTATCATGCATATATATATTGGATATGGATCTAAGGTCTTTGACATGACCAAAAGATTGATGTCTTTTTCTAAATGTAGGAGTGTCAAAGTAATAAATAACTCAGCAAGACCGGGGTCGAACCATAGAGAGGTTAATTATACAAATTATACATAAAAATAATACAACAACAACAACAACAATAGAAGAAGAAAAAGAAATTAATGAGAACTTTGAGATGAAAGATCAATATAAGGATTAAACAACGATAACAACAAATGTCAAGGTTAGATGATTTACTAATGGTATTTCAAACAAGTATAATATAAACTTCTATTACTCAAATGGAAACCACATATAAAGGAGGTTCCAATTGAATTATAAACTGTTAACATGATTGATTAGTTATCTTATTTAAATAATACTTATATTGTAAATGTTGTCAGGTATTCATGATTATAACTTATGTTAACAACAAATCAAGTTCCTTTCATAGCACAAGTGTCGGTTATACCATACAATTTGTGTTTATGAAAGTGCCAAGCATTTGATGTATCAAGTGTTATACAACATAAATCTAGATTGGTCATTTAACAAACAAAGTATTAAAGAGTGAATAAGATAACAAATACAAAACATGTTAGTATCAAACATTAAGAGCTATATTGAGTTTACACTATACTTATTCTTACATTATTAATGTAACCTTTTCATCTTTGAGACTAGATAGCAAAATTACTCTGATCCATTTAAATGACTAGAACCTAAGCTGAGCCTTGTGTAATTTCACTGAGATAAGCTTAAAAATGTAAGCATTCTTTTTAAAGGGCTTTCAAGTGATATAATAGTTGGAGTATAGACTTAAATCTGAATCCTTGTAAATGACCAAGAGAGACTACCTTATACTGAATGCCACACACTCAAATACATTAAATGCATAATAAAAGACACGAAAAATATGGTTGAAAGTTCAAATGATAAAAGGCTAAACAAATCTCCTTTCGGCATTGCAATGATTTCAGATTTGAATCTGACCATACATCCAAAGAATAACTATCATTATGTCACCTTATAGAAGGTGAATCCATACCCAATATATTGTATTCATCTTCATGCATGTTTGAACATACAATTATGAATTGTTATGATATCGCACTCTGGGTGAAATACGAGTCCCTCATTAAAACACATCTATGACACTAGACTAAAAAAAGACAAATGAAAAACAAAGAAAGAGCCTAGTTGAAAGCTCAACATCAAAAAGAGATGGAAAGTCTTAGAGAAAAAGTCGTCAAGTTTACTAGCCTACTTGAACAAGCCTTGATATCTAAACCCAAAGAAGCAAAAATTTATAGCTCAACCTAAACCAATGCTCATAAATCCACAGAATTTAAGAGGCAAATAAGGTGTCTTAATAAGTTATGAAATCTCAATTTGCTTAATTAGCATATACGATAAGAATATCATCTACCATTGACCTTATAATAAAGAAATCTTAAAAGAACAAGATGGTAAAAGAATAGTAACTGGATAAATAGGCTGCCTAGAACAAAGGTTGAAGGCATTCGAGGGAACTAGCGAACATGACTATATAAAAGCTGTTGAGATGTGTTTTTTACTTAATCTAGTCATTCCTATGAAGTTTAGATGCCAGAATTCATCAAATATACAAGAACTTAATGCTTATAACTCATCTCAAGACATATTACAACATAATGGTTAAGGTAGTCTATGATGAGAAATAATTGATTCACTTTTTTAAAGACAGTTTGAGTGACGTTGCTTTTACTTGGTATATACAGTTAGACAATAGTAAGATAAAAAAGTGAAAGGGCATAGTTGATGTTTTCATTAGCCGATATAAGTTTAATATGGATGTAAACCCTGATAGATCAAGCTTGCAAGTTATGGAAAAGGACAACAAGGAGTCTGTAAGAGAATACACTCAAAGGTGGTGTAAGACTACTAGACAGGTTAATCCTTTTTTGTTGGAAAAGGAGATGATCAACTCGTTTGTCAGCACTTTCAAGGCTTCGTACTTTGAATACATGGTTGGAAGCTCTACACAATTTTTTTTATCCTAGTTGTTATAGCTGAGAGGATTGAATAAGCTATCTGCTTAGAAAAAATTGTTGACTCGACCAAGGATAAATGTTTCATTAGAGAAAAGAAAGAAATCAAGGTTTATAATATTAAAGGTAATTACAAAGATGAGAGAAAGAGCTACCAAAACAAAGACATCTAGAGCTTACTCATTCTGAAAATGTAGTTACAATATCACTAGGCGAAGACTAGTCTATGTGCGACCCTAACTGATTATTGAAAAGGTGTTTTTGTTGAGGAATTCATAAAAGAGGGATAATTAGAATATTTTAGAAATTCCAATCTATAATTGCTAAGTGTTTAACCCTTTTTATATGTTATATTACTAGTATAAGGTCTGTGTTGTTTTTTTTTTTAGGATTTTAATAAAATAATTAGTTTGTCCTTCAATTTTATCTTTTCTTTTAATTTATAACCAAAACATCCTAAAAGGGAAGAACTCACAAATATACTTTTGAAGTCTCACATGATCTCATAAACTCAATTCATCTCTTTTATCAAAATCAATTTTCCCATGGAATTTTAAAAATTAAACTTGCATTTTGATTTAAAAAATAATTTGGTGTTTATTTAAAGTAATATTTATGATATTCTACTTGTAAAATGACATATAAATCTAACAACTCCTTTATTAAGGTGACTAAACTCTAAACCAAATGCACGAATATCAACTATCATCCTCACATCTTTTTGCAAAGACCAAATCATCATATTAGACGAGGCCAGAGTTTATTGATTTTATCTGTCTTGCGTTTGAAATAAGGAAATACCATCTTTATTATTCCTTTCACATTCTAAAAAGTATATCCTTTATAGTCATTTTTTAAGCCTGAATAATTTTTTTTTCATGAGAAATTCCGACTAGAATCACACCTTACATTCTTGGCAAGTGAAATTTTCAATGACAAAAGATGAAAAAGCCAAAAAGGCAAAAGAGCCCAAGAAACTCAATAACTAGGGGGCATGCCCAAATCATAAGAAAGAATGATAAATAAGATAAAGTGAGTATGACCTAGAAAAGTAATGAAAAAAAGATGAAGGGCGAATCAAAGAAAAGCAGTAAACAAATGAAAATAAAAAAGGAATGACATAAAAAATTGAACTACTAATTGATCCCTTGTCTTTAACACCCTGAAACACTCTTTAAGCCTTACGATATTTTCTTCCATAACCAAAAAGCTCAGCTTACATTATGTGCCTTTAGAAGTCCTTTCTAATCAAGCAAGTAAGCAACCTAGATTAATAAGCAATGCTTTTAAAATGCAAAGAGTACTTCTTTATTAGAGTCATAATACTGAAAACAAGTTATTCATCATTATTTATACTGAAAAAAAAAGTATTCGAAAAGAGACAAGTTTTTCTCAAACAAAATCTCAAGTTTTTTCTCAAGCCCTTCACTTTGGAAACCTATAAAAAATAGAAGGTCGCCTCATGATGTATTTTCATGAAATATTATATTGCCAAATACAAGAGTAAATAATCTCTTTTTTAAGAAAAAAAATAAAGAGTTGCAAGATTTCAAAAGCAAATGCTTTCAAACTTACATCAAAACAATTTTTGTTTTCAAAATACAAGATTAAGATTTCAAGATTCATTCTAGAAAAATATTCCTTCTTCAAACTAAAAATGAAAGAAATGAGAAAATGGTTGTTTAAAAACCATTATTTGGCAGAGTTGTTAACAAAGCACACCTAAAGATAATGACCAGTATAAGAGGGCAACATTATGTTTAGAAGGAAAAATCGGTCCCTTTTAGAAAAAAAGATGAACATTTCCTATAACAAGACAAAGGGGCATTTTGATTTATAAAAAGTAGCTTGATCTTTTCAACAAGAGAAAGCAAATATTTTTAAAAGTGAGATAGGGATTAATTAATAATCTTCTTAAATTATTTGACGAGATGAAGAATCTCTAGCAAGCAAGTGGGTTATGATGGGTACTATAGGCTATGCTGTGTAAACAAATCTGGGAAGAAACTTACATGAGCTAACTCGAGTAGGCTAGAAGCTAAATGACAAAGATGACTCAAATCAGAGATCGTACATTGTCATTAATCAAGTAAACAAGAAGATTAAAAAGAAACAAGAGCCTATATTTCAAATCAGGTTAAAATGCATACATATCATTTAAACTTTGAGATATTGGACAATAAGTTTTACAAATCTCACAAGAGAAATCTCTGATGTGATCCATCAAATGGAAGGCCACCTTGAAATGACCAAGTTTGAAATTGTTTTTGAAAATTTTTCACCCTTGAGAAATTTTAACCTAGGCAGGCTACCTCCAAGAATTAGGCCGTAAAAAAAAAACAAATCTCTTTATATTTTTTCACCATTTTTTCTTAACCATTCAAGGTAGTGTGTTTCCTAACCTTACCTCTTTTCAAGCGCTTTTGAGCCCTCGTTTCTTTTCGAGCAGGCCTTTGAGCCCTTGTTTCTTTTTTTGCCATGTCTTTGAGTGGTCGCTTTTTTTTTTAGCATGCCTTTAAGTTGTTGCTTCCTTTTCAAGTAAGCCTTTGAGCCCTTGCCTCTTTTTGGGAGTGTCTTTGAGCCCCAGCCTTCTTTCAAGCATGCCTTTGAGCCTTCATTTCCTTTCTAACACGCCTTTGAGCCCTCACTTCCTTCCAAACACTTCTTTAAACCCTTGTTTCCTTTTCGAGGGTGCCTTTAAGTCCTTATCTCCTTTCAAGCATGCTTTCAAGCCCTCACGTCCTTTCGAGCGTGCCTTTAAGCCCTTATATCCTTTCGAGCTAGCCTTTGAGCTTTCGTTTCTTTTTTAGCACGCCCTTGCCTCCTTTCAAGTGAGCTTTTAAGCCCTCGACCATTTTTTTTATTGCACCATCGAACCCTTACTTTTTTAGAATGCCCCGTCGAGCCCTTAACCATCTTTTTGAGTGACCTTTCGAGCCCTCATTTTCCTTTTTCTTTTTACTTGGATAGGTTACTCATTACAACGAGATTCTTTCTTTGTATTTTTTTCACCTAGATAGGTCACCTATTATAATGAGATCACTTAAAAAAAATCAAATCAAAAAATAAAAAGGAAAGAAACAAGGGAAGGGTTTTCAAAATCATTGTTCTTTACAAAACTTACTATGAAAAGTCGAAAGAAAATAAGTTTTCTAATGCCTTTGTACTATAAGCATTGTAAAGAGGGGGCAACTGTTGTAACCTAATTTTGGGTTATTGGTTTTTAATTTAATTTTTACGGGGTTTAAAATGTAAAATCAAAAGATCAAAGATTTATTTCAATGAAAAGTATGATTTGTTAGCTTGCACAAAAACTAAGAACTGCAATGTTCTTTTGTCATTCTATCTTTATCTTCAAGATAATCCTTACCTTCAAGATAGTGATAACCGTTTGCTTTTGAATGCAATTGTAATTCGAACTTTAAAAAAGAGAATGAGTTTGATTGAGACTTTATTTCTTGCAAGCGATAAGACTCTTACATTATAAATACTGATCTTCGTATATACAAAAAAAGGAGGACGATTAGAGAAACCTTAAAAAAAAAGACCCCAAGAGGAGACCATTACTAGAAACTCTAAAAAAGAGAAACATTAAAAAAAAGGCGGCGAATCCTATACTATACATGCATGCAACTATAACTAATTGATTATTTTAGTAAGGAAGTAAGGAAACTTACCTATACACGTGCAACTGCTGGAGGTGAAGTCGAGGAAGATTGGGCTAAAAATGAGGTTAAGAAGGCAGCGACTAGTATTGGGTTTGCCACTCTTTTTTTTATATTTCTTTTTTTTTAGAGTTTCTAGTAATGGTCTCCTCTTAAAGTCTCTTCTTTTAGGGTTTCTCTCAAATCATCCTTTTTTTTGTTACATACACTAAGATCAATATTTATAATATAAGAGTCTCATCGCTTGCAAAAAGTAAAATTTTAATCAAACTCATTCTTTTTTTAAAGTTCAAATTAGAATTGAATTCAAAAGTAGACAACTATCATTAGTTTAAAGGTAAGGATTATCTTGAAGATAAGAATAGAATGAAAAAAACACATTGTAGTCTCTAGTTTCCATGCAAGTTGATAAATCATATTTTTCATCGAAATAAATCTCTAATATTTTGATTTTATATTTTAAACCCCATAAAAATTAAATTAAAAATCAATTAGGCCAAAAATTTTCTGTATTTATTTATCATTAGAACAATTGGTCAATTAAAAACACTTTCTGATCAAAGAAAAATTTAACTTGATTTTCAAGAAGATACTTTCCTTTTATTTTGAATGGAAAATATTTTTCTAAAATTATAAAAAAATTAAAAATATCATATTATTTGCTGATTATATAAAATTTGATTCTTGAACTTTTAATTGATATATATATATATATTTATATTTTTTTGAATATTTATTTTTCAATTTAATCCCTTAAAATTTAAGTTTTATATTAGCTTGATTGTCATTTTCATAATTTTTATTTGTTTTTTTAATTAAAATTTTTTATCTATTAAATTTATTTCTTAATATTTTAATTTTTTTGATATGATCTTTATTATATGATTATTATTTATTTTATTTAAGATAATTTATAAAATTATATTTGTTCAATTTTATTCTTATTCAATTTTTATAATTTATAAGATTTTTTTCTTTATTTTTTTAATAAACTTAAAAAAATAAAAATTATTTTGTAATTCATTTTTTATAATATGATTAAGAAAAATATTTTTCAATTTATTTTTTTTAAATAATTTGTTTTTTTAATTTTTTAAAAATATAATTAAAAAAACTTTAAAGCGAACAAACAATGCCTTAATGTCATTTCAAATCAAGAAAACTTTCTAGTAAAGATAGACAAGTAATTTGCACATAAGAAAAGGCAAGAATAAGGAAAGAGAGACTCGCAGTACTTTTTGGCAGCATTTCAATTTCATTAAAAAAGAGAGAAGAAAAACCAAAAATTGATTAAACACACACTCGAATCTTTAGTTGTTTCTTCGATCAAATACACGCTGAGCACCCAAACCCTTCATCAGTGACCCCTTTCTACATCTGCAAAATCCCAAACCCTAGCAATTTCCTTCTCTCTCTGTGCAATCTCCACTCTTCCAATCTCAATCTGCCTTTTCTGTTTTCTCTCTTCTGTATTGATAGTCTCTGTGCATACCGAATTTGAGCAAGTTCTTGCTGGTTTTAGATAACGACGATGACCGACGGAAAGCTGAATCTCCCCGACGATCTCCTCCTCCTCCTCTCTCCCAAGTCAACCGATGAACGCCTCTCCTCCTTCAAAGGTTCTGATTTCGATTTTCCATTCTTTTTCTTATTCAATCGATCTTTCTTAATCTTTATTACTATGTATACTTCCGTTTCTGTTCCTACTTTTAGGGTTTTGACTTTTTTTTATATATTTTTTCTCCTTGATACTTTCTATTTTTGCAATTGCATGACTTTGAGGTTAATTTATTTTTCTGTATATTTTCATGCCGAATGGTGAGAGATTACTGAGATTAATACCTGTTGTTATATGTGGATTCTTTGATTTCGAATGTTTGGAACTAATGATGTTTATGAATTGTCTTTTTCTTGGAAATGGTAGATCGAGGAGGAATTGGTGAGGACAACGCTCTGTTGAGTTTGCCTGATGACTCAAAAGGTATTCCGGGAATACTTATTTGCAGATTTCTTAAATTTATTGGCCTTTTATTCTAAAATATATATTGATTGTTCTTGCTTTACAGATCAAGTGGCTGCAGACAACACTATACCTCTTTCTCCGCAATGGCTTTATGCTAAACCGGTGGATGCTAAGTCATTGACTACTGGGGCATCAGGGGTATGTGATTTCACTTGACTGGTTGGTTTTTGGTTATCAATATGAGGTAGCATGCTTTTTATTTATTTATTTATCATGCACTGATAAATAATAATCATGCACTGGATATTCCTTTTGTTAATTCCTGATAATTTATGTCATTTAGTGTGATTGTATGTTCTGGTGTTTATAAGCATGTACCTTAGCTAGGGCTGACAAATTATAAATTAGGATAGTTGTGTGCAGGAATTAGAGATGCATTTTATTGGATTTTATAATTTAAATGGTTTTTAACCAGAATTTATACTTAGGAAGGTGTTGAAATACTTTTAATTTTGGTTGCATCTCTGCTCTGCAATTATCAAATAATCAAACCTAAGGAGATTTAATTGTAGCATCTTGACCTCTTTATAGGGGAAAGCCCTTTTTTCTCATCTGTCTGCAAGAATGCAGTCTTGTTGCTTTCATGTGAGTACCCTCTCACTTAGTTCTGTCACAGGGTGAACTTATATTTTACTTGAGGTTTTAGTACTACTAAACTTATCCTTTTTTCAGTTTTTATTTTTGTGCTCACACTTGTATTTCCAATTTAACCTTTATGCCTGAAAATAACAGGAAACACGTGCTTCAAATTCTTTGTCCTATGGAAACTCCATCGATAACAATTTGAAAGACAATTGGCGTTTAGATGGATCCCAAGACAAGAAAGATCGGAGGAGGATTGGTCCTGATGTTGAAAGCAGCCGCCGTTGGCGTGAGGAGGAGAGGGATACGGGTTTGCTTGGTAGAAAAGATCGCAGAAAAGAAGACAATCGTGCTGATTCTGTTTCAGCTAGAGATATATCTGAGACTAGAACTTTGTCTTCTTCGGATCGTTGGCATGACGGCAATAGCCGCAATTCTGCGCATGAATCCCGAAGAGACAGCAAGTGGTCATCCAGGTGGGGTCCTGAAGATAAAGAGAAGGATTCTCGAACAGATAAGAGGGCAGTTGTTGAGAAGGATGATGCTAACAGTGACAAACAAAATTTTGGTACTGCTAGCCACCCAAATTCTGAGCCAACTTCTGAGCGTGAGAACGATTCTCGTGATAAATGGAGGCCAACTTCTGAGCGCGAGAATGATTCTCGTGATAAGTGGAGGCCTCGCCATCGTAAGGATATTCATTCTAGTGGACCTGCTGCATACAGGAGTGCACCTGGATTTGGTTTAGATAGAGGACGTCTGGATAGCCTGAATGTGCGGTTCGCTGCTGGAAGAGGAAGGTCCAACAATAGTGGGAACTTACAAATTGGCAGGCATCTTACTACTTCTTCCATTGGCTCTATTCCTCTGGATAAGAATCATGCATTCTGCTATCCAAGGGGGAAACTTCTTGACATTTACCGTAAGCACAAGACTCTTCCAAGTTTTGATACCATACCAGAAGGGATTGAGCTTGTGTCTCCACTAACACAGGAAATTTCTATTAAGCCATTGGCTTTTGTTGCACCTGATGCAGAGGAAGAGGTATATGAGTTAGATAATGTCATGTTAAAGTTCTGTCTTACAGCTGTTGTCACTGCCTTAAATTGGATCATCTGATTCTTGCAGGCTGTCCTTGGAGATGTATGGCAAGGAAAAATTACAAGCAGTGGAGCACTGAATAACTCATTTAGAGAAAAGAACGATTCATCAAGTAATACCACTGCAGGTGATCAGTGTTACATCTTCAGTTGACTTTTGCAATTCTCACCATCTATTCTCTCCAACTCTTTTTATTTTATTTTATTCAGGCTTTGGTGAGGAGACTTTAAGTGAGGGGAATGAGAGCTTCTCTGTTAAGACTGAAGAAATTGCACACCCTTTTGGAAAAATTACTGGTAATGCTTCTGGTCAAGGTACTGTCGCTGAGACATTAGACACATCAATGGCTGAGGGTAAGTAATCCTAGAATCAATTTTTGGACTATTTTTAATTCACAGATTTAATACTATTCCTTCTGTTATGTATTTCAGAAAAGGATATGCATAAAGATGATAAACGGAAGTGTACAACAACAATTGCCAGAGCATTGATGGATGGCTTTGTGCCTGCAGATTTCAAGAAAGATGATCCCAGTAGTTTTGGGGAGAGTGGTCTGAGTGACAACATTATGGAGTTAAAAGCTTTTGAAAGGCAGCCAGTGGAAGATGTGGCTTTTCAGAATAACCTTAAGTTGGAGGATATTGAGCCACCTACTTCTTTTGAGATGGATAACCAGCTTCCTGATGATTCAAGTTCTCTATTTGATTTTTCTTCTGCACAGAAAAATCCAAGCAGCCATCAGTTTTCCTTGAATAGCAGTAGTGAGGTACATCACTTAGAGGGTGCTGTCATACCAGAGGAACTATCATTGTGCTATCTTGATCCTCAAGGGGCAATTCAGGGACCGTACCTTGGTATTGATATTATTGCATGGTTTGAGCAAGGATATTTTGGAACTGACCTACCAGTTCGTTTGTCAGATGCTCCCGATGGATCACCCTTCCATGAGCTTGGTGATATTATGCCTCACCTAAAACTTAAACCTGGGTGCACATCAAGTACTAGTCCATCTGCTAAGTTACAGCTATCTGATGCTGTTGGAGAAAGCTTGGAAAGGAGCACAGTGACTCCTGCATCCCTTGAATTTAAGGCTTCTGCTGTCAGGGAAGACCAGCAGAGGGCTTCATCTGGATTTGAGGCCATCTCCAATGTTAGTGGTCAGTCAAGAGTTCCTGATCATGGTTTTCTCGGTGGGATGGAGCATTCTGATGATAGAAGATTTCAAAATGCTGTTACTCCGGATGAAGGTAAGTTGTGTAGTATGATTCTGCTGTTCATGTCACTGTACCTGTTCATTGTGCTCAATTAGTTGCTCTGATCTTTGTTTGATACAGAAATTATCTTTCCTGGAAGGCCTGGAAGTAGTGGCAACCCTTTGATGAGAGACATTACAGACATTCAGCGATTTGCTCCTAATCCTTCTACCAACCCTGCCATCTTAAATGATTTTTCAGAAACTGGCATGCATGCTCATCAGGATGAAATAGTTCATCCATTTGGCTTGTCGATGTCTGAGCTTAGAAGCAACTCTAATCTGAGGCGTGCTCAATCATCCAACATGGCTTCAAGCATGGGTGATGAATTTCCAGCACAGGTTCATGCTATGGACCCTTATGCAGAGCAAGATGCTGCTGTTGCCAATCACAGGTCCTTTGATGCTGTTTTTGATCAATCCCATTATGCAGAGACATGGCCTGAAGATTATAGGAAAAAGCCACTCACTAATCCCCACATTGAGTTAGGTTCCGCAGATGCTCGACACTTATTTCACAGGCAGCCAGAGTTCAATGATGTTGACCAGCAGCATCTCATGTTGCAGAAGATGCAAAAGGAATGTCAACAACAGAATCATTTGTCTCATCCCTTCTCACATACTATGGAACTAGGTCTTGAGCAAATCCCTCCTAATCTTATTGAACTGCAATTTCAACGTCAGAAGCTGCTGGAGCTTCACCAGCGGCAGCAGCTGGAGCTTCAACAGCGGCTGCAGCAGCAGCAGCAGCTTGAGCTTCAACAGCGGCGGCAGGTGGAGCTTCAGCGGCGGCGATTGGAGCATCAGCAACAGCAGCGACAGTTTGAGCTTCAGCAACAGCATCATTTACTGCACCAACATCAGCTTCGTCAGTACCAAATGAAACTGCAGCAGCAGCAGGTTCTGGAACAGTTGCAGCAGCAGCAGGTTCTGGAACAGTTGCTGCAGCATCAGATGCCTGATCTTGGATATGGTCAGGGAAAGGGAGATCCATTGAGAGAAAACTTGCTTGAGCAGATTCAATTTAGGACACGACTGGCGGCCGAACTGCAGCAGAATTCACATAATCCAAGGCACCTCGATCTATCACTGGAGCAGATAATTCGAGCTAAGATTGGCCAGAATAATCTTCAAGAACCCCAGACTGATATCTTGGACCACTTAACACAGGTGAAGCATGCTAATATACTCCCTTCAGACCTGCAGTTCCATCTTCATCAAGAACAGATGCAGGCGCAAGAGTTATCTTTGGCAAGGCAGCCGTTAGGAATGGATGGTGAAAGCCAAGTTGGTTGGCCATGGTCCATTGATGAAGCTGGTCAGACCTTCAGAAATGCTACTGGTCAGCACCAGTCAAAGTCTACAGGATTTAATGCGTCAGATTTTTTCCTGCAACAGCAGAGGCTTTCCTCACATGATGAACATTTCAGCCATAACAAATGGAATCATGCTTTACAGGACCCGCATCAGAGTGGGTTTTATGAGCCTAGCTCTATGGCATTTGATCATCCGACATCTCTTCCTGCTGTCACTCCTGGGATGAAGTTGGATAATGTAAATGGGCATTCCCAAGGTCCAGATTCAGCAGAGCATCTATATATGCATTCTACTGATCAACTGGGTTCCTTCTTGTCCAATGTCTCTTCTCATCATCGACAAGTTTTTGGTGATATTTATGGTTCTCGCGCTGAAATGACAGAGAGCCACCTCCCCGGAAAACAAGGGCAGCAGGAGAATAGTTGGGTTGAAGGAGGGATGCAACAGTTGCATCTTGAAGCTGAAAGAAAAAGGAATGTTTCAGAAGTTGCTGGAAACTCTAGTTTTTGGACCTCAGCTGGAGGAGATGAGGAGAGCTCAAAGCAAGTTTTAATGGATCTTCACCAAAAAAATGGTCTTCAGTCTATTCGATCATCGGAAGATGATTATAGGCACCTTATATCTTCATCTAAATCTCAGGAATCCTTTTGGCCAATCACTGAGTCGTTCTCTTTAAATGATATTCCAGATCAAGAAGCCACCATGAATCACTCATGTATTGAAAAGCCTCAAAATTTGAAATCAAATTCTGTGCTGCAGGATAATCATGCTATGTCCTTGAGTGGTCAATTACACCATCTAGGAAATGGTGAAAGATTGTCCCTCAGGTTGAAATCTGGAGCGCTAACTGAAGAACCAGCATTCTTGTCAGGCATAGTAGATACTTCTCATACTAATCATGTGGATAACATGTTTGGTGATAAATCTGCCCTGGATAAAGAATTGGCAGAATTGGATACCAGATATGGGTCCAAAGGCATGAGTGCCATGGCCAGGTCTGTTTCGCATATTGAAGAGAGCTTTGTTGAACAAGCTGAAACTGCTATGGGTTTTGCTAATGCGAGTAGCAGGCAGAGTAGCAGGCATAGTTCCCTGAGCAGTGCTGGTATTTTCTCTGACGAACATCTTTTCAGATATCATGCTTATGCTTAGATGGATATCAGAGGCTTTGTGAAATTCTGCAGGTGGTAATGGAGGCCTACATGGGTATGAGATGAGATTAGATAAATCGACTGGTGAAGAGGTCTCTATTGACAGGTAATGTCTCTCCTGAGTTGTTGTGGGATTGTTTTTAATGAGGCTGAAGTCATCTTGGTCTCTTGTTAATCATGATGTTAATCTTCATCTGAATATCTAATTCTACAAAACTTGGTTTCAGAGCACATGCATGGTTGCTCTTTGACAGGTTAGGTGCTCTGATGATTTCTCTTCATTAAAAAGCTTAAAACGAGATGCAAGCATGTGGGAGAACACTTGCACCTTGACTGCCGTGTATCGTATAGGTCTCCTAGTGCATGTACATTAACATGATGTCATGTCATCTTGCCACCCTAAAGTACATGCTAATTTTCTTTCTTCTAGTATGATAAAGTAAAATCTTATATCATCTCCAGGGGTGCAGTCAAACCAACATTCTCTGTACTTGTTTGTGGTAACAATGGCATTTAATCTGTTTTGAATTTCACAATGTACAGATTGTGCATGTGAGCTCTGTGGTCCAACTATTTATGCATGGCTTGACTATTAGCAACTTCTGTGTTTGTGTGTGTATTCAGCGTTAATGGGTTTTCCCTAGTAAATCTGTTTCTCTTGACATCAAGCTACTGGAAAGGTCTTGCTTCATAAACATGAGTTGCCAGTTGCATTGTTTTGATTTGAAACGTATATTGATGTTCATGAAAAATGTTTGTGAACAGGATGCCTGCTATTTTAACTAGAGGAGTTGACAATACCTTGCATAAACGCCCACCGGTGTCACAGGCTTTATCTTCTAAGGATTTCTTGTCAGACATGGCATTTGCATCGCATATCAAGCAAAAAAATCGGGCAGGCCTTGCAACTTCTGATGGTATATCATTTTTGTGTCATTTGTGCTGTCTTTTGTTTGTTGGTTTTGGATAACTATGATGGTGATTTGAAATCAAAAAACTTTGGTGGCTTGCAGAAAGGACGAACGAGCCTACAGAGAATGTTGCAGCAACCCTGGGAGGTGATAATCAGATATCTGGCAAGAAAGAAGTGCGTTTTAGGAGGACGTCATCTTACAATGATGCTGTTATAACAGAGACATCATTTATGGATGTGCTAAAAAAGCCAGTTTTTACGGAGGCTGAAGCAGCTAACACGGCTGCCTTGGAATCATCTGATGGTTCACTGGGTGGGCGAAGTGGGAAAAAGAAAGGGAAGAAAGGAAGGCAGATTGATCCTGCTCTCCTTGGCTTCAAAGTTTCTAGCAATCGCATTATGATGGGTGAGATACTACATCTTGATGAGTAACTGATACATGCTGTGCCTGTTGTGTAAATTTTTCTCTATTTGTTTTGTAGATGAGTAGATTTTGTACAGATTACTGAAGAAGCGCATAGGAGTTTGAAATTCTTTGATTTTTTTTTTTATTATCTTGTTCGAAGTGGAGGAATTGCCTGCCTTATAAGTTGCATAGTGTAGAGGAAGTATATGCATAGACTGAAATATTTTGTAGTCGTGAATGCAATAACAGAAATAATGATTAGAGACAAACAATCGACTTCTCTTATTATTTTTTTTCTCCTATTTTTATGTCTCCCTTTAACTGGTTGTGTCCCCAGCAACAGACATTGCAATTTTAACTCCTTTTCATTAGAAAAAAGAAAAGAAAAGAAAAGAAGAGAGAGTTGGGCTTGCAAGTCATGTTTCATTAATTACTTTGTGATATTGTTTGTCTAAATTTTACCTTCAATGAGCAACTGGTGCACTTGTAAGATCACTGATATTGTATTGTCAACAACGGGAAAGGGTGTTCGATTACTTTTTTAAAGTGTTTTTTAAATGATAATTTTTAGATGTTTCGAGATGATTTTTATGTGTAGAAAATAAAATAAAATAAAATATGAAAAATATTAATTTAATATATTTTTAATTGAAAAATATTTTTAAAAAGGATTTTACATTACAATATTAATCACAGCAGGTTTGAATTCAATTATCAAAATTGGGGCATGGGGTGACATGTTTATTATTCAATGTGGTTCCATTTCAATATCTGGAAGATGATTTTTACTGTAGATAGTTAATGGCATGGCTAAATTTACAAGTACATCATTTGTTGCTAATGATAGATGACGTGTTATTAAATCAACCATTGAAAAGTCAAGATATTAGATTACAAATCCATTTCGAGAGTGGAATGTCATTGCAGTTTCTTCCTTTGCATCATACGTGTGTTTTTTTTCTTCCTCGTTGGATTACGGATAAATCCATGGTTGCAATAGAAAGGACATTTGTAGGGGATTTTGTACTGTAGCACTCTCCATGTATATAGGTAGTCGCCTTTTCTTGTAACGCACCAAGTCGGTGTAGACGAATGGGGGTGTTTAGAAATGTTTTTATTTAGAAATACATAAATATAATATATATTTTTTAAAAAGTATTTTTAATATAAAAAATTAAAATCTTTAAAAGTACTGTTTCAATTCCATAAGGAGTTGAAAACATTGTCAACTCACTGCCATGCCGTGATCGCTCAGCAGATTCCGTGCTTGCGTTCCCAATTATTGCTCGATCCATGACAGTTCAAGATTGTAAATCCTGAAACAGACTCGAATTCTTCAGTGCCATCATGGTGGCTCAGTTTTTTTTGTTTTTTTTGGTACAACACTCATCTTAGTGCAGCCATCTCCAATGACAAATAGAAGGCCTAGTTTTGGTGCCACGCTTTGCTGTCGAGGTAATTCTTTTTTCTTGGTATAGAAAATAATATTTAGATATTAAAATAAAATTTAAAAATTATTAAAAAATAATTAAGATAAATATATAAATATATAGTAAAGCTAAACAAACATGATATATTTTGCCGAACCTACGGTCTACATGATAGGACTGAAATAACCTAATAAAAAAAAATAAAATCTTTTAAAATATATATTAATTTTTTTAGACATGACCTGAATCATTAAATCCAAAATACTTAATTTGTAAAAATCATGAAATTTAATTCCAAATAAATTATATATTAAATAATAAAATTAAAAAATTAACTATTCAAAAAATGTTGATAAAAATCACTATTATTATTGATATTAATAAGTAATATCATTATTATTATCATTATTTTTATTATTACCATAATTATTATTATTATTATTATTATTAATAGTAGGAGTTCAAATTAAATTATTTATGTAATCACAAACTATGTAGATAAGATAAAAAAATAACAAATGTGGAATCATAAACTCAATAATTGCTAAGTGGTTAATGATAGGGAGTTAAAACCCCGTCAACGTCGTTCTTTTTCGTTATTTTTTATGGGTTGGATAGCCCAACTTAATTTATTTAGGAATTGGGCCTCTTTTTATTTCTTTGCAAACATGTTCTACGGGTTTGGCAGCCCACTTGTTGTCTTTCTTTTCCCTTTTTCGGTTTGGCCACAAACCTAAACCTAAACCTAAACCAGGTTAAGGTTGTAGTCTGTTCCTTCTTATTCCACTCGAGCATTAGGTTCTTTTTTTAGGCGCCAGTCTCCATTCTTTCTTCTTCTTCTTATTATTTTTAAACATACTTGCTTGAATCACAAAGATAAGACTTGGTTGATGATAATTATAAAATAGATCTAATCCAGTGATAAAGTAATTTAAAAGGAAATAGGTAAAGGCAAAGAATAATGAATAATAGCCAGCTACAAATCAAAGAAAGAAAGAAAGGGTTTGTATATACCACTCTATTGATAACAGAGAAACTAATTAATTGATGAAAAAGAAGAAGAGAGAAATAGCTATAGATAGCTTCTCCATTTATGAAAGGAAAACCCATAAAGAATAGAGGTTGTTTTTTTTTTTTCCATGCCTTTAACCACTCTCCCTCGCTCATAATTTTTCCTACTCGTTTGATCACTCTCCCTTTAGTTTTTAAGAGCATCCACATCCATGCTCCTTATTTTATAGCTACATTTAAGCTACGATAGCTAAAAAACCATTTTAGTTAGCTCTCTCCTCCATTCACATCCATGCCCTCTATAATAAAATCATGAATCTTTTTTATTCTTATTATTGCAATAAAACACTGAACATGAGAAATTAAAGTTTTTTTACCAATTAATTTCATGTTCCATTATAGCCAGACTCCAGCACAAGCAAGAAACAATTAATTACGCCAACATGACCATAGGTAAATATAAACAAAGGAATTCAACCATTCATGAACTGATACTTAAGCAGTATAGTTTATTAATGTCATTGGTAATGAAAACTTGAAAGAATAGGAGTAAAAATACACAAATTCTTTTGGTTACTACTTGATGATCATGATTAAAAAAATAACTCAGGAAGAGGATCTATAAAACTTTCTTATATGTTACACATGTTACTTTTACATTTTTTGTTTCTATAACTATTTTAATGTATTTTTAGATAATTAATGAGACCTTAATTCTTTTACTTGAAAAATGAATCTATCATTATCACAATATAGAGTTATTGAATTAATAATGCTAGAAACTACACCTAGTTTAATAATAAACTTTTTGACCCAAATAACTTTTTTCGTTTCCTCAAATATAAATATGTATTTAGTTTTAGTTTTATAATTTATTTTAGTCTTTTAATTAGAACTCTTTTAATTTATTTTACTGTTATTTAGAGTAAAATATAATTAGATTGGATTTTTTTTTATTTTTAATAGTTGATTAAAAACTAGCATCCAAATAACCATCAAACTTAAAGCAAGATAAAATAAGCCAAGCTAAGCCAAGAAAGAGTAACAGGCATCTACAAATCTAAAAAAGAAAGAAAAAATAAAAGAAAATGTATGTGTATGCCATATAATTGATAATAGAGAAATTAATTAATTAATTTTTTTTCTCCATCCCTTTAACGAGCCTTCAGTGCTCATGCTTTTTCCTACTATTTTGATCACTCTCTTCTTAGAAAGCCCAATTGATTCAATTTCTTAAAATAGTCAATTATTGTTAGCACATGGATGTTTATCGAGAAACTTTTTATCATTTTGCAGTGGAATAATTTCTTAAAGCTCTTATACCTCTTAATCATACTAACTGCATCAAAAACCTCTTTAAGATGCATAATTATTATATTCTCATGTTTTCTTTGAAGTTCAAGTGACATGCTGGTTATTATCATACATGTAACATATCTATTATTATTAATATGAAGCTGATATCTAATCCTAACTTCATTATCAACGTTCTCATCAAAGAAAAAAGGAATTGAATTTCTAAGAACATATAATAATTTATCATGTTTAAGAACAATTCTTGTATTTGGTACTATCTAAGAAGTTTGGTTTAGTTAATTTATTAGCATCATATATGCTATGCATGGATATTTATTTTTATTCATAGTAATCTATCAACTTATTCATTCAAATATAACAAGTATTGGTTTCATAAATAAATATTTATAACTAAACTTATATAAGGTCTTCAATTATAATTTGATCTCTAACAGTTTTGTTACAAATTAATAGCCTTCACTATTAATTCAGGAAATCTCACTTAAATCTCTTAATAGGTTAGGATCTTATTTAATTTATCTAACCTTGAGTATCTCAACAAGTTAAATTAAATTAGATTAGATGGATAATATAATTTATCAATCACATCTCTATGTTACTCCTATACAGTTATGTGACAACTTTTTCTTTAAACATATTATATATGTTTCACCTAACTATTGTCTTTAATCTTATATGATCACATATGACTCATCCAAATTATATAAATTAGTTAAGTAAAACTCAATTTTATAGCATTAAACATATTCAATTAACGATAACTTTAACTAGCTCAACAAGTTATCTATGAATAAAACTTTGGTTTTATGCATATAAAATCAGAAAGCAACAAATCATGTTCTCAACATGTACTTAATATATTAATGAGACATTTATTATTTAAATAAAGTCTCATTCTATTGTATTAGTGATACGTCATACATAACAATTATATATAAACATACTCTCCTAATATGATATTCCAATTAGATAATTATGAACAAATATAAAATAATTCTCTCAATCATAAAAGGGAATTAAGAGGTCAAAACCTAGATAGCTATTGTCATAACCCAATTCTAGGTTATTCCTAAAAAATTATTTTTTTCAAATAAAAATAAAAATAAAATAATGGCTGGCAACGTGAAGAAAGTAGACTGAAAAATCAAGCTCTAATTTTTGGAGAAAATTCAATACCTAATTGTACCTCATTATGTCCAAGAACAGATAAAAAATACAAATTCAAGGTTCAATTAAATGATTATTGGATGAATTTGCATAAAAATTAAGTCTAATGACATAATTAAATTTTTAATAAGTCAATTTCATTTAATCATGCGTCAAATTAAATTTTAAATATGTTTAAGAAATAATTCGAGTTCAATTGAATGATTTAATTAAGTGCAAAGACTTAATTATACTTTAAATTAGTCAAAATAATTTTATTTGGAGCTTAATTAGAGAAAAATTAATTCCAAGGACATAATTAAATTTTTAATAGGACAATTTGATTTAATCATGGAAAAAATTAAATTTTAATTATGTTTAAGAATTAATTTGGGTCTAATTGAAGGATTTACTTAAGTGTAAGGACTTAATTATACTTGAAATAGGTCAAATTAATTTTATTTGGGGCTTAATTGGTAAAACATTTAGTTTACGAGCTTTATTTGGACTTAATTGAGAATATTAAAATTTTAAGAGATCAAATTTAATTTTTACCAAGTTAATTGATTGAAATTAGGGGCAAAATTACAAGAAAATTCAAGTTTTGGAGTCAATTAGTGGTTAAATTGACAAAATTCACATCCAGAGATCAATTTGCAAGAGGCGCAACACTTTAGGGGCTTAATTGAGAAAAACTAGGGGCTAAATCAAAGAAATTAAAAGTTTAATGGTTAATTAGGGGTTAAATTAACAAATTTCAAGACCAAGGACTATATTGTAAAAGGCGCGTAACTTTGGGATTCTAATTAAAGTTCAGGAAGGGCTTAATTGTATTAAATCCGAAGTTTAGAATCAATTAAGGATTCAATTGAAAGAAAAAGGACTCAATTAAAATTTAGTAAAAATCCTTATTTTAGTCTAAAACAACGTCATTTTATAAAAAAAAAAAGAAAAGAGGACCAGACAACACGTAGTCTAGTCACTACTGATTATCTTCTTTATTTTTCCAAAAAAACTAGTCTAGTCTTCCCCTTTATAGGTGCATTTAATGCATTAAATGTCCACCAAATTTAACAAAACTTGGACAAAAATGATTATTTGTAGTTCCTCTACATCATGGTATGAATAGTTCAGTCGAAATGACAATCCATCAGCGTAGAATCCAGCCTAAACATGCCAACTCGGGCAGCTTTTTCGGTAGATTTGACAGTGCACCATGCCTACTTTAAATCAATGGTTGGGATACTTTCCAACAGATACAAGGGCTAAAATTTTACCCCAGCATAAACAAGATTGTCCTTTTCCATTGCCTATAAATAGAGGTGAATTTGTTTGCTTGAAGGAAGAGGAAATTAGGTCCAAAATTGATAAAAAAAAACCAGCCTCTCTGCCTGGTTTCTGCAGTTTTCCTTTCCCCTTCCCTCTCCGTCATTCCAGCTACCAACCAAAGCTACCTCAAACTTCTCCATCACTAGCTCTACCACAGGTTGCTAGTGCAATCACAAGTCAACCACCCCACACCTGAAACAGCCACCGTCTCTTCCTCTCTCTCTTCTGTAGCATTTTTTATCTTCTCCTTGTGGACGACCTCGACCATTGCCCATCGCAAAAGCATCACCAAAACCACCAGCTGAGCCTTTTGATCACGTTTGAGACTCCTGCTTCGAGTGAGCTGCTCCTCCGTCAACCATTATTTTCTACAACCATTTCGATTGCATTCAGAATGTGAACTACTATTCACGTTGTGCAAATAATTAACATTTGCATCTAGGCCAGGCCAATGTATGGACTGGGTCTAGCTCGACCCAAAAAAATAAAAAACTAAATTCCAGGCTGGTATCAGCCCAACCATTTTAGGCTGATGTTGGCTTGCCTTTTTTGGGTTGAGCTCGGCCCAATCAGCTGGGCCAGCCCAGGCCACATGTTTTAATAATATTTTTTTATATATAATATTATATTATATATTTCTTTAAAAAAACAAAAAATTACAAAAAAATTCCAAAAATTCTTAAATTTTTTTTTATGATTTTCTTAAATACTTTTCTATTAATTTTGCATAATATTGGTTGTATATTTACACTGTAAAACATAAATCTGGTATTAAATTATCTTGTTTTCTCTAAAATATTTCAAAAAAAAATTTAAAAATATATTTTAAATCAATTTCTATTTTAAAAAAATTAATTTCATGCATACAACCAAATCCTAAAATTTTTCAATCATGTTTTCATTAAAAAAAATACTTATTTCTCATGTTTTGAAATCTCAAAAATGGATATCATAATCAATTTATGATCACCCATTAGAGTTTGACCAAAATATCAAAAATCTTTTTTTAATTTTCTCAAGGATCCAGAATGTAGACTTTAATATTTATAGGTGTAAAATTATATGATAAAGTACACCCTAAAATATTAAAGATACAAAGTGTAAATAAATGTGATGCTAAAATTTAGATTTTAAAATGGTTAGGATTTAACCCTATAAAGTAGAAACTCTCTCATGAAGAGAGATCTATCTTGAACCTTAGAAAAGACTAATAAATAGAAACCCGACTTAAAAAACAATCAAACGACAATGCAGCTTACCTTAGGTAGGGTGCATTGGGGGTGATGCATCTTCCTCTTACACAACGAGTCCCTTACTTAGATTCTCGTAGACCATAGA
This sequence comes from Populus ilicifolia, assembly GCA_015708895.1. NCBI lineage: Eukaryota > Viridiplantae > Streptophyta > Magnoliopsida > Malpighiales > Salicaceae > Populus > Populus ilicifolia. The sequence continues at coordinate 88,543 of SRLM01000837.1, read as the reverse complement.
TTCCTAGTAACCATAATACTAGGTGACGACTCCCAAAAATTAATCATAATTTCCAACACACAACACCCCTCATCAGGAAACATGACAAGCCATTGTTAGACAACGTCGCGCATCCCGCAACAGGATGACAACTCCATTGGAAAAAGCCTTGTTTGGTCGGACTAAGCTTTGATTGTTTGATTGTTTTCTTTTGTTGGTCTTTTAATTTTAGCTCTTATTTTTACTGCTTTAGCATGCACTTTAATTTTGTGAATAAACCTAATTCTAGGTTAGGTGGGGAGTAACGGTCTATCTCATGACTTTTAGTCGGGATTCAGATGCGTGAAACATCCAACTATGACCTGAGTGTTTACTCGGTAATGACAGTCATACTGTGCCCCAACCATTCTTAGTAAACCACTATACTGCCTTCACGTAAGGTGGTCACTAGACAGTTCATAGACCTTTTTAAGACTAGGTAGAAGGCCTACCAATTATATAATGACCGAGAACCTTTCTTTAAAACATGAACTCCTTATATATTCATTCTGCATGGGTTTTTTTGCCATTCATACCCAATGTGCATACACACACTTACATACACCAATTGTAAAGAACATACATACTGCATCAAGTTGAAATATAAGTCCTCAAAGAGCCTACAACACTCGACTCCAAGCAAGAAACATGAAAGATGAAGAGCATGCTCACTGTGACGCTCATTTTCAAGAAGAGTTAGAGTCTTTGAAAGTAAGCGTGGCTCGCCTCACTAGCTTATATGAGCAAACACTTAAAAAGGCCTCTACTGAAGGTCCTTCCAACCGACCAACTATTTTTGCTCAACCTTCAACAACAACTCAACTTGAAGAAACAATGAGTGAATATGGTCAAGAACCTCTACACAATCCAGTATTTGTGCACTCAATGCCATCAACACCAACCCTTGTAATCATAGATCCATTTGCCAACAAGTCCCATAAGACTAAATCATTTAATAACATTGATCAAGATAAGATGGCGGTGTTAGAAGCCCTGATTAGAGATATTAAAAGGGTAGACTTGTACGATCCAGTACGAGTATCATAAATATGTTTGGTATTAAATGTTGTTCTCCTGAAAAAGTTTCACATTCTTGAATTCATCAAAAACACTAGAACACAATGCTTCATAACACATTTAAAATCTTACTGCAACAAAATGACAGTAGTAGTACACGATGAGAAACTACTTATGTATTTTTTTTTTCAGGATAGCTTGAGTGGGGCAGCGTTAAGTTGGTACATGGGATTGAACAATACCAAAATCCATAAATGAAAAGTCTTGATGGATGCATTTGTAAAGCAATACAAGTACAACATGGACATTGCTCTTGATAAAACAAGTTATCCAATCTAGAGAAAAGTGACAAGGAAAGCATAAGGGAATATGCTCAAAGATGGAGAGACATAACTACTCAAGCACATCCCCCACTCTTGGATAAAGAGATGGTAACTTTATTTTCCAACACGTTTAGGGCACCATATTATAAGCATATGATGGATAGTTTGGCCTAGCAATTTACTGACATTGTGGCAATAACTGAATGCATAGGGCAAGGAGTAAAAAGTGGTAGAAAATTTGTACCCACTGATAAAAGAGGCTGATTATGTTAAAAATGGTAATAAGGATAGGACGAACTTGTTCTAAAGTAATCACACTCCATCCCTGTCATCCCAGATCACTAACATTAATTTCAACTCTTCTTTTCCTACTAAAAAAATTGAGCCTCAGACCAAACACCAAAGAGTCCAAGAACACCTACCTTTATTACCTTTGCCCTTAAATAAGATATACCAAAAGCTACTAAGTATGGGGTATGTAGTTCCTGAACCTCTTGCATCACTACAACCACCTTACTCTAATTAGTACAAGTCCGACCTCACCTGTGAGTACCATGCTAGCGCCGCAGGGCACAACATTCATACTTATAGTGCCTTCAAGAAGAGGCTCATGCATTTGATTAAAGCTGGATGGATAACCTTCAAAGGAACTCTAAACATGAGTTCAAACCCTCTACCCCATCATGTTCTATGTGTTGGATCGGTGAATACACTAGAGGGGGAATGCTCTAAAAACCTTAAAGCACTAATGACAAGAGTAGGGTGCGAAGAAGACAATGTGAATTCTTGAGGATAGAAGATGAAATTCTGCCACAAAGAGGGAGGATGGAAGCTTGCCTAATTATTGGCTTTTTTTTTTATCATGTTTGTTTTAACCTATTGGCAATTTGGTTTATAATACCACAAGACTTTCCTTGTCAACTAGACCTTTCTTATTAATAAGATCATGTGCCTTTCTATGTTCATAATATGCTTTCATTTTTATTGATGAAAATAACACATTGCGCACACCTTTTACTGCATCAAGAACTTTTTGGTATTTTCCTTTTTTCTCTCTTCAAGAAACAAGCACAACCCTATATTTTCATAAGGATTTTTGGGAAATTAAATTTTATTACAAAAACAAAAATCAAATTGGTGTTTGTTCTAATAAACAAGTTTTGAAAATTCAAGTGATATCCTAACACTTAAAATACCTGAAAAACAACCCAAACACCATGAAATGACTTCAAAGTTGAGTTTTGATTGCATGAATAATGAAAAACCATTTTGGCATATTTGCATGTGAGAAAGTAAAGCTTGCCAATTTTGAATGAATGCATTTGAAATGAAGAAAGACCATCTTTGATCATCCTTTCATAAATTCTAAAAAATCCCTTGTATTCCCTTTTAGCCTAATGCATTTTTCTTGAAAAATAACCTTGGCTAAGATCACACCTTACACTAGAGGTCAAGTGCAAAAAAAGATTCCTTAAAATACTTAAACAATCCTGGGGGGCATGAAAAATTCTTAATGATAAAAGTGCCCAAACAACACCGGGGGCTTGAAAAAAAATTCTCAATAATCAAAAGTGCCTAAATAAAGTTAGGGGACAAGAAAGAGTTTAAAAAGATTTGAACGTGCCATAAAAATCACTAATATAATTATGCTAAAAAAAAGAAGGAAGAAATGCCCAACACTAGGGGGCACCATAAACCATTTTACAAATTAATTTCAAGGTCTAAAAATTCATGAAAAGAAAAAAGAGTTTGAGATATAAGTACTAGTGATCCTTAGTCTTAAAATCCCTTAAACACTTTTTGAGCCTATAAATATCCTTTTTAGCCAAAAGCCAAAGCCTATATTACGTGTCCAATCAAGCCCTTTCTAATCAAAGGCAGACAATCTGGATCGATAGACTTTGCTTTTCCATGCAAAACAAATCATTATTCATACAAGCAAAATGAATGCTTTGAAAATTGATTCTTTAAAACCCATAAATTGAACCTTAAACTCTTTTGACCAATCAAACATCACTTTACTTAACCAAAAGGATATTTTGAAATGCTTGAATTTTTCAGCACAAGTTTATTTTGAACAAACATCAAAATGATATTTTCAGAATAGTTTTGAAATTCCAAAAAGAATTCTTCACACAAACAACTCCTTGTAAATAGCCAAATCTTCTTTCACATAGCCTCATCCCCAAGGAAAACCCAAATTGAACACTTGGAGACATGATCAAACTAGGAGGCAGTCCACCAAAACACATAGGGTTGGCTCCGTGCCTTTTCTTTTAAGAAAATATGAGATATAGTGCATAGCCAGCAATCCTTCAAAATAAAGGTTTGGAGAAAAACAAGTATCCCTCATAGAGGTCAATATCATAAGATATGACTTGAGTAAGCAAAAGCAAAAAAAACCATCAAATCTTACTATCAAAGACTCAATCTTTCAACAAAAGAAAAACTCCATGAAAAAAAAAACCCTATATTTCTCAGGTAAGTACACATATATATATTAATTATGATACATTATTTTCATCCCTAACAAATTGGTGTCTCATCATCATCTCTTTTTGAGTGAGTTGTTGAGCCTTTAACCATCTTAGTTAATGCGCTTTATATCCCTATATTTTTCCTTTTAAGTGCACCTTAAAGCCCTCAACTACTTTAAGTAGTGTATTTTTCAACCTTGCCTCTTTTTTAATGCGCCTTCGAGCCCTCAACCATTCTAGGTAGAGCGTTTTGCAACCCTACCTCTTTTTGAATGGGCCTTTGAGCCCTCACCTCTTGGGTAGTGTATTTTTCTAATCTTATCTCTTTTTAAGTGTCCCTTAGAGCCTTTAACCACTTTAGATCGTGAGTTTTCTAACCTTATCTCTTTTTGAGAGAGCCCTAGAACCCTTAACCACTTTAGGTAGTGCGTTTTCCAACTCTACCTCTTTTCAAGTGTGCCTTTGAGCCCTTACCTCATAAGTAATGCATTTTTTTAACCTTGTCTCCTTTCAAGTACACCTTTGAGGTAGTGTGTTTTCTAACCCTGCCTCATTTCAAGTGTGCTTTTCAGCACCTTTTCCCCTTCGAGTTCTATCTCTTTTTGAATGCTTCTTTAAACTCCGGTCTCTTGAATAGTGTGCCTTGAGCCCTATCATGTCATCTCTTTAAGACATTTCACCTGGGCAGGTCACCTATCACAATCAAACATCTTTGAAAACTTTTTTCATCTTCTATTTGGGTGGGTGCCCATTACAATGACACCATTTTTCGAGAAATCCTTGCATTTCTCACCACCTTCAAAATCTTTTATTTGGGTCAGTTGCCCATTATAATGAAACTATTTTTTGAGAAATCCTTACATTTCTCACCACCTTCAAAATCTTTCATCTAGGTCAGTTGCCCATCACAATGAAACTATTTTAAGAAATCATCGTATTTTTCACCTCTCTGAAAAATCTTTGTATTTTTCACCTAGACAAGTCGCCCATTACAACAAGATCACTTTGAAAATCCTTTGCATTTTTCAACTAGGTAGATCGCCTATTACAACAAGACCACTTTGAGAAATTTCTGCATTTTTTCACCTGGACAGGTCGCCCATTATAACAAGACCACTCTGAAAAGTCTTCTCATCTTTCAGCATTTTAAAAAATCTTTATATTTTTCACTTGAGTGGGTCACTCATTACAATGAGACCACCTCAAAAACTTTTTTTTTTTTAATTTTCTCTAGGTAGGTCATTCATGACAATTCAACCACTTTAAAATCTTTGAATTTCCAAAAGAAAAATCTTTAAGTGTGTTTTTTAGCCCTCAAAAGGATTCATCATTTCTTAATATGATGAGTCCATCATCTCTCATTCTTCTTCTTTTTTTCTTTAAAATGCTTATTATCTAAAGTTTCTTATGAGACTTTCTATCGTAAACATTGTAAAGAGAGGGGCAACTGTCATAACCTAATTCTGAGTTATTTTCAAAAATTTATTTTTTTTCAAATAAAAATAAAAATAAAAATAAAATAATGGCTGGCAACGTGGAGAAAGTTGCAATTTTTAGAGGAAATTAAAGGCTTAATTGTACCCTATTATGCCCAAGAACAAATAAAAAAAATACAAATTCAAGGTCAAATTAAATGATTATTGGATGAATTTGCATAAAAATTAAGTCTAATGACATAATTAAATTTTTAATAGGCCAATTTGATTTAATCATGGGCAAAATTAAATTTTAATTATGTTTAAGAATTAATTTGAGTTCAATTGAAGGATTTAATTAAGTGCAAAGAGTTAATTATACTTTAAATAGGTCAAATTAATTTTATTTGGGGCTTAATTAGTGAAAAATTAAGTCCAATGATATAATTAAATTTTTAATAAGCCAATTTGATTTAATCATGGGGTAAATTAAATTTTAATTATATTTAAAAATTAATTTGGGTCCAACTGAAGGATTTAATTAAGTGCAAAAACTTAATTATACTTTATATGAGTCAAATTAATTTTATTTGAGGTTTAATTAGTAAAAAATTAAGTTTAAGAGCTTAATTTAAACTTAATTGAGAAGATTGAAATTTCACTTAATTGGTACAAATTAATTTTAAGATTAAATGGGTCAAATTAAATCCAAATCTTGTTAGGATAATTCAAATATTTTAATTCAATAATAATCAAATTAGAGAAAAAAATAATTCTATAATTAATTTAATTTAGGGCTTTATTTTAAAATATAAATTTTATATTTTATATATGGATGGGGAAATCGTAATTCTGCCTTAAAACCTTAATAAACTATTAAGGGGTAGAATCATAATTCTGCCCCGTCATCTTCATGTTGCCAACATACTGCTGGTAGTTGTTATGGCTAATGTAGCCAGCATGGGCTTCCCATGCCAGCACAACCCTTAGCAGTGATAGCAATGCTACCACTGCGCCACCTACGCCAGGAGACTCTTGCCTTGCGTTGCTCCACCTACAACGCTACCAGCAACATCGTGGTTGTTGGCAAAGCCAAGGAAAGGTAGCCATGTTCGGCAGTGTTGTAGTCATTAAAAAACATTTTTTTTTAATTTACAGCGAGATTAAAAAAAAATCCAGCTGGATTTGAAAACCATCAGAGGTTATTTTAGAAAAAAATAATTTTTATATATAAAATTAATTTATAATTAACACCAACAATAATTAAAACAATTAATTATTAACTCTAATTATTTAATGATGATTTTGATATCACTGTTAAATTTTTCAAAATACATATTTATATAAAAAATATTAAATTTAATTTTTTTGAGTCTCATGGATCTTGTTAAATATATTTAGAGTTGTTTAAAATTTATATAAAGATTATCTAAAGATTATATGTTTCATTTTTTTTTATTTTGAATAATTGCTTCAAGGTTGACTTATCATAAACTATAAATATTTTAAATAATTAATTTCTAATAGTAATTCATACGAAACACGAGTAAAAAATCTTATAAATCTTTTTAGGAAAGAGAGATTGTTATCCCTTTAAATGTTATCTCTTTCTCTCTTTTTTTGTGTTTTTTAGGTGTTATGTAACTTATATAATTTTTCTCTCTGAAAAATAAAAGGTATATAATTTTATTTATAGAAAAACTTGAAAACTCTATAAATAAATAAAAATATCATTTCCCCCTCAATAATATCACATTATTTCAGTACAATTTTATAAATTTGTTTAATCAAGTCTCCACTTATTTTTTTTTTTAGATTTAGAATTGTAATTCCATGTATTAATTGTATTCTAGTTTGTAATTTTTAAAACTTATTTACAATCAAGTTATATTTGATTAATTATTTTATATTAATTTCTGACCAATTATTTTTATATATATGACCTACAAGTTTCCTGTTAAGTTGAACAAAATATAAATCACAATCTTAAATAAAATAGAATTAAATTAATTAATTTATTATCAAGTTATTATTTGATTGCTTTATATTTGAAAATCAAGTATAATATCTAATATCGTGTCATGACCCCTAAAATATTAAAAAATTCATAAGTGATTTGGTTTAACTTTTTAGTAACTAGTTTTTTAGTGTAATTATTATCCATTCATCAATAATGTTCTAATTTAGATATTATAGCTTGAAATGTATCTACTCTGTCACATTATTTTTATTCTCTACATCCTAAATATTGATTTTCTAGATAAAATTTGAAACTCTTTTCAAATCTCATTACACTTTACCCAAAGATTTACAATCAATACTAATTGACAACATATTAAATATTTTTTTTTTAATTTATCTAGGGTAATGAATCATATCTTGATTACTCAAATACTTTTATATAACTCATGTTATACATAATACGCGCTTATTTGCTACTCTTAATTAAGATAACGTGTAATAAGATCAAAAAATAATATTTTTTTATATAAAATAATTTAGTAATCTTAAATTTAAAAATCACTTACATAATCATCATGTGAATACTTTTATAAACACAAATGATATGTCTATATGTAATTTACATGCAGATCAGTTCAATATATATGTTATCTAACAAACATCTGCATATTAATTTTAGGTATCTCTTATACCTTAACTTATAAAAACAATTGTTTCTTTTCATAAAAAAAAGAACGTAATATGTATCAATTTTAACAACTCTATTTAATGTTTGGTTTTAATAGAATGTTGTACAAAAATATTTGAAAACAATACTTTGATGCAATATAAATTCTATAATTATAACAACTTTATAATTTTTTTTGTAAAATATTTGTTTCTCAAGGACTTTATCTTTACCTCTAAATTTATTAATTAAATTAGATAAATATTAAAAATTAAATAAAATTTTTATTAAAAATTAAATATGTTAATATAAATAAAATTAATAATAAATATAATTAATTGACTGCATGATATACACACTAACAATAACTTTAGCATTGGTAGACAAGCTTGATCTCATCTCACCATCTCCAGGACTTTGATGCCAATCTACTGTGTCAAAACAAAAAAGAAAATTATAATCTCCTTCATTATATTCAACTGTTTTATAGTGCAATCTATTGCTCTCACCAAGCCTTGTAATGGATTACAATGGTTACTTGAGCTTGGCATGTTTAGATAAGCGAAACAAGGCATGTTCAAATTCGTGTTCTTATTGCCACAGCTATAGTCTTATCATTTGCAGCTGACTGCTATATTACAATTTTTTCCATCAATGTTATGAATGATTATTATCCATGGGAGAAATTGGTTCTCTAATGGAATACAGGCAACAGAGAATGGGACTTAATGACCACGTTCATATCTATGGTGCTTGTAGTAGGTTCTACTGCAACCATCATAAAAAAGAAAAAAAAAAAGCACCCTCTGGGATATTTCAAGAAGGCGTATGGTTTCCAGGTAAAGATCTATGATGTACTCAAGATTCCACCCTGAACTCTGACTGATGTTATGCATCCATAATCAATAGATCGTTCCACTGTCATCAATCTCTTTTAAGGCCATGAAGCCGGCAAAGTGAAGATCTCTATCTATTGATGTTCTCCACCTGATCAAGCTTCTTGGCAGTGCAGACCCTCTCACCATACAGCCGTCTAATAGCGCCAAAACCTTGAAACATCCGATCAATGCATTCACATACTTTAAGCAAAGCAGTCATAGTCTAGTTATAGTTTTACCCTTTTAGTGTAATTTCTCCAACTGAAATGATGCATGATGTGTGCTCAATTGCGCTAGCGAAGAAGACTTCCCTTATTATAGTTCATTTCCACAAGAGATTCCAAGCCAGTGTGAAGTAGCTTCTCAAAGAAAGGCTATCAAGACTAAAAACAGCAATGCCCTTGACAAGGCACCATTGCACAGTAGTAATCCTTGTTGACCATGGGATCCTGAATCCCTCAAAACCTAGCTTATAGAGCTGGTCTTCTTATTGGATTTCTGTTCTCTTCTTGGCCAGACCTGATGGTAGGGAGGCTTTGGCTATAGGAGCACGGATGGCTAGACATCTCAACATCAAATGTCACAATTAGACAGCTCCTTGAGAACGGAACATTTCCAATGATCGAGCATGTGAAAGGAGGCTTGGCAACAAAGTGGTGAGAGCATTTAGAACTGCTGTCGTAGGAAATTATCTGATCATGTACCAATGGAGGTGGTGATGGTGATTAGGACAGGAACTATTTATGCCATTAGATCAATGGAGGACTGTTTTGAACTAGTAGTGCGAACATGGAAGGTATCATGACAGCAGATCATCAGTTTTATCAGGCTCACGAATTGGAACAAGGACAGATTTGGACACTATTAGCTCTATATTGGCTTCAGCATCATTCAGGGGCACTACCACCGTCTTCATGGTGCAACAACATGCCAACGTAGTAAATGAAGGCCATGGGAGTAGTGACAGTAACTGTGGAGTTGGAATCTGCACAGGATATGTCATCTCAGATGTAAATATGCATGGATCCTCCAGAAGAATACTGACTTGAGATCTGTATGCTATAAATGCCAGTTGAACACTTAAAGAAACAAAACTATAATAGTAGAAATGTTTTAGATTGAACCTTGGACTACTTTGAACCCTGATGGTTGTTGCCTTCTGATACAGCCAATTAATCTAGCAAATTTTATCATAGCTGTAGGAAGACTAGCAAGAAACACATGTTGCAGGTCTTATAGTTGCTGTCCACTGTCCATACCAAGGAGTCCAACTTTCCACATGAATTTTTACTACGATCATTTCAATGATTTGCTGCAAACATGCTTCCAAGAATCATTGCCGAAATCTATACTGATCACACATTCTTGTGACAGGGCTTGAAGCAAGTGCAAAATAGGTTCTGGGTTTGAAGAAGAAGAAGAAAAGGCCAAAAGCTTAGTGCATATGACCTGCAACATTGAAGGTGAGTTACCTCGAATTTGTTTTGCATGTTCCACTGCAATTGGAACCTCTTCAGAGTCAGCTAAACATTTCAACAAAACCACATGGGCATCTGAATGACTTACGTCATGAGTGAGGCCACACAGAAACTTAGATGCAACAAGGAAGTGACCTGCATAGCACACCTATGCATTAAGTAAAGCTTCAAATGTGTAAAAGATAGCTATCCCACAAATTGTGTACAACATAGATAAGCTGGTTAAAATCACATGCATACCTTTTCCGCAGAGGTTTAGAATCAATGTCCTCAATATATTTTGTGCAAGCATTACATCGTGATTCACATGCTTGTAGAAGATATCAACTGCAGTTTCAAACTTTGTTTCTTGGCAAAGGGCTTCAAGGAGGAATCTGTGAGTTGTAGCATCAGGTGTCACCCCTTTCTCCAACATGTGATTGAAAAGCCTCGTAGCATCTTCAATTTGACCTATTTCTGAGAATTTCCCAATAAGAATATTGTAAGTTTTCAAGTTCCCTCCACATCCAATTACAAACATTTCATCCCAAAGCCTTTTAGCAGGACGCAACAGATCTTCTCTACATAACACTTCAATTAGGGAATTATACATCGAGATATCTGGGTCTAACCCTTTCTTTCTCATCTCTTGAAGCACCTCATAAGCCTCTCTCACTCTTCCACTCATGCATAAGAACGAAAACATCACATTGTAACTCTCCATATCAGAGAAATATTCATTAGAAGACAAAACACGGTATACCTCCAACAACTCATCAATCTTCCCATGCTTACATAGATTCCTACTCAAATTGCTCAACGTTAAAAGCGTTGGGAACTTCCCTTTTCCAATAACAAAATGAAAAAACTTCATTGCCGAATAAGGATCAATTGTCGACACTGATCCTATCAGTGCATTCAAAACATCGTCTTCCATAGGAAAGTTGCCACTCGCAATAACTTCGCCTAATTCTTTTGCTTCATGTATCCGTCTTTCAGTAATCAAACCCAAAATAAATTCTCTGTAATCATTACTCCTCGGTGCCACTCCTAACTTCCTCTTCATCTTCAAAACCTCGTTCACGTCAAAAACGGTTCCAAGCGATCTAAATGCTTCGGCAACAACCCTATATGCGATAAAATCAGGTTTCCACCCCCTAATTCTCAACTCATTCAATGCCCGCAAAGCCTCGCTTGTTCTTGAACCCTCACAAAGCCCATGAACAATTAAAACCGCAATAACGGACCCATTAATAAAGGAATTACACCTTTCAACCACATCTACCAAGCGCAAAACTTCACCCAAATCGCCATTTCTACAAAGCCTCCATATAAATACACCAAACCCCATAGTACTAAAGCCAATACCTCTGTTATTCATTTCATCAAACACCTTCATTGCATTGTTAAAACACCCATCAGACCCCAAAGAAGCCAAAAGAGAGTTACTTGTCTCAGTCCCAAGATCTAAACTTTGTGATATAATCTCGTTAAAAACCGAAAATGCCATCTGGGTTTTTCCTCTTTTAATCAAAGAATCAATAACAAATCGATAAATTGAAGAATCGAGAGTCAGGTTTTGAGCTTTGGCTTGCTTTACCAGTGATTCAATGGCATTGAATTGGCGGGAGAAAGAAAGAGATTTGAGTATTGAATGGTAAGTAAGTGAGTTATGAGTGAACCCGGGTTGTTGCGAAGCCCAATTGAAGAAACCCAGAGCAAGAGAGTGGTGAGTTAAGAGATGTGGGTCGATGACTCGAGCCACAAGCGACTGACTCAGTGAATCGCGACAGCCGATTTTGTGTAGAGTTTGCTCGAGTAATGGATTCCATGAACAGGTCGGGACTGAGCGATTTGACTCGGTGATTAGAGCTCTGCTTATCCGAGCTGCTAACTCCGTTCCCAAGCGCACCATTCTTTTTTAAGTTTTGAGGAAGAAATGAAAACTGTAAAGGCATCTATTACAAAACGCAGAGTTTTTGTACCACCTGGTTTTTTTTTTCCCCTTCAAAAACCTTTCGTTTTTCAAAGACACTCTTACGTTGAGATTAAATGTTAAAACATGATTGATCATCAATTTTAAAATCCATATATTTGAACTCAAATTGATTAAGATATTTTTATATAAATACTACATATAAGAATATGTATAAATTAACTTAGATTTGATACACACACACACGTGTTCTTGAAATATGAAAGACCATCGATTGTAAAATCAATTTATTTGGGTTCAAATCGATGGTTAAGATTTGAATTCACATCATGGTGGGCATTTTTATTTAAATACATGTATAACGTATTGTAGGATTATAGATTATATATAAAAGAGGTAGGGTTATAAATACCGATGTCTAAAATAAGAAAAAGTAATGTAAGGATAGAGGTTTTTCCAAAAATTGAAAGCCAAGAAAACACATGATCCAACAAGCAACAATGCCCTCTCGATCACAAATGGAGCACAAACATCTATTTGTAATATTCACACCATTTTCTTCTATTATATGCACAAACTCGCAGAATCTGTACAATCCATGTACGCACTATCAAATGCATATTACATAATGTACACGTATATACAAAGGACCATCCATCCATCATAATAGTGGTTTCTGAGCTACTTCTATACAAGTATATCATCATATGGTATAAACACTGACTAAGCCCTCTGGAAAAAGGGCAGAAGATGCCTACTTAAAATGTTTCTTGATCTCAATGTACCTTTTTTTTTTGTGGGTTTGAACATCTAGTCATTCTGCACAGATATATACCCATGGGAATTTAGACAGAAATTACGAGTAGGATCTAATCAACTTGAATGTTCGAGCTTTAAAGAGGTTCCCAAAGATGTATCCCATTGTTGTTTCCTGGGGAGGCTTTGGGGAAAGAATAGAGTTGCGTTTTACTTGCAGCTTGGTTTGTCCAACCTGTCTACAAATTGAATCGATGATCTTGGGGTCGACTGGGTTACCAGTGACGTCCGTGACATAGAATGTGTCTCTGGCTTTACCACCTTTTGTCAAGATTTCTGCTCTCTTAATACACAAACTGTTTTCTCGGAATATCCTGGTAATGTCTGAGAGGAGTCCAACACGATCCTCTGTGCACAATTCCAGCTCCAGTCCCTGCACGGCAAAGTAAGATATAAACAATGACAAGCATGCCTACCATGGTCAAAACTAGCAAATTACATCAAAACAGTAAATTATTACCTCAGAAGCTCGCCTTTCAATGGCAGCTTCAAGACACTGTACTACACGTTCTCGCTCAGCATCTGAGCTTACAGGGAATCCATCAACATGTCGAATATAGAATTCCTACAACCATGCAAAATTTTGATCTGTAAATAGAATTTCTTGATACGTCAAAAGGAAAACAGGAAATGGAGTGCAAAATTTAGCATTGACGTTATGCTCAATTAACTTGATTGGAAACTCTATCCCAGTACTATGCTCAGCTCCACAATCGAAATTTTTATAGGTTCACAAATTGACCACCTGATGAAATGGCTGCTAAATTGCCATTCCAGAAAGCAAGTGTTTCCAGGTTTAATTATCATTCAAGAGAACGCTTTTAAAATTTTAACTAAACTCATCTGACCTGATAAGCTTCCATTCTTCCTGTGCTGACCATTCCATGAAAGACAACATATTCCATGTCTGTTAAAGTGCAAACAATGTCGAACAATAGTTTGGGGCGATCCTTTGACCTCATAGAAACGACGGTGTAATCTCTCTCAATATTCAACACTGTTACATGGGGTCTTGAACTCTTATCTTCAAATCTCGCTAATCCTGCTCTTTCAACTCTTTCATAGTCCCTGTCTGCAAACATTATCTGATGCAATCTTCTTTCCCTACTTGTTACCCCAGGGGGTGAAAGAGTCATAGTTGCTGTCTTCGAATCATCATTTCCCTTGAGAACATTGCAAAGCAATTCCCTGATGGTCGAGAGTCGTTTTGGGTCTTTAATTGCACACCCTGTGGAATCATCTGTGACATGGACTACAGCAGCAGCCCTAGTGTTATGGGTCCATATCTCAGCATTTACCACATTGCAGTGGAGGTCTGTGAGAACCGCACATACTTCAGACAATAAACCAGGCCTGTCAGTACCAGTAAGCTCAATTGCAGTATGCTCTTCAGAAGGCATCACCCCAACAGACCCTCTCAACGATGGTGCAAAGCTGGCATTGCTTTCAAGTCTCTGTGGAATCAAAAAGCAACAAGATACATGAAACAAAAGATTAGCTCTGCTCACATTGTAGTTTATCGAGGGGAAAAAATGGTAGCAAAAACAAAGTGGAAAAGGAATGCAACATGTGCATTTTGTAATCGTAAACATTCATTAAAGAAAATTATGGACAATTATCTTTTCTCACTTATCCCCTACAGTCAAAATGAATAAGAAATCTTTCTTTAGCAAACTGTAATCTGACTTTAACAGTCTCAAAAAAGACTCGGGATTTAATCTCAACCAAGGTTGGCATGATTTTTCCCAAGTTCCATTTGTATTGATATTATTAACAGGTGCATTTTCTTCAAAACATCATCAAACTGATGCAGACATGCCCCTGCCATCATGAGAAAGAAACACGACATGATACCAGTGCTGAGGGCTACAAAGGAAAACAAACATTTTGTTTCATGAGAATTCTTGGTAAACCATTTCCTTTTTTTTTTTTTTTGATTTACGTGGGGTGTCCGGGCCAGCTTGCGTGCACCACGACTAATCCCCACGGCCCACTGAATACCCTGCAAACCCAGTAGGCATGTAAGGCACAGCGAGGGTGACAGACGTGCACACTAGGGCTCGAACCCAGATGCAGTGGAAGGAGACAAGCCCCTTCCACCGCTAGGCCAAGACCCTTGGTGCAACCATTTCCTTTTATGTTGATGAAATCAGGGGCAAGCAGAGTAAAATTCTATATCTAAAAATTTTGATTATTTGAGACCAAAGAGAAACAATTTTTCTGTTTTCTGTTTCTATACGACTCGATCAGCTGCAAGCATTCAGACTAGTTTTCTGTTTCTTTACCCTGATATCTCAGGGATCAAATGACAGTATGCAAATATAAGAAACAGCAGTAAAATATAACCCTTACTCGTTGAATATAATCCATAACTTCCTTATCTCTGATTTTCTTCCCATCTTGGTCGACCACATTAAACACTGAAATAGATGAAAAATAAATAAATATTACAAACAAAATAAGACTCTTTTGAACCTTGTTGCTTTCTGAGAGATTGCAAAAGAAACCTTACCATCCATAAACCAATCCCCGTCAGATGATATGTATGCTTTTGTTATCACAAGGTTCATGTCCGTAAGCACTTGTACAACTTTGAGGAGTATTCCATGCTTGTTAACACTATCAACCTGAATAGAAAAATCAAATCTTAAGAAATTACACAAAATAGTTATTTTTCTCAAATTAAACCAAGCCCAAATAGTTAAAAATTAACTAATTATCTCATAAAATCAATTAATTTAAGGAACTTACTCAGGAAGTCACAAACCGTATTCTAGTTCAACATGGTTTTTCTAAACCAATAACAGAATTATTCTGTACACAAACTTTACCTGGATAACAGTGGCATCCTCACAAGTATCATTGTCAATCACAACTCTGCAACAGTAGAGAAAATTAAAAATCTTCATAGTATTCAACAAAAAAAACAGAAGGAGAAGAAGAAACCCACATCTCACTCTTAATGTCTCAAATTTGCTCAATTTGAATGGAATTGCTTAGTTTTGAAAAGGGGGGTGGGGATTTCAAGGCTCTATTCAATTCCCAAGAAAATTGGAGAAAATAAAGGGAAAAGAAAATTATGTTAAGCAAAAAAAATTACTACTGTTTAGGAGATCTTTTTTTTTTCTCTTCCAAAATCCACAAATATGATATATGTCAAGTCATAATTCAACATAAAACATTTGATTTTTCTATTTCATTTCTATTCTTGATCACTTCTCTCCAAACCAACAAAACAAAGAAGGAAACTGGAGGAAAAGATTAATAAAAAAAAGGAATAACTTGCAAAGAGTGTAAACTTCTCTCTAAAGTCATCTTCAAGCAAAAACTGTCCATTTCGTATATAGACCAAACAACCAAAAACAAAATCCATAGAACATAGAAAATTTACCCAAAAAATAAGCAAGTACCTTGGTGGGTTCAATCTCCTGATTAGCTTAGCATACTCATCATCCATTTTGCTTTCAAAATCTCCCCAAAAAAAATTAAATAAAAAAATCACAACCCTCAATCTATAAGAAAAACAATTTCAAGCTTAACCCAACAAGAAAACCTTTAAGAAAAAACTACAGAAATATGTTCCTCCAATATCCAAGGAAAAAAAAAATCAGACATGAGCTGGAAATAGATAGAGAGAGAAAGAGAATTCTCGCCATCAGGGCAACGACCTTCCTTTTTAACTATCTTTTGTGACCGTTTATT
Organism: Populus ilicifolia; assembly: GCA_015708895.1. Classification (NCBI taxonomy): domain Eukaryota; kingdom Viridiplantae; phylum Streptophyta; class Magnoliopsida; order Malpighiales; family Salicaceae; genus Populus; species Populus ilicifolia. The sequence goes on along the minus strand of SRLM01000837.1, from coordinate 71,875 downwards.
TTTTAACGACGTGTCCGTTTCTTATTGGGTAAATTAACGGCTTCCTGCTGCCCGCGGTCAGAGAGGCTGAGAACTCGGAGCTATTTGTTTCAGTGGTGTCACTGTGCTTTTAAAATATTTAAGATTTTTTTTATTTTTAATATTTTTTATAATGGTATTAAAATAAAAATTTTATTTAACACATTACTAAATAAATAAAAAGCAACCTTATACTGTCCGCGTGGCGTGCTGTTATTTCTGCGAAGTGCTGTTACTTTTGTTAACTGTTCCTGTGTGCGTGGCGTTTGTTTTTTTATTTTTCTGGGTCTTACAATAATTAATGACATCATTTTTCTTAATCAAGGAGGTGAGTGTTTCTGCCCGTACGACAGGATGGTGACGTGGTTAGAGTGCACGTGGCGAGTGCAAATTGGGTGGGTGTTTTTGCCGGTTATTTTGGCGGCAATTCCAGCGTGATCGCCTGGTATTGGAGCCCACGTTATTCATAAGCCTCCAACCGTCTACCTTTCCTCGTAGCATATAACGGTGTTTCAAAGTTTCCTTTTTCTCTAAATATTTATGATTTATTTTTGTAACTGTAGATTGTGGTTTTGAGTTTTCCTCTTTTAATTCATAAAGAGATGAAGATAATACTTTGTAGGATGAGAAGTGCAAAAAAAAAGAAGAAAAAAGAATAGTTATCGTATTCATGAATAATATAATTTCAATAAAGAAATTCTATCTTAGAGAAGAAGAAAAGGTATTATTTAAATGGTGAAAAGGAATAATCCACATGATTATGAACTGAAAAACATTATAATTAGTGGATCATAAACTTTGCTCACGTCACCATGGGTAACCATAGTAAGCACCCGTTATACCTTCTTGTAAGTGTTTATTAGTGTATCTCATATATATCCTCAACTTTTTTTTTTATGATATTTAAACTGAAATTCATAGTATTAAACCTTTTCTTAAAGTTAGTGTAATTATCTCTTATATTATTTTCTTAGGTTCAAATCTATAAAAAAGGAGTTGGAAAAAAATATTGAATGATTTTTTTAGAATGATATGTTTAGAATATAAAAGAAAAGGCATTCAGAGCATATGAACACTATAATTATTTAACTAAAATTATTGGATATACTATTAGAAAATTTAAAAAAGCTTACAAAATATATCTTCGATGGATGAGGCAAATTCCATAGATATTGAAAAATACCAATGAATCAATGATGGGATATCGTCATTGAAAAGTATCTCCTTAAGCTTTCTATTTTGTCAGCAATTTTATCATCATTTATTTTCCTAACATATACTTTTCATGGCTATTTTGTTACCAAGTTGCTACCTATTTTGTAAGTTTTACAAAAGGTTTCAAAATTAGTGTGAGATTTTCAATAAAAATATTGATGGAATCACTAATATAATTTATCTTTTCATTAATCAGTTCCTCAAATATTGCAATTTTTGTGTTGTCTCTTATGATTCTTAACCAAAACAATAATTGAGATAGTTCACAGTAAACCACAACCATGACAAAAATGCATACCTAAAAAATTAATTCTACACATTTCATAAATTAATTTAAATAGATCACAATAATAAGATAAAAGTAATTCCATAAATAATTTTTTTTAATAAATATAAATCTGAACCACACATTAAGATTCCTGAGAAAGTAAAAGGGAAGGAGGAGAAAAATATTCTGAACTAAAAGGAATAAGAGAGGAAGGAAAATATATACTTATAGCCACACGTATTTGACCTCAATACATTTTATTTTCATGTTAGAGTTTTGCTCTAATTTATGCCAACATAGTCTACATCTCAATAGATAACTATTTATAAAAAATTTCTAGATAATTTTATCAAATTCTATGATTTATAGTTGGTGTGTCTACAACTAAAACAATGTAGTTCTCTCTAAGTTCTTGAGATGATACCATAGACAAACCATAAAGCTAATCTATATCGAGTCCATCACTTGTAATCAATGTTAGATGACTTCATAAATGATTGACTTGATGGATATTTTTATGTGTTGTACTTTTTAGTTTTCTTTTAGACATTTATTTTTGCTATTCTTTTGCTCCTAGCAGGAGTTCTAGTGTTGCTATGTGTGATATCTTATAAGAGTTCTAGTTGGTTTGCCTTTGTTGCTAGATTTTTTCAATTACAAATTGTTTGGCTAGGCTTCTAGATGTATTCTGTTATCATATGCCTAGGTTGGGGGCTGTCAGTGTTCATTTATTACTGGTGATGGTTTATCACGAGGTAGAGGGGGTTGCTATTTTGGCTAGATGTTATCCATCCTTTGTTTGTGGCTACTTGTGATGTCTTGTATCTATTGTTGATGTTTCCTTATAGATGGGTGCCTCTCTGAAGGTTCTGCTATGTTGTGTTTAGTGATTGCTGTGATTTTTGTTACTTGTTTGATATAGAATGTGTTGGTTTTTAAGATAGCTTTTGTAGTTGTGATTTTTTTATAAAAAAAAAATATGGTTTGTTGGATTTAGATACATGTTTGGTAAAAATCATGGTTAAGGTTTATATGTAGCAAAAAACATGTATAAAATGTTTGGTCTAATTATGTTTGAAAGTGTGGTTGCAATTACTTTTAAAAGTGTTTTTTACTTGGAAATAGATCGAAATATTTTTTATTTTTTAAAAATTATTTTTAATATTAATGTATCAAAATGATCTGAAAACACAAAAAAAAATATTAATTTGAAGTAAAGAAAAATATTTAAATTTAAATTATTTTAAAAATTCTTTTGAAACGCAAAAACAAACAAAATTGAAATTCAGTAAAAAAAAAAAGCATGTAAAAACTACTTTACAAAAACTACATTTCAAACTTAATTTTTTAATAGGTCCCACAGTACAAAACATAGTTTAGCTTGTTACCAAACACTTTACTATATTTGTTGCACTGCAAATGCAAAAATAGTTGCAAAACAAATGCAATCATAATCTAGTATGTATTCTGTTTTGGTTGTTGCTCAAGGCGTTTTCTAGTCTTGATTTTTGCTTTGTGATCGGTTGGGCACCTTATCATTGATTTGGTTCCTCATCTAATCATTGTTAACTATTTCTTTTAGCTTGTTAGCTTTTTTTTATTGGCCTTGCTGTAAAAGTTTCTATCAAGGAGTTTGTTCCCTTTTGTATATCCTTGTTATGAACTTGCTAGTTCTTTGGAATTAAATATTTTTTATTTGTTATATATACTTATCTTTTAAAAAAAAAGACAAATAATTTTTCTTTGTATAACTCTCATCTTTTGAAAAAACATACAAATAATAAATTCATAATCAAAACTATTAATGTTTTGCACTAAAAGAAATAAAAAAAACAAAAAAATATATATAATTAACCTCAAACTAAAGCTTTGACAATCCAACTAAATCAATCAATTTGTCAACATTGTGTCTAATATCAAATTCAATTCAACAAAAAAAATAAAAATCAAGCCTAAAGCTCAAGTAGCCAAACAAACACTAAAAGAGGTAAAAATCAATAAATAAAAATCACATCAAAACCTAAATCAAAATTTTAATTTTAATTTCACTTGTATTGAAATAAAATGACATGAATATGAGTATTAAAACTTTAAACATTATATTTTATTATAGAATCTATAGGGTTTATATAAATACTTAGCTCAATTATATTCAACAACAAGTACTCATATTTAAGCATGATAAGTCTTCCTTTCTCTAACATAACTGAACTTAAGTATTATTTTTTTCCTTTTCATTCTTTCTCTATTTACAATTAAAACCACAAGATTCTATCTCAACATATGTATATATTTAAAGAAATCAAACTAGCTAGCCAAGCAAACACCACCAACACTTGATTACTTCTCAAATCAAAATTTTAATTTATGTAATTTAAACAATAAAACTTAACAATGCAACACAACCACATTCCAAGCATAACAAGAATAAAACAATCCACATGCTTCATTATTAATCCCCAATACAAGAAAAAAAAAACATAAGTAAATAAATTAATTAGATTTAAGCTATATATCCAATATTTAAAAAAAAATAAAAAAAAAAAAGATGACATACTAGACAACTTTTTAGGATCCAACTTGTATTGTAGGAGAGGAAGAAGAAAAACCTTAATTTTGTAATAACAAAGAAGAATTAAAAAAAAAAAAAGAGGATTGTCAAGTTTTGATTCCTTTTAAAATCATTAATTAAAATTGATACATTAGAAATGTTGACAAAATAATTTTTATTTTTTTATTCCATCACTATTTTCATTAGGAATTACTGATGAAAATTTTTTTGTCTTAATTTCCATATGTAAATAGCAATGAAATATTTTTTTTTTATTTTCATTATTTTTTTTAAATTTTTATTAATGATAATGTTTAGTTACTATTTTAAGATAAAAGAGGTGAAAACAATAAAAATAAAGGAAAAATGTCTCTTTATACTTTTGCTTTCAAAATACTGAAATCCAATACAAAATTATCCTAGAAATATATTTATTTTATGCTTCTATATTTTTTTCTTCAATCAAACACTTTTCTATTTCTTTTTTATCTGATATTATATCAATAGTGTTTTTAGGTCCAATTTAACATCTATTTTATTTTTTAAAAAATAAATAAAATAAAAAGGATAAGGTGAGGTCCAATTAAACTTAATTATAACAATAACTAAATATATAGATGACAAAGACAATATAAAATTTCTACCCAGTAAGAATTTGTCTAGCCCATCAAAGATAATATTTTTCTAAATAATATACATCTTTACACCCTCTCACTTCTATTATTATTATTATTATTATTGTGTTGAACAATTATTTTAATTTTCACGCATTAAAAAGTGGTCCGCAGCAACTTATCTAATGGATTTCTGAATTCTATCACATGGATTGACATTTTAGAGCATATGAATCAATACCCTTAATTAGTGCCTAATGGGGTGCTCTGCGAATTCATATCCTCAATGGATCAAATTGATTTGGTAATAACGCCCTTTCTTCCTTTTATTTTATTTTATCCCCATGCCTTTCTGATCAGGTCTTCTCACGGGTCAATTATCAAGAAGCAGCATCCTCCAGCTGTGTAGAAATATCTGGATAAAAGGATTAGGGTATTCGGTGGGAGTAAAGGAGGTCTTTTGAGAGGCTGCTTTGGAACATCAAGGGATTGGTCCTCCTCATAAACGATGGAGGAGCCGCCCAAGGGGGACCCACGTGGAATCCACGGCTGATCTTAGCGGCCCTATACCAAAATGGAGGTCCCATTTTGGAATATAATATGGGAGAGGTCCAAGTTGACGGGCTTAAAATGTGAATGAATCCCAGTGAATTATGCATTGTGATGGAGACAATTTATGCCCTTTTTGCAGATACTTTTTTCCGAGGGTTTTATCTTTAGCCAGACCTTCCTTGGATCACACATTTGACCAAGTGCATCCTGCACGCGTTGAAATTGTCAATTGGATAAGGTTTTTTTTTTTTTAATTAAAACATATGTGGAATTATTCGCAAAAACGACGTTATGCCCTGAAAGCCCAGGATTGACTTGTTGAGACAGTGATCCAAAGGAAGGATGTTTACGTTTTTCTGGTCACTATCTCGACGACGTGCAATCGACATGTTCCCATTGTTGTTGGAGTTCGGAACAGCTGGGAAAGTTGAAGCTTTTCTCGCCGTCAAGGGTCAGGTCTGGAATCCAAAGCAGAAAAAGGCGACGGAACAAATCAAAGTCAGTCGCATGTGATATGATCCGTTCAAGTTAAAAAATAAAAGTTGTAATTTGTGCGAATTAAACGCCAAGATTATTTTTGCTCTTGATACTTTGGAACACCATGAGTATCTATTGCTCTTGATACCTTGTCAATTAATGAAGTTGACATTTCTCAAATTGCAACAACTACATACCAATCTATTTTGACTTCAGTGATTTCTTGAAAGCGTTTGTCCACCGTGGTATTGTCAATATTAGCGTCTTATTGCCGTAGAGTATTTTTAAAAATATTTTTTAATTAAAAATATATTAAATTAACTTTTTTTATGTTATTTATTTTTTATTTTTAACATGTAAAAACCATAGAGAAAATCCTAAAATATTTTTTATGTTCTTTATTTTTACTTTAATTATTGTCATAGAGTATTTTTAAAAATATTTTTTAATTAAAAATATATTAAATTAACTTTTTTATGTTCTTTATTTTTTATTTTTAACATCTTCATGTCAAAATCATAGAGAAAAATCCTAAAATGATATTAATTTAACGTGTTTTTTATTGAAAAAAATATATTTTAAAAGACAATCAATCTACAAACACAAACTATCTTAATTAATTTCTTCAAGGAACTATCTTTAACTAAATATGGAATATGTGATCTTGGTTCACCAACAAGGTACTATGACTTATACAAGGATAGTGAAACAAATCTAAAACACTCGTCTTTTCTTCACCAACAAGAAATGGGGTGGTAGCTGAAATATTAGAATAATACGGTGTCCTGTCCTTTTTCTGATCTTACAATAATATAATATAATAATAATAATAATAATAAAAAGAGTTAATTGTCTAAGAATAGAGTCTTGAGCAGACTTTCACCCCCAGACTGGTACATTTACAATGAGCAAATGAAAACCATTTCATGCATAAACATTGACCCCCCCTGGAAGAGTAGCAAATTAAGAAAGCAAGGACACAGCGTGCTTCATCGAGCACATGATGTCGGTCATAGTCCACCCAGTATTTTGATTGGTATAACAAGTCCTCGTGGAAAGGGGCGACTCCACCACTACTAAAGTGGCATTTGATTCTTTCATTTTTGCTTGATGATTCTATTATTGGCAGTGGTGGTGGGTTCCTCCTCCTCCCCCTCATTATTGTACTAGGGTTTCGCATCAAAACTGTTTGTGACAAAACCGACGTAATTCCAACACTAATCTTTATCGTTAGTCTTCTAAAAGTGAAATCTTATTTTTTAAAATAAAATAAAATAAATATTATTTTAATATATTTTTAAATAAAAAATACTTTAAAAAACTACACTAACAAAAAAAATAGCTCAAGAGAAATATTTTCAACATATTTAAAAACTTTAACACCTAGACATGTGGTCCTATTACTTTGTTGTGATAAGATTGATCCTGCTAAAAATCACATTGAAAATGGATTCAATTGTAATGGCATGTTTCATTCAGCATAATGTAATTTCATGAAAATATGTAATTTCATGAAAATTGCTGCTTCAAAAAAATTACATGAAAAATGCTAAATTATTATGGTTTGGTAATTTTGGGATTAGTGTCTTTACATTAGCTATGGTGATGTTACTGGGAGAAAATCTTTTTTGATATTCAAGAAAAAATTACAAGATCATAGCATATCTAAAATCTTTAATATTTATAAACACAAAATATAATATATAGAGTTTAAAAATCTTAAAATGCGGACTAAAGGCTTTCAATATAATCCTACATTATTCAAATTAAAAGTAAATGGTTCATCTTTTAAATAGATAATAAATCCAACCCGACACACATCTTATTATGTTCAGAAACGTAAATTATGTAATTGAAATCCAACATATATGTTTTAATTCATGATAAAAATGACAAAAACTTAAATATTTATTGTTTATTTTTTTCTAACCTAATTTAAATTATTGAACTCAAAACATATAATGAGATTTGAAACATAACATGTCATGTTACCAAAGGAACACAAATGGATTCGTATCTATGATTTTATATACTGAAGATTTTACAAACCAGCTAATTATGGGCAGTAATCTTCCAACTAACCATGAACACCAACGGGTGCATGCATCATCACATTCAATATTCAGATAATCTCGATCTAGATGAACCAGGATCATGTAATGTTTTCCTAAATAGAAGAACACGCACTGATAGCAATTGGAGGGACTAAAAATAACTCAAGTTTTTTCTGCTATCCCATGATGTAGATTTAGAGTAGAGTTCTATGATCACAAGGCAACTAGGCACGTAATTGATGCTAAGCAAGGACTATTTTCAAAAGAAGTCTTGATTATGTGGAGAGCAAAGGGCTGGTTCATGAAAGACGAGTACAAGTGGTGGCGGCGGCGGCACACTATGGGTTCCAGCTCCCTTCAGTGGAAATTGAACGAGGGCTAGAAAGTTTGATAGAAAATAGTGCCTTCATAGCCTTGCCATTTTGACTGGCCCAGCGTCGTTCGTCGTTCGAATTTGAAAATTCAACGAGCCAAGAAAACCATTCATTCTTCAAGGAATTGCCTTGAGGAAACGTTAATGCTCAATGATAACATGATTGAAAAATAAATAAATAAATTCTTCATCCTTATCTCTATCTTAATTTTTGGATTGATTTAGTATGCCCTTCTCTTCCCATGCCATAGTATGGATGAGATATCTACAATGAAATCACCATAACCTCACTTCATTAATAATTTACTTTTATATTTTTATAGTCTTGTTTATGATTATTTATTCATTTATTAAACTCTTCCCTTAACAATTATAGTAATTATATTATATATAAATAATATTGCAATGAAATAATATCAAGCAACTACATCAATTCATTTGTAATAATCCTTTTATGGTATCAGAGCTTTCTTCTCCCACAAGATTAGAAACGTTCATCATGTCAACCAATGACAACCTACTCCTCTCTCAGACTCTGCGTCTTTGCTTCCTTTAATTACCATCAATACTTCCAGTCAATTACCTTACAAAGTCACACTCTCAAATTATCCCTTATGACATGCAACTTTTCTCACTATTCTCATAGATATGATTTAATGAAATATTTGGATGGCACTCTGTAATGCCCTCCTACACCCGATGCAAACTCTTCTACCTCTGTTGTGGCACTCTATGCACACTAGAACAGGCAGCACTAGTTGTTGTTGAATGTCATTTTTGCTTCTGTTTCTGAAGCAGTTATGTCTCTTATTGCTATCACCACTATAAGTTGTGATGCCTGGCAACATCTCGATTACTTGTTTGCCAGCAAATCTCGGGTCAGGATTATGCAGTTAAAAAAAGATCTCACCCTTATTTAAAAAGGATCTCGCACGATGTCTGAGTTTCTTTATGCAGTCAAGTTGATTGCATATGAACTCTCGTTGATTCATGCACCTGTTTCAGATGATGTTTTGACATTATATGTGCTTAATAGTCTTGGTTGTGAATTTAGAGATATGGTGGCTCCCATATACACGAGAGAAACTATTTTGTCTTTTGCAGAATTGCATGATCTATTAATTGGACATGAACATTATCTCAAACGTATAAATGGACAACCTTCCTCCAATCTGGTTGTCACAGCTAACTCCTTTCAAAGAAGGTCATCAAATCCTCGGTTCAGACACAATAAAAATAATTTCAATCGTTACAATTCAAGTTCTACCAAAAGACCGTCTGTTGTCTGCCAAATATGTGATCATCCTGGTCGCACTGCCAAGAATTGTGTTAAATTGCAATCCTCGCCTTTTGCAAATTACACCTCTTCTACTTTATTGAAAGGCAAATGGCTTCTTGACTCTGCAGCTTCGCATAATATTAAGTTTGATTTGGCTAATCTCTCTATTCACTTTGAGTATGATGGTCAAGATGAGGTGGTCCTTGGTGATGGTAAAGGTTTGCATATTGCTAATATTAGTTCCACTGTTATCTCTTTTTCTTTCCGTTCTCTTTATTTAAAAGACGCTTTGTATGTGTCTTTCCTTCATAAAAACTTGATATCAGTTTATAAGTTCACTCATGATAATAATATTGTTGTTGAATTTCACCCTTTCTTTTATCTCGTGAAGGATCCGATAATGGAGCGGTGCTCATACGAGGCAGGTGTGAAGATGGTATTTATCCTGTGGAACTATGTCCTCTTTCATCTCAAGCTCATGTTGTCACTCTAGCTGGCACACGTGCTTCCCTTGATCGTTGGCATCACAGGCTAGGACATCCCAGTTCCAAACTTTTATCCTCTATTCTTCACAGTTATAATTATCAGTGTCTTCATCTCAGTCATCTTTATTATCTTGTGTTTCATGTCATTGCAATAAATTGCATAAATTGCCATTTAGTGTCACGCCCCTTACCAATCATGCTCCACTTGAATATTTATATGCTGATGTTTGGGGTCCATCTCTGGTTCCTTCCATTGATGGCTATTGTTATTATGTACTCTTCGTCAATCATTTTACCAAGTATTGCTGGTTATATCCTATGTATAACAAGTTAAATGTGTCTCCTTTATTTGTTTAATTTGCAACCATGATTGAAAATCAATTCTCTAGTAAAATTAAGAACTTTTATTCCGACAACGGTGGTGAATTTATTAAACTTAGATCTATTTTAGCTACTTGTGGTATTAGTTATTTTACCACTACACCGCATACCCCTCAACAAAACAGCATTGTTGAACGTCGCCATCAACATATTATTGATATTGGTATGACCCTTTTACATCATGCTTCAGCCCCTTTCACTTATTAGACATACACCTTGGCTATGACGGTTTATCTTATTAATCGTCTTCTCATTATATTACACTCACGTAAGAGTCCCTTTGAAATTTTATTTAGAAGAATTACTGACTATCATAAGCTACGCATATTTGGATGTCAATGCTATCTTTAGCTTGTTCCATACCGTACAAATAAGTTTCAATCCAAATCATATCCTTGTATCTTTCTTAGGTATTCCAACACCTAACATGCATTCCAATATCTACATCTTAAAACAGGTAAAATTTATCTCTCGTATCATGTTACTTTTGATGAAAGCATTTTTCCTTTTATAAAAGCATCATTCTCTACCCCTCAACTTGTTGCCTCCCCATGTCCTGCTCCTTTTCCTCTTACTCCAGTTCCTCCTGTTTGTATGGTTCCATTGGATAATTCTACCCTCACATCTATTGGGCCTAAAGTTACTGCTCCCGTGACTGTGTCTCCTACACCAAGTATGACTTCTCCTTCTTTTATATCTCCTTTACCTGTTGAACTTGTGCTTCCCACCCGTACTCACTCCATGGTTACTAGGGCTCAAAACAATATTTTTTATCCTAAGAAACTTTTGGTTACTATAAAGCATCCACTTGCATTACCATTGGAACCCACATGCGTCTCTCAAGCTCTCAAAGACCCCAGGTGGTGTAAAGCCATAATATATGAATTTACTGCCTTAGTCTCTTATAGTACTTGGCGTCTGGTCCCTCGACCATCAGCTTCCAACTTAATTGGTTGTAAATGGGTGTTTAGAATTAAACACAATCTGGATGGTACAGTGGATCAGTTTAAAGCCCGTCTTGTGGTCAAGGGATTTAATCAACGATTGAGTATTAATTATACTGAGACATTTAGTCCAGTCATTAAACCAACCACCATTCACCTCATTCTCTCCATTGCTCTGTCAAATAATTAGCCTCTCAAACAACTCGATGTAAACAATGTGTTCCTTCATGGTTAGTTAACAAAACAAGTGTCTATGCATCAACCTGCTAGTTTCATTGATCAGACCTATCCTCATCATGTTTGCTCTCTTCAAAAGTCTATCTATGGTCTCAAGCAGGCGCCTAGAGCCTAGTGTACTGCCTTATGCTCTAGCCTCCTTGCAATGGGTTTCTTTAATTCCAAGTCCGACAACTCCTTATTCATCTTTAATAAAAATGATGTTCTGCTCTATGTGTTAGTCTATGTTGATGACTTAATCCTCACAAGCAATAACAATATATTTCTACAGCATGTTGTCACCTTTTTAGGTGCAATATTTTCTCTAAAGGACCTGACTTATCTACATTATTTTCTTGGGGTGGAAGTTATACCAATTCAGCAAGGTTTGTTCCTCTCTCAAAACTGTTATATTCATGATCTTCTTATCAGGCTCAATATGGCTAACGATAAGATGGTCCACACCCCTGTGTCTGTGTCTACAAAGCTTATACTTGATAATGGTTCAACCAATTGTGATGCCACTGAATACAGACGCACCATTGGCTCCCTTCAATATCTCTCACTCACTCATCTAGACTTGGGTTTTGCAGTCAATCGTCTAGCTCAGTTCATGCATAAACCAACGGTGACCCATTGGCAACATATTAAATGACTCTTGTGCTATGTCAAACAGACCATGCATTTTTGTCTCTTGCTGTGTCGCCAATCCCACCCAGTACTTCGCAGATTCTCTGATGCTGACTAGGGTGGCAATCTTGATGATCGTAAGTCCACTACGGCATATATAATCTTCCTGGACAATAATCCTATCAGCTGATGTACTAGGAAACAAAAAGTTGTAGCTTACTCCTCTACAAAAGCTGAATATAGAGCCCTTACCATCGCAACTTCTAATATTGCATGGATCAAATCTCTCCTTGATGAACTAAGTCTCATGTTACGTGAACCGCCTCTATTGCTTTGTGATAATGTTGGAGCCACTCAGCCAAGTCTCATTCCTGTTCTGCATTCTAGAATGAAACATATTTCTATTGATTTTTATTTTGTTTGTGAATTTGTTCATCATGGCCACTTGCATGTTGCTCATGTGCACACGGATGATCAGGTTGCTGACTTGCTGACAAAGCCACTGTCTAGGTCTCATTTCACTCTGCTGCATGACAAAATCAACGTTACTGATGGAACGTCCATTTTGAGGGGTCATATAAGGAAATCACCATAACCTCAGCTCATCTCATAACCTCAGCTCATCAGTGATTTACTTCCATGTATAGCACCTTAATTTTTGTAGTCTTGTTTATGATTGTATATTTGTTCATTAAGCTCTTCCCTTAACAGTCATAGTAATTGTATTATATATAGACAGTATTGCAATGAAATAATATCAAGTAACTGCATCAATTTATTTGTAATAATCCTTTTAATATCAAGTTAATTTTTAACATAGAAAAAATACCTTTATTATAAATATGTTTTTGTATAATGTAATTTTTTAATTGAAAAAAAAATATTAGTTATGATTAATAAATTAAATTAAAAATAATAAATAATAAATTAAAAAAAAGTTGTTAATGTTGATTAAATAACAAAACGTAACTCGAGAGATCACACAAATGGGAAGAAATACAAACAAAGAAAAAAAAACGAGGATGCCATTGAAAAGTCTAAAAGTTGAATGACAAAAATAAATAAACTAGACTGTTCAAAATAAATATTTTAATCTATAGTATTTTATGTTTTGGCTGTTCTAGTTCCTTCCTCTTGATTCCATTAAACAAAATAATCCCTTTTATATTTTTATTAAATCACCAAAACATTCTAAAAAAGCTATTAAAAATTTTAAACATGTTGGAGTTTTCTACACAAGTATATATTATTGTGAAATTTTCGGCATCCTGCAAACAACTGTGCCATAGTATTGTGAAATGCGTCTTGATTTTTAATCTGCATGGCTTATAATCAGGTGATTTTTGTCCCCATGGTATTACCGAGTATAGAAATAATAAGGAATGTTATAAAAAAAAATAATTTATTATAACCATGGCTATTAAATCTACTAAGTTAATTTAGTTATTCAAAACCACCAGCTCTAAATCGATTTTTTTAAAAAATATTTTATATGCTGATCCATTTAAATTTATGTGAGTAAATTCATAACTAGTTTTTTATTTAAAAAAATTATTTTATTTTATTTTTATCTAAAATAATATTATTTAATTTAAAAAAACAAAAATTATTATAACTATATTATTTTAAAATCCACCCACTACAAGCAGTTATCCAAACCTTAAACAGGTAAGACCCAAGCTTTAATATTCTTTTTTTTTAGAACCTGTTTAGGAAGGTAATAAATGTTGCTTTTTTTAATAAAAAAAATTAAAATATTTTTTATTTATTTTTAATATTAACACATCAAAATATAAAAAATTATCTTTTAAAAAAAAACAACTGCACTTTTAAATACACTCTAAAATTAGGATAAATGAGCCACCGTGGCAAGTTTTTATTTGGGCCTTTCAAGGAGCACGGTGTCATATCTTCCACGGTTTTATGTAACCATCAGAATTTGAGAACAAGAATGGAAGCCCAGTCCGGTAGAGCAGTAGGCTAAACCCAAAAACAGCAAGGCCGGCAAAACTAGCTTCCCGTGGACACATCCCAATTGGGCATGAAGCTGGTTCTTCGAATTCGCTCGTCCTTTGTTTGTCTTGGAATTCTCTTCTTGCTAGATTGCTGCCTTCCATGCGCATTTTGATTTGGCATTGCTATTCCTTTTTAATTTCATTGATAGGCCAATTCGTCCTGCACAAACAGAACAGCACGGAAATCATAATCATTAAACCAGGGAATTAACTTAGTAGAGAATGGAAGTTATAGATTAAATGAGATAACCCTGTTTAACTCAGGTTAATAAAAAATATTAAAAAAAATAAATTAAAATCAGGTTTTCCTTGACTTAAACTGAATTTATTTTCTAGAATTGATTTTGAAGGAATGGATTGAGCAAATCCTGAGTCAATATGCTTGATCGAATCATTAAAAAAAATAAAATTATAAAGATGCTTGGTGTACACATAGAACAGTATAAGAGATAATCTCTTTGTTTTGTCCTTCCAAATTTATTTCTATTTTCCAGGGTAACTTCATGGTGTCACCCGGACAAAACTTGTGTAAGCATGCAAAACTACTCATAACCATTTTCTTTAAATTAGAAAATATTCTTCTCTTCCGACTTCGGATTTTTCCATATATTTTATTTATAAAAATATATAAAATCAATTATTATTAAAATAAATAAATAAATAAAATATTTGTAAACATAAATAATAGTTTTACTATGTTCAAAAATAACTGTTTTACAAAAGTTATTCTGAAAAATAAACAAAAGCAAGTAATCATTTAAATATATTCCTTCAAAATAGACAAATAAAACAAAAATCTCATGTATGAAAGTACCAAAATATGCTAGTATATAAAATAATTAATTTATATGTGTGTGCGTGTATTAATAAATAAAATCAATATTTAGAAAACAAATAAATTATCTTTTTTATTTATGAATTTAATATAGTTGATTATTTTATTTATAGAAATTACAAATAAAAAAATCAGTAGGAAATTGAAAAAATATATATTTTTCTTATGAAACAAAGAAAAAATAAATAATATATTGTAAAATGAATTATTTTTGGCATAAATTCATTATTTTATTTATCATTTGACATTCAAACAATGGATTAGTTATTTCTATTATTTGAACAACATTTATAAATAATTACATTGTAATTTTTATATTTAAATAAATGAGACAAAATATAAGAGTATCATTACCCTCGTTGGCACTATGTTTGTTTTGTTCCATATTTACAAAACACGAAACATAATAGATAGTAAATTTGGATGATTGGTTGGTTAAGTATTTGTGGCTATGTTTTTTTTTTTTGATTTACATGGGGTGTTTGGGTCAACTTGCACGCACCACGACTAATCTTCACGGCTTACTGAATACCCTGCAAACCCAGTAGGCATGTAAGGCACCGCGGGGGTGACAAGCGTGCACGCTAGGGCTGAAATTCAGGTGCAGTGGAAAGAAACAAGCCTCTTTGTGGCTATGTTTAGTATGTAAGATTTGTAATATATTGTTTAGTATGTAAGATTTGTAATATATTGTTTGATTATAAAATTAATGCGTAATTTTTATGTGTGGCCCTATTATTATCCGTGTTGAAAACACTGTTTTGTTGAAGCTGAAATTATATACTTCTCATGTTTGTGCTTCTCTGCTGCTTCCTGCACATTAATTTTAATTAGTATAAACAATGTAGCATACTATAATATTTATACTAATTAATTCATCTATGAACAACGCGTAAGATGAGCATGCTATATTGTTTTAGCTGGACTGCTTCTAGTCTAAAGTTTAGAATACATTAAATCGAATTTAACACAGTAAAATAAAAAATATTTTTTATTTTTTAATCATATTTTATTTAAAAAAAATTAGTATTTAATATTATTCAATGACACTATATAAATTAAATAAAAATCACTTAATAACATAACATTTACAGAATTTGATTGCAGTTCTAATTTTTTTTCTTAGTTATATTTTATCTTATGTTATTGCGTGTTTAAAAAACTAAAAAAATTATAATTTTTATTGGATGTATTTTATACATAATAGAAATGTAGATTAATGGATCAATAAAAAATATTTTATATAAAGTATTATTTATTTCATGATATAATAACAATAGTTAAATCTATAATATTTAAATTAAAAATCATCAATATTAATATATATTTTTTAAAATTATTTTATAACCTCAATTTCAAAAATATTATTAACCAAACACATTAAATTAATTTTTATTCAACATTAATTTTAATTATAATTTTAACTAAACATATATAAATACAAAATCAATCTTAACTAAAATTACTTTTTATAAAATAAATTTTTACCCAACACACTTTAAACTAGCCCCGTAAAAAAAAAAAATATTGTTCCGCAACCGGAATTTCTTGGCTCCGCCCGTCCCCAGGTGAAATTTGATTCTGTTCAGATGCGAAATGACTTCACTAGCCCAATTAGAGAGCGCCCAGTGTACTTGTTGGCTATACTTGGAAGCCAACAACCCATGTGCAGATTCATTTTCTTCTCTCCAAAACAGAAGGGAAAGAAAGGAAGCAAACATACTGTTGCATTGCTATTTATGACAGTCACTACATTTGTTCATGGTGTGGCTCTCTCTTTTTGCGTGTGATGCTGTTAATGACTTTGACAAAGGTGAGATTCCTCCGTTCATGACTAGTTTTTGTTTTTCTTTTTTGTTCAACGTATGTGCAAGACTGACTAGCATGATGAGCTTGAAACTCGGAGCGGACAGTACATGAAAGAGTAAAATGTGTGGTCATTTTTCTATTCATGTCTTGCAGTGTGTTTGCATTGATTGTCCTGACACGTGACATCGTGTACACCTCGAAGCGGACCAGACAGGGAAAAATCTACTTTCGGGCTCATTTCTTGCATCGACCTCCATGCCCATAAATTCATCTCTCGGGATGTAATTGCAAATTTTCATCTTTTATTATTACATACGAGGAAGCAGGGGAATGATCTTTAACGGCAAGAATCAACTCGACGGAGCAAAAGGGCATGCATGCTAAATTTATAGAAATGATACTCTCACTGCATGCAACTTGGCGCTTTCCATTCATGTAAGATACCGACCCCGATGGACGTTATTGTGAACGCTTCCTGATATGGCTATTTTCTGCGTCTGCTTTCCGCTTCATGTTGAGTCATCGATCCTCTTTAGCTAAATATAGCGGCAATCATCATGAATGTTTTAAACACAGATAGGCATGTATTCCGGTCAGCCAAGCAAAAGGATTAGGTTCTGCGTAGTCAATTTACATGGAATTTCTCAAGGCTGTTATTCGGACATGCAATAACCATATAAAAGAGATCAACAATAGGGATGGTTATTGAAATTATAAATAAGACACCGTGTGCTGAAGATGACGTCTTGTGCGCCAAAGCATAAAAAAAAGTAGTTAAATTCATGTTTTGACAACAAGGAACGGTGTCTAATGCTTTCTCAGTTACATTGAGCTTAAATTGTCTCCGACTTGCATTACAAATAAGTTCTCAACTTCATTTGATTGCAACCTGAAAATGATAGTTAAATGACAGACAAATACAGGAACATGGATGCTTCACATGGAATGTTTAAAGATAAAACTTCTAATGACAGCTCTTCGAATAAAAAATTTACTTCGAATGACGAACCAAAGGAAGTATCTCTGGTTTTTCATTTGACACAAAAATTGAATTTACCAGTGAGCTAATTCTGCTGGGCTTATTGTGTAGGGATTTCTTGAATCTCTGAGTAAAAGAAAGATGCCGCAGGGTTCGATGAGACTAGGGCTAAATGGGTGGGAGGTCCTGCTGAGTGTTAAATCAAATAGCTCGTGGCATCCGGGGTCAATCTCTTGGGAAAAAAACACATGTACATCCTATCACTGAACAGTAGAGTTACCACGCAAGTAGCCAACACATTAATTGCAGAAATTGAAATAGGAGCTGAAAGTGACCATAGAGAAGAACAGATGTGGAAAGAGAATCGATTGCCAACCACAGGAATGACTGAGAGGACGAAGTCAATAATGAATACTACGCTGCCTTAAATATCAGTCTCAGACATGAAATTTCAAAACACAAGAAAACTTCTAGCCCACTCGATACGCAAACCTCAATAGCATTAAAATGGAGAGACAATATGTACAAAAACATCTACTTCATGTGACGCATTTCATTATATGGTTAATGCACTTCTCTCCCAAAAAGTCTTTAAATTCTAAAATTCATATTTTCATCCTATAAAATTGTTGTCGGGTTCCTTTCCAGTAAAATTGGTGATTTGAACACCCATTTACACCCAGGAAGGCTACAATTCTCCGCAAACTGCAAACTGTTGCGTTAGGGACTCATCTTGCTATGTCTGCAGTCATTCTTCACGCTAGAAAACTATAGTAAAAGATTATCAAAACTATAGGTGAAAAAGGCACAGATTAAAATAATTATGAATAGCAGGGACTTCCAGATTATCTACTGCATACACAGTAATGGTCATAAATTCCTTAGATAACAGACATTCTAAAACCAGGTGAAGGATGTAGATAACCTTCACAATACGAGGAACGGTCTAGTAACACAAGAAATAACAGGAGGTTGTGATAAATAAGCTGAAAGCAGAACACTGATCACAAAGAGTTGATTTTCACAAATTAAACTAATTCAAATGCGAGGCTCAACCATTGTAGAAGGCAACAGATGCACACATTTTATCTGTCCATCCTCAAGTGCTGACACTTATTTAACTATTTGAAACTTTCTGATGACATTCTAAAATCCAAGTTTATTAACATGAAGAAAACTGCTTCCAACTTTGACACTATCAAGGAGTGTTGACACCATACATAAATAAACCTCAACCAGAGCTCAGCAAACTCTATTCGTATATGAACTAAAAACACGAGCTCCTAGAAGCATAACAGAGTGAAATCTGGAAACTTGAGAAACTAATATTCACTAGAATTTATATCATGAAAACGAAGACTGCAAATTAATAGTTTCAAGGCATCAATAAGGTGGCACACGCAGCTTTCATAACTCTGTCTACATTAAAATCTTCCGAGAAGCTTATTTGGTATTTCTGAGATGTTCTCTTGCGTGGAAAAGGGTGTCTTACATGGGTTAGAGGTGTTGCAAAATGAAGGGTTAATTAACAAATGAAGTGAGGACTGGCTTCATTGCATCGTTGCAAGAATCATGGCCAAATTGGCCATCCTATTAAAGGGTGGTTGTTCATACAGACAGTTTAACTGTGACAGTGATAACAACTTGCTAGAATTTCTAAACTTACAAGAGCTATAAATTTGAGTTACAGTGAACAGATAAAAGAAAGGTTAAAACAGCGTAAGAGGATCGGATTCTTTTTACAACACACCAGATGCAGTTCACAAATTTAGTTGATTCCCTATGCTTGAAAACGACTATCAAAATAGGATCCCGAAATGCATCAACTTCAGAGAATTTCAATACTCATTGGGACTACTATAGTCTCAGGTGTACAGCACAGAAAATAAGAAAAAACTGGTGTGCCATGATCAGATACACACAATTAATGTAATCTCCTGGTAATGAAGAAGATTATTAAAACAGAATGCTGGGATGGAAATTTCAAGAAACAAAGAGGGACATAATTAGGGAACAAATTTCTAGCTAGAAAAAGCAGAAAGCTTTTGTGTAATTAAGATGATGACTAGATATTATTTCATACAGACACAAAACAGCAAGTCAAATGCATGTAGCAGACAGCCAAATGTGAAAAATTAATAGCTTCACCTCTGCAAAGCATGATACAAAGTGAAATCAGACAAAAGTATGACTATGAAACTCTATGTTTCATATCACAAACAAACTGATCAAATTCAACCACTTCATCCAGACCTACAGAAGAACAAAATAATTAAAGATGCTTTACACCATAATCAACACACCTCTGAATCAAATAAGAAGTTAAGCCCAAAACCAAGCTATTTGGCTGTGCACAATCCCATCTGCACATTCCACATCAAAGCCAAATCACTAAAATGGGTCAATAACCACCTCAATAATTTACACCAAAAAGAAAATCTAATATCAATCAAGAGAAAAACGCACCTGTATATGAAAACCTGAGTGAGGCAGTGGAGAAGAAGTGAATGGCAAACCAAATCCAGTCCCTATTGAATTCTCCCAAAGTATCTCTCTCCTTTTTTTCTCGCATTTTTTTCTGTTTATCAATTATACAACACAAAAAACCATTAACGAAAATCACTCAGCCTCTCTTTCAACATCAACAAAATGCCTATTTCTTTCACCTACTAATCACTGCCCTGATCCTTGTGAATCATCTTTAGAAGGATTTTGTTGCTGCTGCTGCTGGTGGTGCACTCTAGCATGCCCCATCTGCTGATAAATCTGATTCAAAGCTTGTGGACTCAAAACCCCAATATGCCCGTCCTGTGACAACCCAAGTTCCAATCCTGGTAACTGCTGGGTACCCCCACCTAAAATTGAAGTAAAACTCATAGGCCCCATGTTGTTACTCGGCAAGTCAAACCCTGGGAACCCAAGTTTTTGCAAATAACTAGAACCACCAGCAGCAGCAGCTTCAGTCCCTATATTTGTTGTTGATGGACCAGTGGAATTAGATGATGACTGGAACCCATAACCTCCAACTGGGGGCCATAATCCTGCAGTAGTAACATGATGGGGTCTCCCTAAATTGCCACCTAACATTGCCCAACTGGCCCTACTACTACTGGACCCACCTAAATCATCAATCTTTTGATGCAAACCAGCAGAAAGAGAAGCTCCTTGTTGTGAAATTGCACCGCCAGCAGCTGCTAAAGCTGATGCAGGTATAGTACCAGTCCCAGTTGCTGCAATTATAGATGATTCAGCTTGTTGTAGAAGCCACTGTATTGTCTCTCCATCAGATTTGTGACCCAATTCTCTTGTCAATTGAAAGATTCTCGCTGCACAAAGAGCTGGCATCCTTATCCTCCTACCTCTACCCTCAACTTTTGTGTGTCTGTCTTTGTTTGAGCTTCTCTTTGGTGCTAATTGTTTCTTTTGCTCTTCTTTGTCAGCAACTACAATCTGAAAGTCTTTGATTTCTGATGGTTTGTTGTCTCCCATGTTGGGTTGTTGTTGGTTTTGGCTATGGAGTTGTTGTGATTGTTGAAGATGAGGTTGTGGAGGAGGATGAGGAGGAGAAGGGTGGGTGTGGGTCAAGAAAGTGGGTAACTCATGTGGGTTTTTTGAGTTAGAGCCCTTGGGATCCATGAACAGGAAAGATAGAAAGTGGACGAAGAGATGCAAAATAAGCTTTAAAAAAAAAAAAGGAGGAAGATGGGTCCTCTACTCCTCTTTGATTGAAGAAGATGACCTGAAAAGTCCTAAACTTTCATGAGTTTCACTGTTTTTGGCAACAAAGACAGAGACAAAAACACACAACTCAATCCCTATAATCCTTATATAATGTTTTTTTTAAATAAAATAAAATCCTAATAATGTATGTGCTTTCTCTCATGGTCAAAACTCAAAACTCTTTTTTTTTTTTTAACTCCTGTCCTCTGGGCTCTGAGTTTACTTATCTTCTTACCAGCATGTAAGTAATTGTTTACTCTCTCTCTCTCTCTCTCTCTCTCTCTCTTACCTTCCCTGTCTCTCTGTAAGATACAAATCATGGGTGCATGTGTTTACTTTTCTAGCCTCTTTTTTGACTGTAGTGGTCAGTGGGGGGTTGTGTTTTGACTAAGATCTTAGGTATGATGACAAGTTGAACAGCCATTCCAATTTTACGATTAGAGACAAACAACAACATATGCAAGAAATACAACATCCATTTGCATATTCCATGGATGGATTCTCCATTTCTTTATTGCTCTCTCTTTTCCTGTTTATTATTTCTCTTGCATGCTATAATGGTAACAGCAACACATATGATGCCAATTGCCATGGCATCTCTTGTAAGGAACTCAAGTGCTTATGTGGGTTCTTGAGGTGTCAACACTTGGTTGCCTGTGAAAGGCTTGGTGGGGTTGCTTCGAACTCACTCTATAGGCCCATCCTTTGGACAGAGTCTACATAAAGGGAACAAAATTAAAACTTGCTATTAACTCTTTGAGGTTCCATGAAATGATTGCTTTCTGCGCCCAAGATGCTTGTAATTGCAAGTTCAAGGCTTTCAGTAATGCTATTGTATCAAAGTGATAGCTTGCTAAAACTGTGGTATCTATCAGCTGCAACCTGGACCAGAGAGGGGGCTGGGGGTGGTGGTGTATGTATGTTTGCAGGTAAGACATAGAAAAGGAGGGGAGGTTTTAAATTTGATTTGTTTCATGTTTGTCTGGAGATGGTATCCTTGTGGGTCCGTAGCAAAGAGTTTCTGACATGGCACTTAGGCCATCAACAAGATCTTAATTCTCAGCATGAGTTTGTCATGTATGTGTCCCCTTCCCATAAGATTCAGTCACAAATCCCGCATATTTCCAGCCTTAAATTATTACTCATCTTCTTCGTAAAAGTTGCCAAATTACTTTACAGGATTGTCTTATTATTAATTTATCAATAAAATTATTAGCAAAAAAAAAAAAGAAGCCTTCACCGAATAAAACTTTAAATTTTATTTCTTTCATTTCCAAGTGCCAAACAATTCAAAGTCAATACACCAAACTTTAACATTATTATCTTATTTATTTTTGTACTACAAAAATATTTTTGAAAAAAATTATTTTTTTATGTTTTCAAATTTTTATAATATTTTCATATTAAAAATAATTTTTTTAAAAATAATTTTAATTTTAATACAACTCTAAATAAAATATAATTTGAAAGCCACTTTTATCTTAAGTTCTATTTATTTGCTGGAAAATAATTTGTTTTTAAAAAATAAATTTCTGAATTATTTTTTAATATTTGATAATATAATAAAAAATAAATAAAAAATAAATTTCAATGTTTGGTTATATTATGAAAAATGTTTAATTATATTATGAAAAATAAGTTAGAAAATTACTTATTAATGTTTTATTTTTTAATATTTATTAAAATAATAAGAAACAAATCTTACAAATTNTAAAAGATGAAGAAATTAAAATAATAATAATTATCATTTCATAATTTATTTTAAATAAAATAAATAATAATCAAAATAATGAATACAAAATTTGATAGATAAAAATTTTTAATTAAAAAATAATAAGAAAAAATCAAATAACAATTATAAAAATGAAAACTAAAGTTAATATAAAAATTAAATTCTAAAGGATAAAATTAAAAAATATTTAAAATAATATATATATATATAATAATTAAAAGTTTGAAGACTAAATTTAATATAATCAGTGAATAATATAATATTTTTAAACTTTTCATAACTTCTGGAAAGTATTTTTCATTTAAAATAAAAATAAAATATTTTAAAAAAACTATGTCAAATTTTTTAAAATAAAAAATATTTTTTTATTAATCAAAAAGTGTTTCTCATACATAAATTTCTTTAATAATAAACAAAAAAATAAAATTACTTTTCAAAAAAAAACTAACTAAAATATATATCTCCAAGTTATTCTTCATTATAAAGTCCGTAGACGTCACTGTAACTTCATCAATGTTAATTAGACAATTGTAATAATTGTTTCCTTACTGCAATAAGAGGACTGTTGTGCAAAGACATATAACTTTGTTAAATCTAACACTTCACACAACACACAACCATAACGTTATTTATTTCACTTTTAGATCCCGAACAATGTGATTCGGAGTCAATGTACAAGTACTTGGAATTATTTCTTCTTTTAATCCATGGCCTCCATAGTAGCTTTACCAGTTTTAAAACACATGTTCAGGAACACTATTAGATATATTTCAAGAATTATAGCTTGGAATAGGTTTTCATAATATTTTCAAAATGAGTTTTCTTAATCCGATAATAAAATATGTTTCGGATCAACTTGAACATGGACGAAGATTAAGGTTTTTTCTCGAACAATTTTAAAAACATAATTAGTTAAATGTATGGTGATTTTAAAGTTTGGGTTTAATAATCAAGAAATTAATTCAATTTCTTAAAATCTAAGTGGTTACAAGAATGAGCCAAGAGCTCCAAAGTTTCCTGGGGGAAGATGCTTTCCCTTTTCATGTCAAGGAAAATTACATTCCTAACGTATACTTTTTTTTTTATTTATTTATATGGGGTGTCTGGGTCAGTTTGCGCGCATCACGACTAATCTTCACGGCCTACTAAATACCCTGCAAACCCAGTAGACATGTAAGACACCGTAGGGATGACAGACGTGCACACCAGGGTTCGAATCCAGGTGCAGTGAAATAAGACAAGCCCCTTCCACCACTAGATAAGACCCTGGTGCTAACGTACACTTGATAATACGAGCGGGTGCCTAAAACCTGCGAAAGAAATGACAGGGAGTTCCTCAAGGGCAAACCCAATGTTCGGAGGAGAACGATGATCGATGGGGCTGGCCACACTTGTGTGAATATAGACTGCATGTGAATTATACGTTTAATTAGCTTGGTAAATGTTTTTGGCCACCAAAAGGACTCCTACAAGGAAGTCCTCCCAGCCTGGAAAGATAGAATTTACCTGCCCAAATGCTAGTCCAACATAGGCAGTAGGCAGTTGTTGATTCTTACAAGAAACGTCACCTGCCTGAGGTGGGAAAATGGAAGAGTTTCACCTGTGGTGTCAAATTGCCTTTTCACCCATGGCAAGCAAAATAGTTTGTTGTCACAGGCATGACAATATGACTCCACTGTTTTTTCTCTTCCTCAATGATTGAGTGTAATTTTTGAGTTTGCTGACTTTAAGTGATTTTTTAGCAATCCATGTGATGCTGTAGGTAATGCATGGATGCTTATTTAATCGGGAAACAAGAGAGACAAGTACGGTTTTCTCTCTATTTCTTTTGTTTCAAAAAAATTATTTTATAGATGAATTAAAATAATTATGATTCCCTTATTAATTAGTGCGCTATGTAACAAGGAAATAATTAAGATAATTTTTTACACGGCAAGATAAAAACTCTTAATTGACAGCTTCTAACTTGAGATTTGTATAATTCAGGGATTAATTTGTCAAAATTCGATAGACCATTTCTTCTTCTAATTAATTTGGTTGGAGGCAGATGGATTGTGCTTGTCCAATATCTACTTTCTTTGCATCCTGCAGCCTGCAATTCAACATTTAAGTAAGCATATCAGGATTCTCAACTTCCAAATTTGATGCAGCAACTACCCCACAATGTTCAACCAACCTCTATAAATGATATTGTGCATCAAGAGATCTTCCTCCATTTTCCTTTTGACATTGCTGAAAGGAGGACACCAGCATTATTATTTTTATAAAAAAACATTGAAAGACGTTAATTTCTCTAAAATCTTTTGCATCGAAGATCTCCTAAAAAACCACTTTTTTAAAATAAAAAAAAGTTTTTGACAAATACTGGTAATCAAATAATTGATGAAAGAAGCCTGTGTTTATGTTCAGATGAATCTCAGGATAGGCTGATATGGCAAGTGGTGAGAGTTTAGAGATATTGAGTCTTCGAGAAACAAAATTGAGTGTCTTGATCATCAGTAATCACTTGATGATCAGTACATTTAAAGGATTTCTTTTGTAGAACCCTGCAAGCTTGATTTTTACTTATTTTTAAATTCTTTGTTTATTTTATTTTATTTTATATGTTTCAGCTTTCTATACAAATCCATCAAAGTTAAAGTTAATCACATCATGTGAAGCCTTCTATCTATGACATGTATAGAATTTGTTTAATGGTAGATCCAATAAGATCACTGCTAGCTAGCTTTTAATTATCTGGTAATTAAGATCAACACGTTGGTGATGAGCTGTATGTGTTTGGATCAAACCATGTCTTACAGGAGATAGAAGGAATGGTTTAGGAAGAAGAAGGGCTAATATCCTCTGTGCAGCTCAAAATCCTTTAAGTAAACAAACAAAGATAAATCCATTATATAAGAATATTGTAGCCTAGCTGATCTCATAAGAATGAAATAGTGATTAGGGTAATTAATAGGTCCAAAGTAGCTTTTATTTTCAAAATCTTAAAGTTGTGGGGTGCTATGATTATTGATTCCCCTTTTACTGTTACAGAAACAGATCAAGATTTTTAAGGAAGGAGATGGAAGTGATTCTTACAAGTCATATAATTAATCAGCGAGAATCACTCCCCATGATAAGGACACCAAAATTCCATACTATGTACATGTTCTTAAGATCAAACGAGAGCTGAAGTAATCTAGTCCTTTGACTTGCATTCCATGAAGATCCCATGTAGTTCTTGGTCACCGTAGTGGGTGTCCTTGAAATAAATTTCTTTTAATATCTTCCACTTTTATTGTATCATTCTCTCCCACTTGATCTCCAAGCAAGCTTTAGGGTTTTTGTATGATTCACACAAGGGGTGAGAGGATGGCTTTTTCTTCTCCTTCTTCTTTTTAATTTTTCTTTAAGTTTACAACTTTGCTTTGATGTGGAGAAGACCAATACCTTTGTTGAGTGATGATAATTATGGTGGGAGTGGCTAAGTGTATGTTGGTGATTGCATTGCTAGTCATTTGTGCCTCCCATCATGGAGACAAAGGAGGACCCCCTTTGAAAGCAATCTGTTGAAATATCATGCTCAATACCACATGAATTCAACGCTTGAATGGGAAAAAGATCTTTCTTTTATATCAGTTTTTCAAGACTTGTTCCCTACTATAAGAGATAAGTTTGGATCAATATATATATGTATGTATGTATGTATGTATGTATGTATGTTTGTCTAAGTCATTTACGCTTCCAACTCCCATCTTTTTCAATCAACACAGTGAGTTCTATTCATTTCGAATCAATCCACTGAGCTGACGGAGCAATTACTTGATCCTTAAAATGTATTATTTTTTTGTGAAGAACTTCTTGACGCAATGGCCTTTGAGAATATTTCTGGTTCGGTTTTAATCCGATAAAATTTGTAAAAGCTAAGCACATTACATGGACGAGTATCAAAGAGAGAGAAGAACGCAGAGGCATGCATGTATATTTTTTCATCCGAGACGGATGAATCGTCCCATATATCTAGGAGGGGCGATCACTGTGTCTGTTGACCAAACCATTGAAGCTGTACGTACATGATATAAATGCCCTTCTCTCGAGTGTCGTGTAACTCGCAACTCTGTCATTTATTTTAATCCGTACAATAATATTTGTCCTCATAATATCAATAGAGCCTTGACCTCCCAGCCTTCTGTGAAGTCTGAGCAGTGAGCTCAGGTAATTTAAGCAATATATCATGCACAGTTCAAAAGTCGAAACCGTTGATTAGATGGAGGGAGCCGACATCATTAGGGAAAATGGGACAAGAAGCAGTGGACAGAATTTAGTTGGAGGGATGCATTTATTCTGGCACAAAAAGTCGTAAACTCATAATTCATTGGCTTTGATCATCTTTCATATCTTACCATTTTCAATACGATACATTTGCTTATGATCATATGCTTGCTTCGAGGTATACTTGACCTGCAGGTCCAAGCAAACCACTTGAATGGACATCAATAGGCCTTCTTTTCTTTTCCTTTCTTTTCTTTTTCTTGAGATAATATAATTAGAATTCGTTTTTATATACTAAAAGTATTTTTTAAAAAATAATTTTGTTTCCTTCAATTTTTTTATATTTTTAAATTATATTAATTTTCAGATATTAAAAATAAATTTTAAAAAATTATTATAATCACAATAAAACTCTTAATCATAATGGAAAATAGGTTTATTTTATATGTATTATTTGGTGATAGAAAATTAAATACCAGTTTTTTATGGGATTTTAGTACTCTTTGATTATACAAAAAAAATCAATAACTTTTAATAAAAACTTACAATTAATAAATAAGATAATAAACTTTAGATTCTTAACCAAAAAAAAAGAGTGTTTGTTCATGTGTAATAAATGCTATATAAAAATAAGAGCATAAATAGAGAATAAAAAAATATATATCTCTTTATCAAGGTAATCCAGGGGTATTTATAATCCCTGAATTTTATTTTTTTCACTAGAAAGAATGGAGTGTCATTTTCTTCTAAAAACAATAACAAGAGAAAAAATATCTTCTATATAATATTAATATTGATAAAAATATTTCTTATATAATATTAATTTTGATAGAAATATGATAAGTACTTAAAAGATCTTCATACATTATCCATTACATCAACATTAACATTGATAAAAAAAATGTTTGGTCTTTGAAAAACCTTTATACACCTAGAGACATAAGAGAATAAGTATCTTTGACCTTAATATTTTAGATTAATAGTCATAAAAATAATTAAACAAAGTCTTGTGGTGAAGCCTAAAAAGATCATCAGGTCTTTATCTATTTAGACTTGTCATGATGCTAAATTTAATGATATTGAATCTGATAACTCGTCGGACAATGTATATTCGGGTTTAATACGTAGTTGAGTCCAATAATATTAAATTTGATAGCTCATCAGACTTACATGCATTATAATTTAGTATATAGTTGAATCCAATAATATTGGACATGAAAGTAAGCTAGACTCATCTAATTTAGGCTTGGTATTTTGTCAAATCAAAATATGTCGAGTTATCACCCTATCGTTATTTTTTTAAAATATGAACTTGACAAAAATACAACACACACTGATTCATTCATTGTATTATTATTTGACTTTATAATGTAATGTTGCATTAAAAGAGAAATGAACGGTAAAATGCAAAATAATATATTTAAATGATAATTGAATTATAATTGTTGAAATTAAAGTACTCTGCAGTAGATATGTCATGGAGTGATGGATCAAAAGCATGAGAGGCAAATTTCTTGGAAGAAAAGGGAGCAAATTCAAATTCTAACTATTAAGGACCAATATGAATTTTAAGAAAATGTAAAGGAGAAATTGTCCCCATTCTCATGCGTTTAACCCTCCATCTAACTCAGTTAAAGCGAGGCCCGTAGTTTAACTAAATTGCCATTATAAGCTGACTCAAATAGAGTATCTTGATCATGCCATATTGTCTATGATTTATAATAAATAAAAACACATTAAATTATTATAAATTAATGAAAAATAATTTGGTTAATGATACAAATAAAATAAATTTTAAATAATGTAAAGAAAAAGAAGAAGAAGATTGGAATCTCATATCCTAATCCTAGAAAAAACAATTCTTTGATTTTTTTAATTAAAAAACAGAATTAATTTTTTCCCAGGATTGGTACGCAATCTTCAATTTTAAGAAAATATCATTTTTTTATTTACTATTTACAACTAACAAAATTATTTTTATTTAGTTTTTATTAAATTTAAGAATTAAAGGTATTTTTAATTCTATTCATTATAGATTGAAAAAGTGGCATGGTTTAGATTCTTTATCTGAATCAACCGACGATGATTAATTAAACTGATGTGCTTGTTTAATGGGATCGGATTGAGGAATCAACAAGTACAAGCCTATGCAGTAGAAGCATTGAAATAAATCAAAGTCATATAGAGGGATGAATGTGAAAAAGGATTAAAAGTAAAAGGTTCTGGTGATTAATTTTTGAACAGAAAAATGGAGCTTTTGCCGAAGGTAAGTTAAATGCTGGGTCCCCGGTAGCTGGGGTGGGAGCTGGAATTACCCTTGTTTTGCTTTGAGCAGGAGGCGGGGCTGTGGGACAAAGACACCCCATGCAATGCATTAATTGGTCATTTTCACTGCAAAGGGCTGCACCAGCGATCTTACCATGGAAAGTTTTCGAGTGAAAAGCTGAGAGAGTAACATGAAAAAACTTACACAGCACAAAATCTATGCGATGTCCTTGTCTACCTTATGTGCCTTACATTATTGTGATATTCCTCGATGAAATGGACCGACTGTAGGGATTAGGAGGAATGAAAATGGGAAGAAAAGGTTGCTCCACCGCATTGAATAGGAGCCACATCCACCAGTCGCTGAGCTCCAATAAAGCCAGAATCTCTAACTGAAATGGCTCCTTTTGATGATAAGATGGACCTCACCATTATCCTTGTGTCACATCTACCGCACCCATGAGTTATCCCTTTCTGTTGGCTCTGTGCATCGATGAATTTGCTCGAAAATAAAATTGTCTTTTCCCTTTTATTCTGCGTTTGCCTTGTATTATTTATTGACTCCATCCTTGTTTACTTCC
Organism: Populus ilicifolia; assembly: GCA_015708895.1. Lineage (NCBI taxonomy): Eukaryota > Viridiplantae > Streptophyta > Magnoliopsida > Malpighiales > Salicaceae > Populus > Populus ilicifolia. Next base: position 41,631 of record SRLM01000837.1, on the reverse strand, counting down.
CTGCTTTTTGTTGGATTTTCACGGCCAATGAAAGAAAACAACTGAAAATGTTGGGGGGATTAACTAGACTAGATTAGGTTAATTAGGGCAAAAGTGGTGCAATCCTTTAGAGATAACAGAGAAATGATTGGTTTAGAATCACTAATGCATCGAGCGATTTTTATGGATAGATTCCATTAGATTTGGAGGCTGATAAGCTCACCATAAGAGGTCGCAATCCTCGCCATGTGCTTGACGTGCATTCATTTCTAGTGTGATGTCTTGAGAATTAGATTTCTCTTTCACTCTGAGAATCTATTTTGTGTAACAGTTCAAAAGCACTGAATTCTCAATTAGTGCAAAAAACAAGAATGGCCGTACTTTTCATCATCTTCTTCTTGCCACATGTCTCTGTTCTGTGCGTCTTGCGAGAAACACAGCCCTCCTCCATCCCTAACCCACCTAAACTAATCCTGTTTTCCCCCCTCCGGTTCTCTCTGGAAAAAAGATGCACGAGTTTTTTAAAGCATGGAAAAGCTCGCCTAGGGCTAGGATATTCGTGCTGGTGAAGCAAATGATATTTAATTATATAAAAGTGCACAAGGAGGAAGAAGGGCGATGTGTTTGGTGTCAAGAGGAGGGGATGGATCCAGAAAGGATATAAAAGCCATGAATTTTAACAAATAAAAAGAAATATTATCCCCATATACGCAAAAAGCACTTCTAAATCCATCGATACGAGAAAATTTATTTCTAAATAATTCGGAGGTGGATTTTTATAACTTGAAGACAGGGAAAGGTTGTTCCATCAACATCCATATCCAAGTTCTATCTGTCTCGTGACACCAATGTTAACCTAAGAGGCTATAAACTGAGCGAATTTCTTTGAATATTTTTTCCCTTCCTCCAAAGGACCTCAGCAGTGCTCATGATATCAGCAAAAGCTGGATGTATTTCTGTAAATCGAAGGGATGATCGGTGCAAGCAATCAATCCTTTTTTTTTTGAAAAAAAAAGGTAAATTAAAGAAAAGAGAGCAGATAGAGTGTATCATTATTGTGCTTAATGATGTCTCGTGGTAATAAAGTATTCAAAACAAGTAGATAGCCTTCTTGAGTATTCAGATATGCTTTACCAAAAGCAGCAAAAAATATTTAAAGGCATAAAACAAGTGTTTGGTTGGCAATTACCAAACTTGAAAGAAAACATCCAATGTTGACGGCTACAATTGTTCCGCTGATTGGACGAAGAAAACCCAGAGGCTGCTGCTAGCAAGCATCAATCTCGACAAGTGGCTCAGTCATTTTCGGAAACTTGTTTTTAAGCATGTGGTGATGGCAGCATCTTTTCTTTTCACTTGGACTTTTCATTGCCAGTTCACCGCTCTCACTTGCTTTTTGTCCCGCCCTTCGCGGTAGGGCGGATTTTCCTTCTTTCAACTTTAAAAAGAAAATTATTAGGATGTTAAAAATTTAGTGCACGATGATGGTTGGAGTATCTTTGAAATACTTGGATTAGATGCTGATATATTTTGTAATACATTTTTTAAATAAGATATTAAAATAATGGTATATTTAATTTACAGCAGCGAGTAATCATTAATTTATGAAACTCATATATAGAGTGTAAGATAATAATAAATTTAGAGGATCTAAATAAAAAAAATAAAAAATCTCAATTTTAATGAATCAAATATCAAAGATTGAAAATTAAAAAAAATATTTAATTCTAAAAAAATAAAATTACCTAAAAAAACTTATATTGGTGACCGTTGTAATATCATAAACCAAACTAAATTTTTTTGAATATAAGAGGAATAAATTGAAAGTGATACTATATTTATAAAATAAAATAAAAAAAATTCTTGACTTGTGAAATAAGTCTAATAAGTTTAGTTAATTAATTAATAAAAAAGTAATCTTAATTTAATAATATTAAAAAGCAAGCAAATCTGAATGAATCTTCTAAACTTATGTTAATCTTTTAAAATAATAATTTGTGAAATCTCACACTCAGATCTAATTAAAAAACTCAATTTTCAATCAATTCAATGTTAAAATATAAAATAAAAAAAAATATAATCTAAAAAACTTGTTAGAGCATTTAAAAAAAATATAAAAAATAATGATCAAACCCTGTAGAAAAATAAATGGGGGATGAAATTTAAAAAAATAATTTTATATATCTTTACAAATAAAAAAAATAACAATTAAAATAATAAGTATGAAGTATAAAAGATGGAAAAATTAAAAGATGAAATTGAAAATAATTTTTAATTTGAAATGATTGTTTTAAATAAAAAAATTACAATTAAAAAAGCAAAGATAAAATCTAAAAAAAAATTAAAGTGTCGTTGTTAATGTTCTAGAGACGGCATGCAAATCGAGATAAAGAAGAGAAATGAAGAGAAAAAAATCAAATTAGTGTCAAAAATCACCATATACACATACTGTTTAAAAAAAAATATTGAGACTAATCAAATAACATATAATATAAGCATCGTTTTCATCACTAGAGTAACGACAACAAAGCGTCTAACTTTTGCATTACATATGTCGAGAACTTTTTTGTTTCATTTCATTTATTATATTATCATTGCTTTTAGCATCAAATAATTATTATAAAAAATCCTTTATGAAATTATATATATATAAAAAAAACCCTTATAAGCCAAGCTAGAGAATCTTAATTCCAACAGGAATTGAGTCACTGTATGTTCTTTAAAAAGTAAAAATAAAAAAGGTATCCCTAATTCTTAGTTTTTTTTTTAATTTCGCTTATAAAGATATTCAAGTAATTTTTATTATGTAAAAAAAATGAGACATCCCTTAATGATTCTACAATGAGAAGCAAACCACGAGAAAAAACTATTTTACCTCCCAAGGCCAGTTAAAACCATTTTTTAAAGGACAAAAACATAATTTAACTGCTACCCTAAATCACACCTTTGCTACTGGACTTCCACCACACCTTTTAATTTATTTTTTTAAATCCCCTCGAAGAGTATACAAAGCCAACCCCGAAACTGGTCACAAACATGCTTACTTGCGGGGGAGGAAGCATGCTACAACATTTGTTACTATTCAAAGACTAATTTGTTGCCGAAAAAAATTATTTAGTCCTTGAGAAAACAGGGAATTTAATCAGAACCTTCTGTCAAGTCACAACCTAGTTTTCATCCATTTTTTAAGTGAGGCAAACACGTCTCACATGAAAATCAGATTTTTCATCATTTTTTTTTTTTAGTCTCAAGACATGCCCGATATACAAGAACCATCGAATATAACATACAGATTTACGGAACGGTATTTCAGTTCAAATAAGGTATAGTTACAATACATACAACACAGGCAGAGGTGTCCCTGCTCACCCACTCAAAGAAGGCCCAAAGTACATGCAGATGGGCGGGTTGATCCTAAAAATAGAGAGAATTGCTGATGGTATTGTCCAAACCCCATCACCGCATATCAAACCAGAAGCGACTGCCCCAGAATAATCCTCAGCGTCCTTCCTATTTATTAGCTCCCATACAAACAATATCACTGTCCCAACAAACATGTCAATTGCAAAGTAAGCTCCGATGTAAAATGGGACTGCCATGGCCATTGGAATAGGAATGAACTGCGAGATCTTCTTGGGAGTCACGTCCCTTAGAAGGTTGATAACTATAGCAGCTACAAAGAATCCGCAACATAATGCCAGGCAATGTTTGGGTAACTCTGAGAAGCCCTCAATACCTAAGATAGCCATTTCCCTGAATATCACGGCATATGGAGCTTTGTAAGGGCCATCAGGGTCTCCGATATCAAAAGCACTCCAAAACAACCAGAAAGTCAGTGGAGCAATGACACAACCCATGGCTGTTCCTACCAACTGGCTCACAAACATTGACTTGGCTGATGATAGAGTGAGGTAACCAGTCTTGAAATCCTGCATCAGATCAGCGGCGGTGGAGACAATGGACATCATCACCCCAGAAGCTGCTAGCCCAGCTACAACTCCTCCATTGGAACCAACCAGTGAAGCAATGATAAAAAGACCAATCTTTCCATAGGTTGATGTCAGGTTCCAGTCTGTCAGTCCAGTTCCATAGGAGTTGCAGAAGGCAAGAGCAGGGGCAATAATGTATGAACACAGAACCAAATACCACTTCAGTGGTGGAAAGATGACTGGAATCACTGCAGTTGATATTGCAGCCAGACCGACATATCCAGCAGCCACCAACCAGGTGGGTATCCTATCTTTCAGAAATACCTCATCTCTTTTTCTTTGCTCCAGTAGCAATTTGGAAGCCTCACTATCTGCCAAGTGACTCATAAAAACAATTATTTTAGAGCACAAAACAGCTATATTCAAACAAGAAAGAGGGCATGCAACTAAAAGTTTACATGTTGAAGATGATACCAACTATACGCATCTGTTGATGAAGGAAAATGCTGACAATGCATAAATATTATCTTATGAAAATGGCAGTCTCAGTAATTGCTACATGAAATCAGTGTGTGATGAAGATTAAGCTTTAGTAGGGCCAGAGAAATAAAAAGCATAGCTGATAGATTTAGATACGAAAGCAATGTTCAAGGCAGGTAAAATCAGATGTCTCAAAAATCATTTTGTAACAGAACTCAGGAAACAATATATTTAAGTTATTGTTTATTAGGTAAAATTTAGGGATAGATCTTGTTTTGTTTGGTCCCATAGGGACCAATCCTTTAGTCTGACTGCGGTTCCCAAAAATCAACAGCACATGTTTCTCAACAAGTATATCGAGCAAAATAATTGAACATTGTTAAATACAGCATCACAATTTAACAAAATATCAATGCAATGATAGAGAGTAATTATAATTCATCTCTTGAACTTAATAATCTCAGGATATGCTTGTGCTACAAAAAAAAATCATGCATGATGTTCAGCACAGACACAAAACTTCAAGGATGTTAATGAAAATAATTGGTGCAGAAGACAAGAGATTCTTCTGGAAGGAGAAACTACACTTCTACAACTCAAGCAGTTTCTTGAACTAGCCAATTTTTCCCGAAACAAATTCGGAGAACAAGAATTGTTCAGTTAGCAGTTCAACATTATGTTAATAGTTCAAACATGAGCACACTTGATAAATGCCAGACACATTTGAGAAACATGGCAGATGAGACAAGATCTTTCGGTTTTTTAATTTTTACCAGGGGGCCACGACCAGCCTACCACTAAGCCAAAGGCCTAATGGTAACAAGATCACGTGATTACATTTCACAAATGAAGACAGTGTGAATTATTACCTCGAACCTCACTGACAATTGGAAGGTTCTGCATGGTGCTTTTCTTGCACATTTCCTTGATAGTTATTATAATTATCTTGATCAAATTATAAAGACCATCTCCAAGGATAAGGGCAATTGCTATGAAAACCTGCAAACAGTGTGAAAGGAAACTCATTCAGACAACATCCCCAAGACACAGCTATGCAAGCAAAATTCAATAACAGACTATCCATCAACAAGCCCAATACTAGTGATGAACAGTGGATGGACCAGGTCTATGTGAGGACTGAGAAGCCACAATGGGGGAAGGACTAAAGAGTGAATATACAATACAACGTGGAGGAGTCACAGTCATTGTCATTAATCAGAGACCAAGTCCAATAATTTCAGCATGTTAAATAAATACACGTGAAAGTAGAAGTTTATAAACTTGAGGAACTTGTATGTTGCTCTGGCAGTAGTCCTAATCCATATATAGCATGCAAAAAATTAATGTGGTGGCTTACATCCTCTTAAGGCAAAACCTCAAGATGCAAAGCCATGCAAAGTCAAAACCCTTCATTTTGTTGAAACTTGAGGATATGTTTCAGAGTAAAAATGGTTATTCTCCATACCTTGTATCCATAAAGACCCTTAAAATCATTGCTACTGAGGTCAGCTGGATACCAGGACCCAGCATGTTGGGAAATGAAGGGCCAGAGGAAACCCCATGAGATGATGGCCCCAAGAAGAACTGAGCAATTGACTATGTGAGGACAAATAAGGCCACATCCAACATAAGTTGGACTGAAATCAAAGAAGAACCTGCATAAAGAGATTCGTGTGAGAAACAAGTAACATCACTGATAAACCATTGATACAGCAATGCTGAACTTCAATTTTGTATCCAGGGAAAAGGAAGAAGAAGAAGAAGACAATAGTATGTGTAGGCCCTCTCTCGAAGTTCCTCAACAAAGCAAACCAACCAAAATGTAATTCACTGTCCAAACAAAATGCATGTCATTAAAAGCTTACGTGTTCTTGAATAGCGTCAAACCAAGGCTGGGAAAATTATCAAACCCACATGAATCCCCAATACCGCTGAAGAACCACTTAAAGCAGCTCCAAACCAAACTTATGCTTAAATACTTTCCAAGACAGCTGACTTGCTTCCTGTTAAATGTCATTAAAAATAAATATAAATTAGGAAACTCACTTTTTGTTAATTCAGCTATTCTGACTACCAAACCACTCAACAAACTGTAGCAGCCAAAAAAGGAAAAGAAAAACATAAACTTTAGAAAAAAAATCACAATTATAGATTTACTTAGTATGCGGCAGTACCATTCATCTTCTTTGATAATCCTACAGACAAACAAATCTCGTTCTTTATACATTTTCTCCAGAATTGTTTAAATTTTCTTCACTGATTTTGATATTTTCTAATAACATCTTCCAGCAACTTTAAATCAAGAGACACCATATAAGACCTACAAAATAATGACGAACTTGACACATCCAGCACTCACCCAGCAAGTTCTGCTCCTGTGTTTGTGTGAAAGCTATTTATCAACATTGCTGTGGCTGTACCACTGGGATATGTAAGCTTATAATCCATGACCATAACCTATCATTTCATCACAAGATATAATGAGAATATGAGAATCAATTAGACTTATAATCATGGTTCCCACTAACACACCACAAGAGTAATAGTATATGTGGAACAGTTCGAGCACAAGTAAGCCTTTTTCAGATTTTATGCGGTCACAACCACCAAAATCTGTTGCAAATGTCTAGAAACTTCTCAATATGTATCCGAGAATAGATGCAAAAGGCAGTTTAATTGAAACAACATCGAACAAAAACAAACAGATACAAGATGGTTCTCAGTAACATATCGCCATTTTAACATACTAGCAGCTGCATGTTCTTCAAAAATCTCAAAAAGAATGATGTTTAAAGTTACCTTACGAAGCGGAGCAAGACTAAAAAGCCCGAGGAAACTAACAACAAACAAAAATCCAATCATCCACCCCAATCCCGGATTCTTAACATCTTCGGCCCGGTTCCCAGGGTAATCTGTACCGATCAATTTATATGTTTTCTCGTCCAAAGCAATCAAATACGAACCGAATCCTCCTGTCACCATTAAAATCAAGTACAGTTAAAAAAATATGTATTTCTAACAAAATTAACTATCCTAACCTCCTCTTTCTTCTTCAAAGAATGGATTAACAAACTAATCATCAATTATCAATAAATTACAACAATAAAATTAATTAGCTAACCTAATCTAAAATTATTAACAAAAATGAAATAATTATCAACCTCTATGCACACTAATAACTGTATCTATATATCAATGTAACGGCGGTTACCGCTAAAGGCGAGGCCATAGCAAGCGACGACGCAAGTTTGGATAACGGTATTCTCCTGTTTGGTAAAAGGAGAAACAGAAAAACCTAACCTGGATAAGAATCCAGTCCATGATTTAACAAAGAAGAAACCAAGCAAACCAGCTGCTACATTCAACGACGGGATAATCCCCACCGTTAAATTCAGCTTGTGAGTGATGATACAAAATAGAACTCCTAATACAGCGCTCACTACTAGCCCTCTGATCGTGATCTGATCCTTCCATTCTGGAATGATTTCAGTCGAGTCAACGGTGTTGATTTTGTCCTTGGAGTCGACTAGTAACGGCTCTGTTATTTCGGTTCCCATGATTTGGATTCGTTGGGTTTTCTAGATCAAAAAGGGGGATTTAGGGATTTTAAAGGGTTTTTTTTTTTTTGAAGCTTTATTTGACTGGATTGGGTGTAGGCGATGAGGTGGTAGAGTCAGGAGAAAGAGGATGAGGTGTTTTAAATTATTAATGATATTTTTAGTTCCTGTATTATGTTAGTTCTATCATATTAAGCCTTCAACAATTAATTATTTGCAATTAAGCTCCTTGTTTCTTAAACTTATTTTAATGCATTTGTCTATTAAGTTTTAATTCAAGTCCATATAACTTAAGTACAAACTTCTAATAAACTACAGAGAGAATTGTTCCTCTTCAAAAAGTATAATGTATTATTTTTTTTGTAATATTTATTAAAATGTTATTTTAATTATAGTGGATATTTTAGTGATCTATCATTTATCTTGTAACTTATAAAACCTTATATATTGCATGTTATAATGATTTTTTTCTATAATATTTTTTAACAGGATATTGGAATTATATAATCTCATGATTTCTTACATTTAAATCTAAATTAAGTGTACTAGAGAAAATAAAATATTTTACTCCTTAGGACTAATTAATAATAAATCACAATGTGAGAGTTTAAAATGAAGCATTTGTTTAGTAAATGATAATTAATAGTAAAATTAGCTGGAATTTGATAAAAGGATAGACTTGTCAAAAACTTAAAGTTAAGGACTTGGTTGCATGTTCTGATAGTGCAGGGGTTAATGTGACAGAACAGTACAATACAATGACTATTAACAGTGTTAAATCGGAGACAAAGGAAAGAGTTGAAAGTTGGTTGCAAGATTTGGCCGGTAAAAATCACTATAGCATATCTGGAGGGGGGAAAGTATTGTATAATAGGAGTCATGGATTATAATTTTGAAATTATATTTTCATCCCTTAAAAAACCCATTTGCACTGGACTATCGGGATAGATTTGTATTTTTATAGGATTTATTTGTCATTTTATAATTGTTGAAGGGTATCTCAATCCTTTTATAAATTTTTTGCAGTAAATTTACTTTAGTATCTTAAAAGCTAATTTTTACTTAAGTATGACTATTACTCTTGAAATGAAAATTCTCAAAGCATCTTTGCAAGGATGAATTCATTATTTCTAGATAGTTTTTTAATAATAATTATTTGTTTATAAGATTGATGTTATCTTTTGATACATAAAAACAAAAATAAAAATAAAATAACAAAATTAACAGAACTTATTTCAAAAGTAAAAAATATTATATAATAGGCATGATTTATTATAAATTATAAGAGTAAAAATTACTTTTTAACCTTTAGAAAAACTTTTTGAATTAGCCTAAAAGGTTGATGATTTATATTTTCACATGGTTCATTTTTTATTCTACAATTATAGAGGGGTTTCTCTATTATTTCATATTTTTTTTGTACATTAAATTTACTTTGATACCTTTAAAAGTGAAATTCCACTTAACTCTGATTTGTTATTTTTTGTATATTTTCTAGAGGCATTCTTAGTTTTTTATTTTTTTTAAGAACAGTGTAATGACTTTATCATTATTAAAATAAAAATTCTTAAAATGTTTTTATAAAAAGAAAATTATCATTTTCTCATGGTTTTTTAGCAATAGCTATTTTTTTCCAGGGTGATGTTATCTTTTAATATATATATATATATATAAGCCTTTAACATTTGCATATTGTGTGTCAGTACGTTTGCCACTCCATTGCCTGAGTGCGATGCATGTGGCTGATTCCAATAGTGGATAAAAAATATTCTATCATATTTGAAAATGGAGATCGTGTTTGGTTAAGCTTTAATTCTATTTTCTTTCCCTCCATTCATTTCTCTTTTATTCACCTTGATTTGTGCGTTGTCCATGAAAAAAATCACAACACCCATAAACTTCTTTTCCCTTCAAATATAGTCCATGTTTTATTTTGAAAATCACTTCAAATTAGAAAGTTTTTTCAATTTTATTGTTCTTTAGTTTTTCATCTTTTAAGTGTAGTCTCAATTCCTTTGATTTTTATTTGTTTAAGATGATTTATAAATTTTATTTGTTTCTTACGATTTTATCCTCACTCCTACTTTTTTTTGTTTGATTCTCGTTTTTTTTATTGCTATTTTTTTTTAATTTTATCTTTCAAAATTAATTTAGCTTCTTGTTTTTTATACATCTACAACATATAGGGTTTTTTTGGTAAAATTGTTGAAAAAAATGGTAAAGTTGCAAAATTAACAATACAAGAGCTCTTTAGTCATTATTTCAAAAATAATAAGATTTGTAATTTTTTTCAAACTATTTTGTTGATTTTTTTTTGTGTAATTAAATGAGAACGTAAAATTTTATAAGCATCACAAACTAAGGTATGCAAACAATAATTTATAAAACTATAGATAAAAGTGTTATATAGTCAAAAACTTTGAAAAGGTAAAGGTATTTTTCCAAAATAGCTTTATGTTTAGTTCACCTTTTACTAAGGAAAAGAGATCTGGTTTCATTATATTGCAAATTAATTACGAATATCACCTTATGATAATATATTAAAAAAAAGGCTAAAAAGGAAAAAAATTCATAGTTCACTTAATAAGAAAATACATCTAGATAATCTATGTTTACAAGCTCATCGAATGTATGGTAACTTTGTCATAATTTTTATTTGCCTATATTTTCAAGCTCATCACATACATGGTGATAGATTAGTACATTTTATACATATTTTTTATTTACATAAAATTCATGCTAAAAAAAAAAGCATGGTGATAACCTGTATCCTTGGGCTCAGCCAAACACTGAATCCAAGTATATATAGGTCTAGCAAGTTGTCAAACCTAGCATTCTTGAGCTAAGCAAAGCATTAAATCTAAATATATATGAGTTCAATTAATAAAATTAAAGTCAAACAGTGCGATAACATGTAAATTTTTACAAACATTGTTACCTATAGAATTAGACCAATAGTACAATTCATCCATGAATATTTCAACAATTTTTTTATCAATATATATATGAATGATATTATAATAGGATTTAAAAAAGTAAATTTTATAGTGATGTGAAATTTATACCAATATAATTATTGATGAATTTACCATCAAAATAATTATGTTGGTCAATCCTTTAATAATATTTAATTTATAACTTGAAGTTTGACTCTCCTTTTCCCCTTCCTCATTTCTACTTCTTCCTTGTAAAATCTTTTTTTGTAACAAAATAATCACTCCTCCAATCTCAAAATATAACTCAACCTCTAATAACTTTTCCAACCACCATAATACTTAATTTTTTAGTATTTGTGTTCTTATTCAAACTTTATTGAGAATTCTCCACCCTAAGTAAGCAAATCTATTTTTTTTTAATTTGAACATAATTTTAAAATGTCATTTTTTTACATAATTTTATAGTATATATTTTGTTTGGATATTTACTTGTTTTATAGTTCTTTCTTAAACAAACTTGTTATATGGATTTATAATTTGTAGATGTTATGATTTGTTTTAGACTTTGTAAATTATATTTACTGACTAGGAGTTTTGTGATGAAATAAACAATCAATTATTTAACAGGTCCATTTTATATTTTTCCAATTTTATTGCCAAGATATAATTTCCGGTAAATGTGAACAAATTTGCATTTATGTAGATAATTAACAATAAATTAAGACAGGTATTAAAATAGATTGAATAATCTTGATTTAAACTAATATTTTTACAAATTTATTTACTTAACATGGTTAATTAATACATGTTGTCATCATTATTATATATAGGTTCGATAGAAGTGATGAATGATCATTCATGAATGTATCGAGATTCATGTCAATAATTACAGATAATGGATTATCGTAATGGGTTTCAAAGTTTTATTAATTACCCAATATTTAATCCTAAAAAAATTAGTGGAGATAATATTAGATGTACATGTAAGAGGTGTAAGAATAAAAAATTTTCTTGTTTTAAATATTGTAATGATGCATCTTCTAAAAAAAATTCATAAAGCAATACCTATATTTATATGCACATGGAGAACCATATGTTCCTCATGAAACCATGATAGAAAGAATAGTTGGGTTAACTTCTAGTTTAAAATAACACACATCCTGAGACTTGATATGTAAGACCTAAATTATTGAAGAGATTTCAATATTTATCTCGTACTATTTTAAGCCTTAATTGAGAATAAGAATCAATTGATTTTCAAAGTATGATGATCATGGTGAAAAGTCTTTGAGTGAAAACTTGTTAATATTCTCTCATCATGGATAACCCACATTAAAAATTGTTGACAGGGAAAGATATTTCTTTGAAATAAAATTCAGACAAACATATAATTATATGTTATTTCACTACAATGAATTAGACCTTTTATTTAGTAAGTATACTACTTGAACTCTGTTATTAATGAATAATCTATCTCTTATAATATTATAAATTGATACATTGTTGAATGCCTCACAAGTAATATCATCAAGATTTAATGTCCTAAAACTCATGATTGATTGAATCTCAAATCTTTTAATAATAAGATAAATAATTTTTCATATAGTTCAGAACGCATAAAAGTATTGTTTAATTATTATTATGTATCAGAATATTTAATTTCATTACATATTTCTCATCAACTGTTCATAGTTGTACTTTATCTACCAACTTTATAAGTTGGAAGGGAATACTAATGTTACTTTGTCTTTACTTAGTTTGGGTCTTAAAAGAAAAGTAACGTGCTATAATGAGTATTTTGTTAATGTACACGAGTTTCAAATTGAAGAATATAGGCAAAATAAAAAGACATATAACAGTTAGGTTTGTGTTAAGAGATTAATTTCTAATAAGTTTGAAGTTGACTATTATGAAAAAGTAATTGAATTATAGTATCATAATAAGTATAATATAATATTTTTATTTAAATATTATTAGTATAACACCACTGACAAAAATCAGAGTAGATCTTTGTCATGGTTTGGTTAAAATTAATTCAAAAGCTTGATTTCATAATGTCGATGATGTCTTTGTTTTCGCCAAACAATGCTAGTTAGTTTATTACACATACACCTTTTTAAAAAAGAATTGTTCAAGAGTTGATTAGTTATTCATATTGAAATGAAACCCTTAAATTGTGTTGAGGTTGTGTAGGATAGGAATGATGAATCAAATATGGAAGATGATTTTTTCAAGTTAGTAAGTTAATTGATCCATCGCGTCATTAAGAATATTTTTATTGATATTGATACTAAGGAGTTAAATGTTATTCTAAGTTCTAGTGGACATGCAAAAGTAGAAAAAGATGATGATAATAATGAAATTAACATAGAAGATTGTGATGAAGTTGACGACATGTCAACTCAAGAAGAAGAAGAAGACAACTGTAACTAATTCATAAAAAGAAAAAATGTAATGCTATAACCTATAATGTAATATTCATTTCTACAAAGAAATATTTATTTTATTATTGTTATATGAATTGGTGTTATTATGTTGTGCGTAGAGTTATCAAGTTAAGTATTTACAAGATAGATAAGGAATGCATATACAATTTATTGTTAGACACTGTTTCACATCGATGAAAATACTAATAGTTTGTTAACTACAAACAAGTATACCAATGGGCTCTATCCATCAATATATCTTAGAGGCGAAGGGAATTGTTCCCTTTATTCCTTGAATAGTTCATAGAACTCTTTACACATAGTTATACCAAGGAGCTCTATCTATTTGTATTTTCTAGAGATAAAGGGAATTATTTCGCTTCTTCCTGACACTACTCGTGGAACTAATTACACACGGGTATGCTAACGAGTTATTTTTGTACGTATATTCTGGAGACAAAGGGAATTGTTTTTCTTTGTCCTAGAACAATTCATGAAACTAATTATACACGGGTATACCAAAGGACTATTTTTATCAATATATACCATAGACAAACAAAATTGTTCTCTATCATATGTTGGCAATGAAAATTAAAATTTTTAATATTTCCAATGAGATCATTAATGGAATGTTAGTTTCAATACGCAGACACGTAATGCTTTTACTAATTGAGGTACACGTTTTCATAGGTTTCCTTATAGAATCGCCAATGGAATATGAATTCCAACGTGCTGGTAATTAATGCATTCCTGACTGACTGTTTACTATAATACAAATATAATTATACGCAAAATTAAAAAAATCTAGAGGGGTTTTGTGAAATTTTTAGTGCGAATCAAGAATTTCAAAGAGACTTTACAAATAGAATTACCGATAAAATATTTAAAAATAATAATTTTAATAGCCTATCAAAAATTCCATCTATAAAACCTAATATAAAAACACAATGAGCGCAGCACACCTTTGTTTTTCCTCCCAGCTTAAAACCATATAATTTTCATTATGATTCTTTCCTTACTAATTTTTTATTTTTCTATTCAATCTCTCAAACATCAAAACTAACATAAAGATTGGAAATTAAGTTTTTTTTTTCTCTTAACACAATCAAATGTGGATTTTAGGTAAATTTTTTGAAGTATTTCCTTTTTTTATTTATCTTTTTTTCTAAGGTTTTTTAACAATGTATTTTTGTTTTTTTGTTTTTTTATGTATCACACACATTTGTACTTTGAAATTAAGCACACCATTCAGGTAAGAATTTTTCATTTCTTATTTATTTTTTTGTATTATTTTTTTTATTTTTTCTCTATTTTTGTTCAATTATTTGTTCTTTATATGAAGTAATAGTTATGTTGAATTTTAGTTATTATTGCAATATTTTTCATTCTTTTATTGATTTTTTGTTATTTTCTTTTTTTTTTAATTTTTCTATTTATATTTAATTAAATGTGTAGGATTAGTTTTAATTATTGTATTGTACATACTCCATTTAAAATAAATTATTGTCAATTTAGGATTAAAAATATTATCATATAGAAAATGAGAATTTTATATGAAATTGAATTATTCAAAATTATTAATAGAAATATAATAAAATCAACTGGTTTGTGGCATATATGTTGTCCATTTGCATGATTAAAAATTTTAGGTAGGTTACCGTATATGGGAGGTAATGCTAATTTTTTTATTAAAAAAATCCAAATTATTTATTTTTTTATCAATTTATGTAGATGCCTAGGGGAAAATCAATTTTTTATCATGAGTACATGATCCCTGCTAGTTTTTCTAATAGTGATATGACAATCGCGAATCATTAGGTGTTGATCAAAAGAGGCATATGAAGCACATGCATCGACTCACGATGATACCTTTTCGAGTACGATAATGCAATGAAGAGAGAGGGTCTCTTCACAATGGGTTCCATTCACCTGCAAGTATGAAGCGTAATGGAAATATGACCTTTCAATATAACTTTGTTTTGCACTAAGTTGGTTTATGTTTAACAATTTATGAACAAATGATATTTAATTAAATTTACTCAAATTTAGGTTTACAAACATTAAGGTTGCCTGAATAATAATATTAGCATTTTAATTATCGATGAAAATTTATTATTTCAATGGAGTCAAATTTCCAAACATCCTAAATGAAAACTGCATGTTGAGCATGGTTTTCAAGATTTAATGTTAGTATTAACTTTAAATATTGATATTTATCATGTTAATTCATTTGCTTTATTGAAATTACTAAAATTTTTCTTTTTATAATTTTTTAATATAAGGCTAAATTTGAGTGGGATAAAGCAAATGATAATGCTGTGAAGAAGGTTTGGAAACATCACGCTGCAATTAGGTAACATCATAATCAGGATAATTTTTTATTCCAAATATTAAAATTTTATCTGTTATTTAGTCATGGAGAATTCTTTTGTACCATATAGGTTGTGTGATTTTGTTGTATGAGGCACAAAAAAAATCTAAAAAAAGGCTAAGGAAAGCATTTTATTGAATTAGAATGATGTGATAATTTGAAAGAATTTCAAACAGTATGTTCTTTTGAGGCACAAAGACTATATAGGTGGAATATGTTCAACACATTACGTTCGAGTGTTTCACACAATGGTCACAATCTTGTACAATAAACTAAAGCCAACAAATTCATGGTTCTGTTACCATGCACATCGACAACTCCATTTAATTTATTTCTCATGCGAAGTAGATAAGATTTTTTAAATTATATTTATTTTTTGAATTTATAGTTATTTATAAATTTATTTAACTAACAATATTTTTATTTTGCAGGCTACAGTTCTTGGACGGGAGCCAAGCTTAATAGAGCTTTTTATGGGACCATATGTGTGGAGTGATGATTGTCAAAAATAAGCGCACTAATTTATCGATAACAAGGCTCAAAACTTTGTTTTACGTTGGTTTTCAACCATTTGTTTTCTTAACTTATTATGTACTTGAATTTGATGATTTTATTTTTTATTTTCAAAAGACATATGATAGCCAGTTGAAGAAAAGATACAAGGATGATTCTTCGACCGACCTAAATTTTGATTTGGATTTATGGTTGAAGGTAGGATCATCCAATAAATCCAATAAAAATTAGGTGTATGAATTCTCTAACGTTACAACTAAGAACTTGCAAACGACCCATAATATCAGTCGTTAGGTGCTTGCAATCGATCTCGAGTATTCAATCTCTAAAGTTCACGACCTTGTTAGATTAAAGAGTGCAATAACATATGACCCATCTTAATAAAAAAAATATAAATGACTCTCTATAAATTATGAAGAACTCTACCAAATTTTCATGGATATGAGATCATAGAAGGTTAGTACATATGCATCCTTTTATTAGCCCTAAGGTCTTAGGGACAACCGACCTCTTCCTTCTCCCCTAACACCACCTCTATTATAGTTTCATTGTATTTAAACATATAAATTTATAGTAAATATTTAATTTTTATATTAAGATAATTGATTTTTAAATATTTAAATTTTATATTAATTTATTTTTTTAATTATTTTCTATTTTGTCCTATAGTATTTTTTTTATTTTTTTTAAATTATTACTGATGAAATTGCCAAAGAAATAATTTTGTCGATATATTTTAGAGAGTTGAAAACAATTTACAGCAAACGCCCCTACAACTATTAAATCAACAACAAAATTATTCTATTAGTGTATTCTAGAGAACTGGAAAAGAATTACTACAAATACCACTACAACTCAGTAATAAAATTACTCACGGTTATTCTATCAGTTAGATATTATCAAGAGAATTATAGATGAATTGAAACGAATAATTTTTTTTGGCATATATATTTAGTCTATAAAATTATTGGTAAATTTATTAATGACAGACTTACCAAAAAAATAAAAATTACCTATGACTATTTTTTTAACAAAAAAATAATTTCTATATGTAATTTTATCATTAAAAAAATTATAAGTAAAATATCAATATAATTATCAATTTTCATTGATAAAACTACAAATTCCAACTGTTATTCTACTTTCTTGTTCCATTTAGTCGGCTCCTTTGAAGCCATTTATAAGTGCTTCTAAATTTCTACATAATTATTTATCTGTTGAAGCTCAAGCCCATAAAAAAAGAGTGTAAAAAGGCATTGGATATCAAAGGGGCTTGTTTACCAAGAGTAGGAGTTTGGGCTCGATAGGCCTTGTAAGCTGCAACGATAAAACATCATTTTTCAAGGGGGGCGTACGTGCATGCCAAGAGGTTGAAGCTGAGACCAAGAAGCCCCATGAGGAGGAAACTTCACGTGAATCCCATATGATGGTCACGTGTGCCACCTCTGGCCTGGTGGCGCGGGCCCTCCTCGTAAATTTAAATGCAAGGGTCTTCTATTTCCAGCTTCTAGCTAAGAAAAAGTAGCAGAAAGTGACTTAATTAATCGACAGAGAGAAGGATATCAGTTATGCCCACCGATTATTGGACAGAAAAGTTAATGAAAAAAATTATAAGAAAAGAACCTGAGCAAATGTTGTTTTCCATGTTTGTACCTCATTAATTAGCATCTTCTACGTGAAGGATAGATTCTTATGACTTCTTCAAGTTCTTCAACTCTTTACGAGAACTAACAAAGGGTTAGGTCTAAAGCCAGTAAAGATTAGCCTTCAAAATTCCCGTATGTCCAGATCATCATCGAAAACCCAGTTAGAATTTAAAAGTTGATGCATCATCCTGTATAATTAAGACGTTGCGCGCAATATATTACTACCATAAATGCTCTCTATACTTGTTTCCATTTCATGATCAGACATTTACATCCATATCCAGAAACACAATTTCCAACAAATGTTATGGATGCCGACTTTTCTATTTTCGGTCCAAGGAATTTAGCAGACAGAGATACATGCTATCACACATGGGAATACGTGTTCTTTTCACTCATGCTGTTACAAATCTCTAAAGATGGGAATGGGGACCAAAAATTATTTAGCTGCAGTCTCTTCTGCAGTAGAAGGGGTCCTCTCATGAAATGATTATAAATTCATATAAATAAATCAATACATGTCTAAGGATTTGAAAGCGTGTGCCAATGAGAAGGCATGAACCATCAATATTGCACGTGGGATTCACATGGTCACCATCTAATGGCTTCATCCATGCATGGATTCTCTCTCTCTCTCTCTCTCTCTATTTCTTCGATATTTTACTCACATTACCCCACTTGCCGTGCCACCTCGCAAGCTTGAAGGTTTTGTGTTTGTTTTGGTTTTGAGACTTCAGAGTAGAGTAGAATATAGGAGTTTATCTAGGGATATTGAGGGTCCTCCAAAAGCGGCAACTCCTACGTTTTGTAGTTTCTCGTCGGGTAGCTAAAATAGGATCCCTCGAGCCCTACCTCACCCCTACTTGCCCCTTTTATCTCGCCTGTGATATATATATATATATATATCCCATAGCACCCGGCCACCGTGACTTTTGTTAACGTTATCAAAATATCATGCCACTACCTAGTTACGTACGTGTTCTAATAAAATATGTAATATATTTAAAAGTATAGTAGTTATTACTTTTCAAAATAATTCTATTCAAAATACATCAACTTTCTTTTTCTAAGTATCAATTTTGACATAATAATATCAAAACACTAAACAATTTTTTAAAAATAAATTTTAATAAAAACAAGTTGAAATTAAAACACTCCATAAATAGAACCATCACCTTAAAGTGAAGTTGGTACTGTTTTACACTATTACAACAGATTCACAACGATGTGACAGAACGTACTTTGTTAGCGAAACAGAGATATCAGGAGACAATTGTACTCTAACTATGCAGATTGAGGACCTGCAACCATAAACTATCTAGGGTATAGTTTTGATCATGCGTGTGCATCGAACCGGCAAAAATAGTAGACAATACCGACATATCATGTGTCATGATCGCTATTGATCGTGACGCTCCATTAGGAACAACGTCAACCTAAATTTATAGCATTTGTCACCGTGCCGGGCTTCTTATGTTAGAATTGAAACTATTCTAATCAACAGAAACAAATGAAAAATTTAGACATATTGTAAGAAAAACAGTGCAATTTGTTTACACTTTTCACTCTCGTCAACAGCTTTCACTGTCAAATCCACGGATGGAATTAGCGCATCCAGGATTGAAGACTGTTGCGTGGCATTTGTCAACAAGCTTACAACAGCTTCCTCGCTTTTATGATTGTGGGACACGCTAACAAATTGACGCCACCAACCCTGACTAGATGGGCATCTTCTCATTTAACGGTGTGCAATCGAGGCATTTGAGAAGCCAAATGCCAATATCACTGAAAGTATTGAAACCATGCCCGAATCATGCTGGCGGTTCCAGTTCAACAACAGTGACAAACCGGTATGGAACGGCTAAGAAAACTCCCAATTTGTGGAAAGAGAAGGCCAGAGTCATAAATGGAATGCCATTAGATAAGAAGGAAAGAACTTGCTCCTGTCCTGGATCTCATTTTACAGAAACTGCGCATCCATGACTTCTAGTCAGAAAAATATATCACATCAAGGGAACCACAGAAGGATTGCCGTATAGCTAGAATCTTAAATTTAGAAAAGGAAAGGAGGTGGGAGTGAGGCAGAGAAGGATAATACTGATGATGACAACGTTGATAACAATAACAATGGTTCTCATAAAAACGTGACATGGCGTGCTAATAAAGAATTTAAAATCTGCACGTCAGATATCAAGTTAAGTCAGGATATACATATTTTATAAAGACATAAAATAACAAGATTTTATTCACTTACTTGGACTTGTACTCCTAAAATATGCTTTCTAAAAAATAGAATTTTCTCAAATCTAAAAATAATAATAATAACAATAACAATAACAATATTAATGATAACCCCAATAAAGCATAAATGAATAGAAAAGGCTGGTTGTTGGGTGTTTATAATTGTAGTATAGAATACTTTTTAAAAATATTTTTCTTTTAAAAATACATTATAATAATTTTTTCAGATTCTTTTTTATTTTTGACACTGACACTTTAAAATTACAACAAAAAAACTTAAAAAAAATATCAATTTAATATTTTTTTTCAAGACACACATTTTAAAAAAGCATATAAGTAGAGACTACCGCAATATTATAGCATGAACGGCACAGCACAAACTTTTCACTCCCGGAAAAGATATTTCGTATGTCAACCACAGTATTACTGGTCTGCTAGATGAGTATATTTCAGTTAAGATGTATCTTACCAATGACCAGCCAAAAAGCTTAAATAATTAACAGTCCCTTTGGGGTCCATGGCAAGCATATTTTTATAATGATTTCCACTCACAATAGTTTTCGTTGGTCCTGCTTGAAATGCCACAATCCTCTAGGCCGAGCACCTTGAAAAAAAAATGCAAACATACAATGACATGAAATGAAATATTAATATGTAATGGGATTTGATTATGTTAGTGTTTACTCGCTAAGTCGCTGGAAGTGTCCATTAGCAAATGATGCACAATTTTTTTTGCATAATATACATAATGCATGCTTTTGAAAGAACTAAATAAAATGTTTCCATCAATGTCTCATGTCCATGCATTCATTTACCAGCACAAACACATCAAGCATGCTTAGCAAATGTTGCACCCCCCAACTTGCAGGTCTCCCAACTCTCCCTGATTCTTTTGCTTGATTTGATCTTGACAAAGAACAGCCAACCAAAACCTTGTATCTATCTAAATGTTTCTCTCTATCCGCATCCATCAGAAGATCCTCCTAGCACCCACTACTTCCAACTCATTAAACAACCATGTTCAAAAGATCCCCATCCCTTTCTTTTTGCTAATCCAAATCTCTCCTTTAATGCTTTGTTCCCCTTGCATATCTAAATATATTCCTACATCTTTCTCCCTGTGACAATTGAAGCAAAACTAACACTGAATCCCACAGAAGAAGTTCAAGATGAGGGTAAGTACACACTTCCTGAATTTTGAATAGCACACGTATTAATGATTTTAAACTCTATCTTTGCATTTCATTGTTGCAGGTACTAGGTTGGATGCACCACCGATCCAAAAAAACTAATGTTGAACCATTCAAAGATTTTTTGATAGGTATTCAAACAACCCTTGTTCATTTTCTTCTAAAAAGACCACTAGGTGTGCATGAGACATAAGATATGATCACATAAATAGGCCAAACTCACAAAGTAATTTAATCTACCACACTCAGCTTCTAGCACCAATCTTTGTAGCTAATTCTCACTTCAAAAAAAGGATAAAAAACAGTGGTCCAACCCAAAGATTGATGGTCTCACAAAGATGGTCAATCATGTCAGAAACATCTCAACATAGAAGATTTTTCGCCAATGGATGAGACCACCAATTCTCTTAGGTCTCAGGAACGGTTGATCTCTGTCTGCAATAAAGCTAGACACAACAGTCAATCATCTAGGGTGTTCATGGTAAAAGAAAAGGGTGGAGCCTTAGTGCAGGTATTACAGGACACCCCACCTCTTGGATTTTCCACCACTGGCTAAGGCCTTTTATGGCCACTCGGCAAATGGATCTCTCTCCAAAGGGATAAGGTTCAAACTGGGCATATTGGCATAAATATTGCAGCCACTTCGTGATACAAATAATTAGTATTGCTAGGTTGTTACATACACCAAAGACCCTTCAAACCACTATCCTCACAAATCTGAAGATTGTTCAGTCACTAGTTGGCCCATGCAAAATGTGATAAAAGGGATAAGAAATATGCCCTGCTTAAAAACTCACATAAAGTATCCTTTTTCTTTTTTCCATGTTTCAGGGAACTATTGTGCTTGCCTTTCCGCACAGTCACCCATTGATGACCATGTTTCCTACACTGGGCAAAGTTTTAACTCCAGATATGGACCCGGCCTCTTAAAACAGCCAAATGAGGAATGTGAGAATACTTTCTCTGAAAATGAAGGAGTGGATGAGAATAATGGAGACGAAACATCTATCATCAGCTTTGACCCTTTTCATGGCTTTCTCACTATTGGAACCCTTGGCTCAGAACCAATTACCAGTGAGCCTGCAACACCAACATTTCCCGTGTCTTTGGAGAGCATAACAGAGGAAAACATAGAGGTGACAGAAAATGAATTGAAGATCATGAACACTGAGTTAGAAAAGTTTCTGGAGGCTGAAGCTGAAGAAGAAGGTTGCAATGAATCGTTAGCAAGGAGCAGTTATGTTAGCACTATTACACTCAGTGGCATGCAAATGGAAGCAACTGATGCTGAAGATTATGGAAAGACAGTGGCATGTCCACTCCAAGGATATCTATTTGGGTCATCAGTTGAACTGCCAGAAACAAGAGTTGGAGTAAAGAAGGAAAAGGTATCACTTGGAGAGATGTTTCGTATGACAAAAGTTACAGATGAAATTCCTTCGGAACAAGAAGTGAAAGGGGAGATGCAAGCCAAGAAAGCACATAAATCTGCCAAATACCTCATCAAGAAGATACTCAAAATGTTTCGCACTATGTCGGGAAATCCTACCCCTTCTACTAGGGATGAAGCCTCAAATTCTGTTTCTACCAAGAAAACACTTAATAAGGTGTGTCTTCCTCCACCATTTTCTATAAGAAATGATTAGGGAAAAGACCGATGATTCCATCCATAAACACACAATCCATTTCACTGCATTACAATTACCTCTGGCCAAATAAGTTGAATACTAATTTCATTTTAAGGTGTACTACCATGACAACCAGGATAACAGTAGCCAAGCACAAAAATCTTAAGTTGCTAACACCTTATTCTTTTCCTGTTAACAAAACAGATCTGTGGGAAATATCATTCTATAACTTGGATAGAATTTACAGCATAAACTAGCCATATTGCAAGTGTTTCTGAACTTCATTCCACAGTATCCGATAACCTAGCATCCAACAAGATCACTCCTTGTGACTCAAACTTGGATTCTTGTCAAAAGTCTTCGATTATACCTACGTACCTCAAGTTTTTAGATCAAGCTAAGCCATATTGATGACCAACCACTATATTTTCCAGAAAGGTTTCCATTAGACAATAGTAGTCAATATAAAAAATATTGGTCACAAAGCATCATAACTCCAGAGGAGTAGGAACCTAACAATACCACCATAAATAGGTTCAGTGGTAGAACTTCCACTGAAATCTTAATTTTTCTGAGTTTTTGGCATGCAGGTCCTAAAAGTGTTCCATAGAAAAGTTCATCCTGAAAACCCATTAGCTGAAAGAGAGTTTACAAAGTCCCATAAAGACAAGACAATGAATACTCTGAATGATGGTGGCTATAATGCAGAACTGACGCACCAGGTTAAAGAGAAAAGAAAGTTTCTTCCTGGATACAAGTCAAGGGAAGGGGTCCAATGCCATAAGAACAGCATGAAAGTGCCCCAACATGATCATATTTGCAGTAATTCAAGTGCAAATAGGGAATACTGGATTAAAACGGATGCAGACTGTAAGTACTAACACATCTTGACCTTTCAAAAACATAGAACATGTTGACCTTTCAAAAATATAGAACATTTAGATTTTGGTTTACTTCAAGTATAGATTGCTAACCATGGCACCATCAATCATTTGTTACAATATGCATAGATGAATAAATTGTCTGACACTTGTAATTCCTTATATGCACATGCACGAAACATGTCTATTTACAAACAAAAAAGAGATTTCAGAAACACAACTGCATTAATGGGATCAAGATATTCTAAAAGCAACAGTTATGAAAAAGTCAAACTATTATAAACAGAACTATATAAAGAATATCTTAATATGGGAAGTTAAACATTCAATGGCATATTTTCCATGTATGCTGCCACATTGATAGTATTTTTTTACTTCTCCTTGAAGAGCTATTTTGACCTCATTGTGACCATCAAGGTGAATTATTAAAATGATTAAGCATATTGATGCACACATCTAACCCTTTTCTAATATCGGTAATGAAGATTTGGTGCTGGAGCTGTAGCAGAGGAGCTAAAGCACACTTACAATGTGTTTGTTTGATTGCATCATCTAAGTTCCTAAGTTTTTGTGAGTGATTTAAGTGACCATGAACCCAAGGAGATGGAAACAGTAAAAGGTATCCATCTCATCTGTCTGTATAATAATAAAGTTGTGAGCACGGAACGTCATGTAATCATCTTAATTAGTAAACATGATTGATATGTTTGCATGTTCCATTTCAATTATTTAATTATTTTTCACTTCACAAACAAGTAATATTCATAAAAACTAGTTTCTTCAAACATGAGAAACATAGGAGCATTATGGAAGGAGCTAGTGTTGGGCATTTGATCCCAAACTAAGATTCAGCTGAAAAGAAGGAAAAAAGGAAGTTATTGATATAGCCAAAGGTTTCAAAGTCTTGGTGATTTATAACCGAAAAAAAAAAAAAGGCTGATAAAAGAGAACAAAACCTGTACTACCAAGTCAGATTTGTTAACTAAAAGGATAGAAGGGGGAAAGGAGATGGATGGCTGAAACTAAAACAAAAGCCTTCATTTGCTAAGTTTTACAACTCTCACTTATGTACCACCTACCTACTTGGACCTATAATTTCATTAGGCAGTCAACGCTGGTAATGATATTCTAAGAGATTCGCCATTATGGTCAGTTGTGCTCTCTTATACTCCAAATGATAGTAAATGAAGATGATGCTCCCCTCAAACCACTACAACAACTACAATGTCACCCTCCTATGCACTATGTTCAACCTATGTGATAGTCTATGGAAAGGTAGCATTGAAATGTACTTTAATGTTTGCTAAGGGAGTAAACTTGCAATTAGTCCCTTTTTTCACATAAAAGTGAGCTGGTAGTGTATTAGTAAAACCAAGGCCATGCACCCTATTTACATTAAAAGGCTCCTCAAATCACCCCTTTCCTGTTTAATTTTTATGGTGGCAAGCACCTCAAATTTGAGCCAGAAATGTAACATCTAAGTTCCATAATTCACCTACCGAAATTCATCTAAGAAAAATCATTAAACTATCTAGTTAGAATCAAATAGGACAGTGAGCAGATGGTTTGAAATGGGCGCATCAAATTCCAAACTGTTGGAAAAAGTGTTAGCAGCACCTAAAGCGCAAGGCACTAAGCTGCAACAGGAAAGGGATTTTAAGGGTCAAAGCCAGGCAATTTTAATCAAGCACACATTAGGCAAGAGAAGTGCATGCCTAGGGACTTACAGAGAAGCACAAAAAAACATGCCTAATTAGAGTTCTTGTCTGTTAGTTTTCTAGCTTGTGAAGTTTGAATTATTAAAAACTGTTTTACTACCCATGTGACTTCTAGTTATTTACTTGCAGGGCAAACTTTCACTGATTGTACACATGACAATCCACTAACTATTTTATGTGAAATTTATTCATTAAAAAAGCTAAACAAATAGTGAAAGAAACACAAAAGGACAATAAGGAGAGCTATGGTTTATTTGGCCAAAAGAATGTGACTTTCATACAAATAATTTTTTGTTCTTTCAAATTATTATACTATTGTTTTTATCACTTTCTTTTACTATTCGGTCAAATCACTCTCTCTTGCTTCATGACAGTCATTATTGACATAATTGATGCTAAGAAGGAAAAAGGAATATTGCTCTCTCTTCTATTCTTATACAATCAAAGTTTAAAAGTTATTCATTTTCTAATTAATCTATTATCAAGATTAGAAACAAACAACAGATGTATTAATATTTTTCTTATTTTTTCAAAAAAATAACAATTTTCTACATGCTATTAAATGTATATACATATTATAGCAAGTATGCACCTTATTTTGCATAGACGAGCACTCGTGCCTTGCACCTAGGCTCCAAGAACCCTGTGTTGTATATACATACTATAGTAATTATGCACCTTATTTTGCCTAGATGAGAGCTCGTGCCTTGCACCTTGGCTCCAAGAACCCTTTGTGCTTAAGTGCACCCAAAACTTTAAGAACACTGGCTGGAGGTTGACTACATGCCCGGTAACTATGCCAATTAGTAAGCAATAAGTACTATCAAGGATCCGATTCTCTCAAGAAAAATAAAAAAGAAATCACTATCAAGGATTTGGATTTTAGTGGCAGGACATGTTCCTGACATAATTTGTAAGCAATTCCAGCTTTTGGCATAAACGTATAGAACTAGAACCCACCTCACAGCAAGTAGGAAACAGTCCACTCTAAGGTTACACTGAAAGGAGCTCTTCCATCAGAAATCCAACCATTTCCATCCTCCAGGAATGATCAACTAGAGTAGTTAATTCTCTGAAAGAAAAATCCAAAGCTTTATAAGTAAGAGTAGCACCATGTACATATAGTGAAAAGAAAAACAATATAAGAGAATACACATTGTGCATCCTAAGATAGGTGAAGGTTCAATAAACTAGTTTGCAGACCTGTAAATTAAATTAATATTGGATTTGGGAAATCAACCTTAACTACAGAGCAATAAGAAGAGCTTGCTTGGTTGAGATTACTGATGTCTTCGTTTATGAACAACAGGAACAAAAAATACAGTTATTGTAACCCATGCACCTTCTACAATAACATTCATATGCTTCTAAGAAGATTACTTATCCATAGTTTGGTATTACTGATGATAAGAAAGGAAATAAGAGAACATTCAAATCCATAACTCATCATCAATTAGCTGATCTCAAGACAACAAGCCCAAAGCAGGCCTCCCTTGACTCTTTATCTCTAAAAGTATTCACGCATTTAAAAAGTTGGAGGAAACTGCACTGCACTACAGGGATTAGGGGTTCTTAATTATTGATTAACTTCAAAAAAATCATAGTAATCATCAGCTGGGGGACTAAACAAGAGGGAAGACAAGGAACGGTCTAGGAACTAAAAAGTACTGAGTATGACTCACAGCTAGGCCAAAAATAGGCTCATCCAAAACCAACATATCAGGGACTTTAAACTGAATATTAAATCGATAACACTCATCACTCGAAGCACGCTACAAGGATAAGGGTTATACAAGTGCCTAATCTGTAACATTAGAATGGAGCATCTCAAGAAGTGTAGACTTACATAAAGGTTATTACCAGTTGAACAGCCAAGGCAAGCCGATGTTTATATTCACCACTTAGAGAGTACAGATCTTTACACAACGAGATCCCATTCAATCCAACCTATAGCTATCAGTTAAATTAAGTACTGTATTAAGAATCGGCAATGAAATGTAATAGAAAAACGACCAAAAAAAGAAAAAGGTAAAACATGCTTAATTTTCTCCCCTTTTTTTTTCTTTTTCTTTTTAAAAATAGCACCCAAATTACAGCTCTTTGCAGATTCAAAGCAAGACCTCCCTTAATCAAATCCGCTTTCGCCTGGGCCACCAAAATGTAAGTTCAGCAACAATAGTGTCAGCCAAAAAGTAGCTAGCTTGTAGCAAAACAACATTCTTCATCAAAGTTCAACTCTATATAATAAACCTAAAGCAAAATAAAGCAACCACAGCATTTTCTTCCTGCATTCCTATATTTTTTAATAAAGATGATGGCAACCCATAATATCACTTCGTTTATTAAGAAATTACTAGACAATCAAAAATTAAAAGCAACACAAATGCATAAACGGAATCAGAACAGTTAATTGATTGATTGATTAAAAAAAATTAATTACGTTTTCTCTGGAAGTGATTGATTGATTAAAAAATTAATTACGTTTTCTCTGGAAGTGAAAAGGTAACTTTATTTAAAAGATTAAGCTTAATTCCTGGAGGTCTATAGCTAACATCCTTAACCTACAATTAACACATGATGATAATTATAAAAATTAACTATTAAACAAAAGAGACAGAAAATTACTAACTTCAAAGGAAGAGTATCCGCAGAAGTTTTTACGAATTTGTGGAATTGAAATGAAATAGGCGGTGGTAATCGAAGGCGTTTGCGATTAAGAGAGGACTGAATTGTCGATAAAGTGGAAGTCGCCATCTCAGAGGCGGGAGTTTCATATACAGCAACTCAGCTGGGTATGGCTTTTGTCATGGATGAAACGTTCTGTCGTTTTGTGTGCTAGCCAGCGTCGCTTTAGCCTTAGGACCTGTGGTTATTTAATTAAATTCCTAATTAACCTGCACTTTCTTTTTTTCCTTGTGGTATAATTCACAGGGTTTACAATGATTGCTTTGCCTTAGGATAGCAAGTAACTATATTATTCATCCATGTTATGCTGAGATATTATATTTTTTTATAGTAGAATTTTTTTTAATATTAGGATTAATTTAATATAATTTAAATGATTTTTGTTGATTCAAAAATAATTTATACAACTTATAAAAATATAATTTAACTTAAAAAGATTTCAAGATAATATCTCTTTTTAATAGTAAAATAATAACATATTAAATTGATTTATATTACCATGATTAACATGTTAAATTTGTAACCCAGATTATAAAACTATAATAACATCATAGAAAATAAATTAAAATAAATTATGAAACTTAATTCACAATTGAACCAATATTGAAATATAAAATTGAAAAGAAAATAAATTAAAAAATAACCTAAAAAATAACTCAAGTTAACCTATTAAATTTATAACCTGAATCATGAAGTCAAAATAATCTCATGAAAAGCAAAAAGATAAATTATAAATTTCAATCTCCGATCATCCTGATATTGAAGGATATGATTAAAAAAATTAATTAAAAAATATAAAAAACAAAATGTGCCCATTCAACAAGCTCATAACTTAAGTTATTAGACTAAAATAATCTCATAGAAAAAATTGATTTAATTTAACCCGGGTAAACATGCTAAATCTGTAACTTTAGTTATGAGACTAAAATAACTTTATAAAAAATAAATCAAATCAAATTATAAAGTTCAATTTCAATCATTATTGTTGAACTCAATGTTTAACGATAAAATTTATAAAAATATTCAATTAAAAAACACAAAAAAACAAGTCAAATCAACTTAGAATAACTTATTAAGTACTGTTACTGAAACATGAGGTTGAGATAACTTGATAAAAAAAAGTCAATCATAAAGCATAATTCTCAATTAAACACAATAATAAATGATAAAAATAGAAAAATCAATTTAAAAAAGCAAAATAACTCAGTCAATTATGTTAATTTGCTAAATCCATGACTTGGTTTATGAGACATGAACAACCCACTAAATAGCAAATTCAATGTTGAAGGATATGTGATTTAGGTCATAAGACAAAGAAAATCTCTTAGAAAAGAAAACAAAAAAACAACTTGGTTTAACAGGAGTTAAAATGCCAAAATATATTACCTTGATTGTGATACCAAGTTATCCTCATAGAAAAAATAAAAAAAAATTATAAAACTTAATTTCTAATTAATTTAATATTTAATGGTGAATTTAAAAAAATTGAAAAAATGACATAAAAGCAACTTGAGTCTACTGAAATTAACCTGTTAAACATTGTTTTAGGGTCATAAGGCTGGAATAAGATAATAGAAAGTAAACAAAATAAATCATGAAGTCTAATTATCATTCAACGCAATATTAAATGTTAAAATTAAAAGAAAAAAAGTTAATTATAAAAAAAATTGAGTTAACCAAATTAACACGTCAATCTGAGTCAACAAAGTTAATTCACCAAATCGAGTTAACATATTAAACTTGCAATTCATCTCATGAGCATATAATAAATTAATAAAAAATAAATTTAATATTAAAAGATAAATAAAAAAATATTAATTGAAAAAACCAAAAATAAAAAAGCAAATCACTATTAAAATGAATCATGCTTTATAAAAATAGAAACAATAAAACCCCTTTCTCTTTTAGTTTATAATTAATAAGATAATATTTGTTATATTATATTATATTATATTATAGTAACAACTAAAAACAATTAGGATACGGACTTAATATATTATTTGAATATTTTGTTATTGATTTTGTTTTATAACTTTAAAGTATTTGTTTAAATAGTAGTTTGTGGATTGAGTTGAAACCATAGTTTTGTATTATTTGGTTAGGATGTAAACTATAAATTGAGATCCATTAATATTATGGTCCTACCACAGGTTCAATAAAAGCGAGAGTGACTTGCTTTTGATGCTTTTTGTCCACATTGTCACAGTGTCTATCAATAGTGTTGAGATCATTGTATAATTTCCAGTGACTAAAATATCCTTATCACTGCTTCAATCATCTCTTGTTTTCTTATTTATTTTCTTCCACCAACTTCTCTTTTTTTTTTTCTAATGTGATAACCTTTACAGATACTTATCCTTCAACCTTTTTCCATTTTTTTTGTAATTGTCTATCATATTTTTTGATTTGGTATTCATATTTTTCTCTTTAAATTATTCCAACACCCAAAACATTAAATATTCAACAATAAAACATATATCCTTCCAAGATCTTCTTAAACTCTACAATATCTGCCTGTTTTTTTTCTTTTATCTTAACTATGTTAACACCCTGTTGTAATCTAAAACAAGATCTTGATAATATATAATTGACATTTAATTTATTATACATTTTAAACTCTACATGTAATTAAAAATTGCAACAATAAGCAAAATCATTACCTTGTTCTTCCTTATTTTAAATATTTGTGTTGTGTTGTGTTGTGTTGTGTTGTAGGAACTTTATTCTAGCATCTGTGTCTTCAGGTAAGCACACAAAAACCCATCTCGTTTCTTTTTGTTTTAGCACACCCTTAATTTCAAGATTGGTAACCCTTATTTTAATTTCATTTATTGATTTGAAAGGTTTACTGAGACTAAGATAAAGATTTTGCCACCTCTAAACATATTCCACAACAAGCTTTTATCTTATAGCTAGCCTCTCAAAATCGATTATAGATTATAGATAGACTTCACAGAGTAGGGATAGCGTTTGTTATCCCCTAAATGTCACTGCACACCTCATGACAAGTTATATTTTTATATTTATGTCTTTTATATAGTCATGGCCTAATCTGAAGCATATTATTTTCATTCTTACTACATCCTAATGAAATTACCAAGTAAATATTCCTTTCTTATTTACTATATTGATGTTGAGTGGAGGATGAAATAGGTTGTAATATAATTTTCTATCCCTGTTTACAATAAAATTGACATAAAAATGTAAGATGTCTAATTACATACTAAATAAATATATGATTGGTATAACAACTTAACATGTCTAATTGCATACTAAAATTTTAGTATAATTATACAATAGACTGTTGTTAAGTTAAAAGCCATTTAATTTTATTATAGTACTTTTTTAATTTATTGACATATGTACAAAAAAGTTGTAATAGCTTAATATTTATAACAAATATTAAGTGTTAATTGAAGTGAAATATACATTTACTTTGTAGATATGGATGTGGATTGATTTAATGGTTTTTTTTTATGAGATCATAAAAATATCATGAATAATTTTGTTCAATATGTTTCATATAGTTGTTGTGATAGAAATAGTGGTAGTGATTTTATTTACAGTAGTGTGTTAGTTATGATAGCAATACAAATAATGACGACGATGATGACAATGAATACAATGATGAGGAGGAGTGAAATTTGTTTTAACTGAAAGAGTTTTATCATTGTAAACCAGCGTTATGCATAACTAAAGTACTTGATATGTTTTATAATAATTATATTTATAGAAAACCATTTATGGTTTCCTACAACACGAAAATGTGATGGTTGAATGAAATTCTAAATAGGCATTGGATATACGGAAATGTGATGGTTGAATGAAATTCTAAATGGGCATTGAATATGTTGTGTTAATATATTTAGGATGGATGCATCCATATTTTAGAATGTATACTTTGATTTAGAAACGCATTATGGATTAAAACCATCAAGGAGGATAAGTGTAATTAGAAGGTCAACATGTTTCTTTATACGCTAGCATTTAATGCTTCAAATAAGGAAGTTTACGAGAGATTTCAATATTTTGATTAAATTATAAGTAAATATTTCAATGAAGTTCTCAAGTCTATATGCTCGTTAGCAATTGAAATAATCAAATCAATTGATCTAGAATTTTCAACAATACTAAGAGAAATGACATTGAATTTAAGATATACGTCACATTTCAATATAACATTAATGTTAGTTAATGATTTAATAATTACGTAAGCTACACAACATAAAAATTATTTCAACTATGTTTGAAATGATTGTTTTCTTATCTAATTTTTTTTATGTAGAATTGTATTAGAGCTATTAATGAAACACATGTGCATGCTTATGTATCATAAGAAAATCAAATATCATTTATTGATAGAAAAGATGTATAAAAACATAACTTAATAGCAATATGTAACTTTGAAATGAAATTTATATTTGTTTAGATTGGATGAAAAAATGCATTGATACAAAAACTTTTCTTGAGGCCATCAATAATCCTAATATCAAAATTTTAAAGCCATTGGAAGGTATTTATAATTGAATAATATAAATGTTAATAAATTTCATTACAAGTATTTTGGTTTCCTAATTGGGATTAATTTACAGCAAAAACTTATTATTGTAAGGAAGTATTAAGTTGTTGACTTTAGTTATCCAAATGATTGTGGATTTCTAGGCTCATATAGAGGTGAAAGATATCATCTTCTAGAATTTTATTATTAAAGGCATATATAAAGTCAGGAAAAGTTATTTAATTGGGTTCATTCTTTAATATGATGTGTAATAGAATGAAATTCTATAATGTGGAAAAAAAGATGGAGAATTTTATAGAACATGCTAGTGTTCTTGTAAAAGTTACAAGTTCAGATTGTTTTCACATCAATGGCTCTATATAATTCTATAAGAAGGAGGTATGAATAAGATATGACATTTATTAAGTTTGATTATCATCCAAATTTTGTTTCTTAAGATATTTTTAGTGATGTTGTGGGCCAGGTGCACAAGCCTTTATTAAGCCCACATGTTTGGCTCCAAGGTTGTTAAAAACACATTTTTAACACGACACGGAAAATATAAAATAAACTCAAATCATAAAAATGGATCATAAGATCATAAAATCATAAGAAATTTTAAAAAACATTAAAAAAATAAAAATTCATGCTTCAAATAAAATTTTATACATAGTTCAAGTACCTTAAAATACATGCTTTAAATAAAAAAATCATACATAATCAATACCACTATGGTTTGGAAGAAAACTAAGTTCCTTATAAAGCAGAGATAGATGAACAAAGGGAAATCAATGAATCAAACAAACTTTCAATGAAGATGGATATACATTAGATCTAAAATTCTAGAAACTAGAACCACAACACAAAACATCTCAACACTTTTCAAGGCTCAAATTCAGACTTTAATTCCCAATGTCAACTGGTATTAGATAGATGAGAGCTATAAAACACATTAGTGACTTGAATAATGTGAACACAACTAGAGTATGGAAAAAGCATAAAAACAAACACATGAGACAAAATTTTATTGTAAACAAGTCTTAACATACATCCAAAAAGTTCTCATAATACTACAGTTGATTTCAAATGTACAAATGAATGACAAAACATTTAATGCACGACTGCTCAATTGTGATAATAGGCTGACCTCACTAGTTAGATCACTATCAATCATTTGGCCAAGGTCAACAAAACTGCAAAAATCAAATTGATAACTAGGGAACTTAATTCCAAAATCCAATGTTTTCTGCTCTTTTTTTCCCATTTGATATTAGCTATTTAGTTGAGAATAGTAACTGGAGTTTGATTCTATATGTCACCAATAAAAAAGTTTAAATGAATGGGAGATACTGGCCTTCCTTT
This sequence comes from Populus ilicifolia, assembly GCA_015708895.1. NCBI lineage: Eukaryota > Viridiplantae > Streptophyta > Magnoliopsida > Malpighiales > Salicaceae > Populus > Populus ilicifolia. The sequence continues at coordinate 7,591 of SRLM01000837.1, read as the reverse complement.
TGATGGAAATTTTGCTGGCAAACAGATACCAAGCCTTTATTCTAATACTTGCTTCATAGGAATGATACTGCTAACAAGCACTAAAATACTTTACATAAATCTTAACATGTATAACTATAGAGTACGCATAATAAATGTAAAAAAAAAATACTACTTTGAATTGTAACATCTACTATATAAGTCACTTGCAGTAGCCAAACCTTCCCTGTTTTTGATAAGGCATCATATAGAGATTGAATCTTTATGTCATTGAAAAGTAAATGGGCAAAATTTCCAATTACTTAACCTCATGCCTCATAAAGATTTAGAATAAACTTACTATTTGAATGCTTCATGTTCCTGCAAAACTTACTGCCACACAGCTCAACCAAAACAAAAGGAATCAATTTGAATAATTCTATCTCCACCCTTTTTTCTCATCACCAAGTTGAGAGTAAAGTTCTACAACAAGCTTTTTATCTGTGTTGCTGCATACATAAACATTGATGGGAATCAATCATATATTAAGCAATATGGAAAAAGAAAAATCAATTACTTACCTTTGAAACCTCAAATATAAGGAACAAAAACAAATAGCATGTGTTGTGTAAAAAAATTAAAATGGTCTAGCATTTTTTGGTATTATGGGTATAAATTACATGATTTAGAAATATATCCATAATGGGAAGAAAAGGTTCTCACTAGAAATTAAGAAAAAGTAACAAAAATGGTGTAATGGGCATGAATCATATGACTCCCAAGCTCCCCTTAATTAGTTTCCTAACTAAGAAAACTAATTCAGAAGCTCCATATACAAAAAAAAAAAACCTTAAGGTTGCAAATCACTTACCAGCAGGTAGATTGTATAAAAGTGGTTGGAAATTGGTAAATGGTAAGTTATGAAAAGATGGAAATTGGAGAGATGGAATACTGGATCTGGATGGTGAGTCATTTAGATGTTGCAGAGATGGTTTGTTTTGAATTTAAAAATTGAAAGTTTGGATTTTGAAACACTAAAATTGAAGGACTTTAAGAAAGAGAGGCGACTGGCGTGAGGAACCTAGGTTTTTTACTTTTTGGTGCAGTTACTGCAGTGCAGTAAATAGTATATATATATATTCCTTTTAAACTCGTAAAACAAGGTGTAAAATCATGATTTTACACAATTTCAATCGATTTTAGTGTTTTCATATGATTTTACTGTGATTTTATGGCTTTTCGAGTTTCTAGACCAATCCAACACGTTAAGTGTATATTAACTCGTAAAATTATATGTGTCTATTAACCCATAAACTTTTATGATTTTATGAGTTAAATCACGATTTTGATAACTTTCCTTGGCTCTTAAGAATAAGCCTAACCCAGTGTTGCTGGCTTTTTTTCTTACCTATTTTTTTTCTTATTATTTTTTCTATTCCATTGTGAATTTAAGATTTTTAACCAATTTTATTCTTTATTATCAAGTTAATGGCAAATCACTTATAAAAGTTCATAACCCGAGTCGAGGGATCGACGCGTTGACTGAATATTAATCAAAGGGTTGGGTTGGAATTTTTAGTTTCTTTTCTACATATTTTTTTTAAAATTTCATCATTTAATGTAAGTTTTTTATTATTAAATTTTATCATTCAGTATTGGGATAATAAATTGATTTTTATATTTTTTATCAAAAAATAAAATCAATCAAGTGAAGTCCACAGCTCTAGTCATGGGTTTGACATGTAGGCTAAATATTAAACAAAGAGTTAGGTTGGGATTTTTTATCCCTTTTATTTATATCATTTGTTTTTGTTTTTTTCATTTCCATCATTTAGTGTGAGTGTTTTTATTGAATTTTATTTTTCAGTATTGGATTAATGTTAAATTAGTTTTTGTATTTTGCATCATATAATTAAATAAAAAAAATTAATTCAACCCAATGAACTTTTCATATAGGTCAGTTCAATGTACATGTCATCTGACAAGCACTTGCATGTTAGTTATAAATATTTTTTATACTCTACTTATGAGAACAATAACTTATTTTCATAAAGAAAATAATATAATATATAATAATCTCAACAACTCTAATTAATGTATAGTCTTAATAGAGCATTGATAAAAAAAACATTTATAAACATTGTTTTGATGTAACATGAATCCCACAACGATAAAACTTTATAATTTTTTTAACAAAAAATTTTTATCATAAGGACTTTATCTTTACTCTAGATTTATTACTCAAATATTAAATTTATTAATCAAATATTTGATGAATACTGAATATAAATAAACCTTTATTATTAATTAAATATGTTTATATGAACAAAGTTAATGCTACTTGTAACCAAATGATTGATTATATGACATATATACTAAAAATCTTCCACTTACACTAGATCTAATCACTCATGTATCAAATAAAAAATTGGATGAGTAAGGACTTAATAAGGATTTTAAAGGGCTTGATTAATTTTATTAAGGACTTAATTGCAAGAAAAATTAGTTTTTTAGAGTCAATTTGGGTGTCAATTGGAAGAAATTAAAGTTTAAAGATTAAAATGGAACTATGAAAAGTTTAAATTGTCAAATCAAAGGGCTTATTTGTGAAAAAAATTAAATTTTAATAGTCATTTAGGGATTTGATTGAAGAAATTCAAAAACAAGAACCAAATTATAAAGACACAAGACTTCAAAGACTGAAATTGACCAAATCAAAGGGCAAATTAAAGAAAATTAAAAGTTTAATAGTTAATTAAGAGTTCAAGTGCACAAAATAAAAACCAAAAATGAAAATGAAAATAGCATTAAATTTTAAGGTTGATGATGGAGTTTAGCAGGGGTGAAATTGCATGAAATTAAGAGTTTGAGAGACAATTATAGTTGTAATTAGAGGAATATAGACTAAAATGAATTATGTGAGATCCCAAATTAAAAAACCTAAATTCTAGGGGTTTAACCTATATAATGTATCGTTCGCCCATTGTTTATCTCCTTCATTGATAGTGTTGGATTATTAGATTGACATTTTTTAAGAACTCGTTGTAGACTTTTAGACATTCAAATGGCATGAGATTTATTTTTGTAAATGAAAGAAGAACATCCTTTTTTATAACCCTATTTCCATGAAATTGGACAATTACATCCTAATTCTTCCATAAAAATCTCCAACATCTTGTCTCTTATTAGTCATTACTGCATTTTTAAATTATAGGCTGATTGAGTTGACACCTTCAAGTAAATGAATGTAGAGTTTTAGACCTCCAAATGGAACAATGATGGATTTAAAAGAAAGGTGTGCATCTTCTCTACTAAGTTCAAGTGCTCTCCGATGATATTTACTTTGGAGTTTCTTCAGCAAAGTCTTAAAGGTAGTTAACTCAGTAAGCCTTGACTAAGATACCCACTTGTGCAAAACCACCTAACCTTTTTATGTGTTGACATTTTAAAACTCCTAAAGGGTTTATATCAAAGGCCATAAATATTTTATTTGAGATCAAAAGGCAAGAAATACATGTCTTTGTCTCTAAAAAGAGAAAATCACATAAGAAAAACCCTCATCCCTAAAAAACATTGAAAGACAAAGGTTCCAGCTATTAACATTTATCCAGAGCTCTCTCATTTTGATCAAAACACTGTATTAATCAATATTTTAAGGAATTCACCAAAAAATATAGAAAACCTCTATAAATACCCTTAAAAAGAAAGAAGATAAAAAAACATGAGGATATACTTTGTAAAGAGACCCTACTATGAAAGTTTAAAAACTTAACATAAAAGGTCCAGAAAGCTTTGGAAAGAATAAAAAAGGAAAAGGGAAGGAAAAAAAAACAGAGAGAGAAAGAAGGGAAAAAACAATTTATAGCTAGCAAGTTTGGAGAAGGTATAACCATGTAAAAATTCAAGCATGCTCATTCATGCTTTTTCAATGTCTAATGATTTTTTTAATCTTTCTAGCATTATTTTATGTTTTAGCATTTATTTGGATTCATGAATAAACATGTTGTTTTAATTGATTAATCCTATTTTGAAGTTGTTGTTAATGTTACTGAGATATTTAAAAGATGTTTGTGTGTTTAGTTTCTCACAAAGTATAGTAGTTTTGGAATGTATCAAAGGTAGTGATAGGTGTTTAATTGTTTTTTTTCTAGGTTATAAATGCATGTTCTTGATTCTTTTAGTTTAGTTTGAGTCTCAAAGTATTTAAAGAATCAGTTTTGGATTGAGTTTTGATGTTTTTATTGGCTGATAATATGACTGCAGTTTTGAAAGTTGAAATATTATATGTATTCTTGATGATTTAAGGTTATTTGCCATTTTTTATTATTCAAACTAGTTTGTTTATGATAATATGGTTTGTTAGGGGTTAAGGAAGCTTGGTTTGAAAGCCTAAAATGCATTTTTTTTTGTTTGATATTGGATACTATGTTTTCTAAGCAACTTGGGTTTATGTTCTTCACTTTTATCCAAAGAACATTATCTTGATTTCTAGTTTGAGGTTTTAATTTGATTTAATTTTGGTTTTTACAAGTTTGCATATCATTATTAATAAATAACCTAGGGATTTTTATATATTAATATATGTTTTTGTAGGTTTAAATCTTAGGGTTTTGGTTTTGAACTAAAACATATTTTTAACCAAAATTAAGATATTTGAGTAATAACCAAAGAAAATAAATACTTAATTCTTTATCTATGTTTGATTGTGAACAAAACCTTGCCTTTATTGCTTGAAATCTGGTTTGGTTTGATATTTATTTTGCTGGGTTTGAGTTTGAATGTTCTTTATCATTTTCCTTTATGTTTGATCTATTTTCGTTTCCAAATCTTATGATTTTTAGTTTTGGTTTTGTTTTGGTTTAAATTTATATTTTGGTTTGGCTTTGGGTTAAAACTCGGTTTTTAATTTGGCTCAAGGATTTTCAAGTTGACTCAGTCATTTCAAAATTAGGTTGAATACTTATGGCTTTGTTTGGTTTGCCACTGTTTTGATAAAAAAGGATTTTAGCTTAAAAGTGTGTTTTGATATAAATGTATTAGGGTGCTAATATTTTTTCTAACCACAATTAGTCCATTACCCTTGGCATTTCTAATAAGATTGATGCATCGTAACCTTGAACCAAACAACTAGATGGTGACTTCTTAACCCTCGAGATCCCATTCGTCATGCACTTTCATGTAATAAGATTCTTCAATGCTAAATAATTTTAGCATTTTATCTTTACATGTGAATTAGGATAATATAAGTAACATTTTAATTATATTTATTTAGATCTTTATTCTTAATATATAGATTGCTTCTCTCATATCATTTATGGAGAAATTCTTAGAAAACCAAATCTTTACTAACTAGAGTAATGAAATGTTGTTTCTTATTAATAATATTTTGTCTATATATAATATTAGTAAAACAACTCAACTCCTACTAACTTTTTTTATAAACACCGAACTTATTTATATTTTTTATAAAATTAAATTGTTTAATTATCTTATCAAAATAGATACTCCAACTCTGTAAAGCTTGTTTAAGTTCATAAATAGATTTTTATAGCTTGCATACTTTATTGGCAAATTCCTTGGATTCAAAACTTTCAAGTTATATTACATACATATGTTTTTAAAGATTTCCATTTAGGAATACATTTTTGACATCTATTTATCAAATCTTATAATCATATTATTCCAATTTATGGATTTTAACATAGTTACCAATAATAAAGATTTTTCAAAGTCAACCTATTTATCTTTGTTTGTAACCTTCAACAACTAGTTTAACTTTGTATATTTGTACATTGCTTTTTATGTCAATCTTTCTCTTTAAAGACCACTTATATATAACGGGTTTTATCCATTTAGATGGATCAACCAAGGTCCATACTTGGTTAGTGTATATGGAATCCATTTCAAAATTTATGACCTCAAGCTATTTCTTAGAATTAATAACATATATTAGTTTCATATAATTGGTAGGCTCATTAAATATGAGCAACTTGTCATTTTCAGCTTTTATGAGAAGTCCATATCTATTAGTGCATGATATATCATACCACATTTATAGAGTTCTTGTATTTCTTGAGTTACAGGCTAAATATCAAATGTTATAACCTTAGGCTTAAGTTCTATTTAGATATCAATTCATGGTTCCTAAACTTCTTCAAGTTTTATTATCCTCTTATAGCTTATTTAAATAACATAGTCTTTCTTTAAAAATGTAGAATGTTTTGAGACAAAAATATTTTTCTTAACAGGATAATACAAATCATATCATATAGTTTCTTTTGGATATTCAAGCTTATATTTATTTGACTTAGTTTATAGTTTTTCAGATACAATGCACTTCACATAAACTTTATATCTCGAATCCTTAAGCATGATAAGACTAGTCTCCTATCATAACATATCTTATATAAAATTTTATCAATAGATTTTGATGGAACCCTTTTCAAGGGTAAGTATTTGTTTGTAACCTTAAAAGAAAGGTGAATGGTTTGTATAACTTATCATGGACTGCATCATATCTATTAAGGTGTAATTTCTTTTTTTAGAAACTCTTTTATGTTGTGGTGTTCTAGGAAGTGTTCATTGTGAGAAAGTCTTATTTTCTTTTAGATAGTCTTAAAAATCTTGGTTGCAGTATTCATCATCTCGATTTAATTGAAATATTTTAATACTCTTTTTAGTTTATTTTTCAATTTTTTTATGAATTCTTTGAAAGTTTTGATAATTCAAACTTTTATCAAATACACACGGTCATATCTAATATGCTTATCAATGAAAAAAGTTGTATATTTATCCATGGCACCAATTGTTATTAGTTCATATACATTTGCATATATTAGACCTAACAATTTATTAGATTTTACATTGTTTTAGTAAAGGGTGTTTTTATTATCCTACTCAATAAATAAACGTGATAAATTTCATTTGATTTATAATCAAATAAATCAAATATTCTCTTTTATATAACTGGATAATTCTTTTCTTACACTACTAGAAATTCACTAAATAGTAACAGATTTATCGATAGAATATTTATGTTGGTAATTTAAGGTTAAAATTACCGATGGTTATATTTCGTCTGTAATTTAATTGGTAACTACTGACAAAAATTTTTTATCAATAGTTGCTGACTGAATTACGGATGAAAACGTCACCATCGTAAAAAAAAACAGGTCGCTACCATGGAGGTTTTGGCGGGTTATTTTTTCAGACGGAATCACCAATATATTCAAAAAGACAGGTCGTACAGTGATCATTGTTTATATTACCGACAAATTTGAAATAGCAGATCCGTATTGTGACATGTCGATTGTGTTGTCAGAATCATCAACAGTTTCATCGACGGAAAATTCATCAGTGAAACCATCGGGAAAAGTTAATATATGTTCACCTATGATTAGTACTCAAAAGTGTATTTTTATCATGGTTTTATATCATCATTTTGCACTTAAAGTATCAATAACTCCTTAACTAAAGTACGTTTTATAATAATCTATCTAATAATATAAGATACCTTTAATTTGTGGTAAATGTCCATTTTAAATGCAGGCCTATCACATAAATGAAAGGATTGATTGATGACTTTAAGAATTCAATTACAAAGGCAAAGAGATGATCAAACTTAGAAAAGAGA